>JAVIAB010000108.1:43179605-43742105 GCA_032433765.1 Megaustenia siamemsis | reverse complement strand
CAAGCAAACAATAATAGCTAGCACATTCTACTTTGCCGAGCGGCTGCTCTCATAGTAGAGCTCCCTAAAACTTGATGGAAGTTCAAGCAAAAGAAGCACGTGACCATACTATACGCGAATACGGGGGTTATTACTAACTTGTACTAGGCCCAACTTCAAAGATTTCCAAAGATGCAACGACGGTCTGTGGATTCGAAACTGAAGCTAAGTTGGAGAGAATGATGGGTAGCAACTCACTTCTGACAGTCCTCTCCAGGCGGTTTTTTTTTTCTTCAATCTAGATTTAATCCCTTGGTGTTAGAATTGTTCGAGGCAAGCACAAGATAGTCATAATCCATCGCCTTCTTTAGAAGTAAGCATGAGGGCTGAAAAGGAAACCCCCTAAAATGTTCTACTAGCGTGAAGTTTTCAGTTTTGCGAGCAGGGATGGTTGTGGTAAAACGACGTCAGCCGTCTGTAGTATTTTTTTTTTATGAAAACGTCACTTTTGGGGTTTTTCTTCCAAATCTCAGGCTTACTTCTATAGATTGCTAGGGATGACCCGTTATTAGATTTAATCTGGGGGTTAAGACACCCATTATAACAGGAACTGAAAATGATCAGCGACTGACATCAAATTCTTTGCGCCACGACAGGAGCAACAACTCATCAAGAAACAACACAACCTCCCCTTGCCCCTTGACACAGACTAACCAGTCTGGCAAAGCGAATCCAGATCGAAAAGGAAAGGCAAGACACAAAAAATATCGGATGTGTTGGACAAAAGGCGTTATATATTGCTGCCTGTTGTAAAAGATATCTCAAGATGTTCTGTTTTGTTAATGTTGATTTTCTTGTTGTATTTTGTGCCTGGGCTGTTGAGTCTATTTAGGTGTTTTTGTGGGTCTTCTATTTGCCCATGTATTAGTGCCTGATCGTCTGTAAATAGAAGCTCGTTGATCTCCTCTGTCTCTGATGGGTTGGCTAACTTGCATATATAGTCCATGTATGTAATGAACAATAGGGGGGATAGTACGCACCCAGTAGGAGAAAAGATGAAAACAACTATTTAATGAAATTTGTTATGCATATTTTGAGTGTTCTTATACACAACATGGTGCTAGATAAACGAATCAAATATGACTGTTTTACTAATAGAACGATACATATAACAATGACGGCTCGGCTTTCGTCGTGAAAAATACCCCATAAAAATGGAATACACAGAAAAAGAACACAAGAAATGCATTTACATCACAGACAGTTAACAAAATATATTAAAATGCAGCTGCCAGAAGAATCTCAGTAATAAAACACATTGTATTTGTTTGCCTCGTTCCTTGTTTACCAGCTTTAATGCTGTGTCGCGATTCTTTGCTGCTATACATAACATGTAATTCTTTGCTGCTATACATAACATGGAATTCTTTGCTGCTATACATAACATGGAATTCTTTGCTGCTATACATAACATGGAATTATGTGCTGCTATACATAACATGGAATTCTTTGCTGCTATACATAACATAGAATTCTTTGCTGCTATACATAACATGGAATTCTTTGCTGCTATACATAACATGGAATTCTTTGCTGCTATACATAACATGGAATTCTTTGCTGCTATACATAACATAGAATTCTTTGCTGCTATACATAACATGTAATTCTTTGCTGCTATACATAACATGGAATTATGCGCTACTATACATAACATGGAATTCTTTGCTGCTATACACAACATGGAATTCTTTGCTGCTATACACAACATGGAATTCTTTGCTGCTATACACAACATGGAATTCTTTGCTGCTATACATAACATGGAATTCTTTGCTGCTATACATAACATGGTATTCTTTGCTGCTATACACAACATGTAATTCTTTGCTGCTATACATAACATGGAATTCTTTGCTGCTATACATAACATGGAATTCTTTGCTGCTATACATAACATGTAATTCTTTGCTGCTATACATAACATGGAATTCTTTGCTGCTATACATAACATGTAATTCTTTGTTGCTATACATAACATGGAATTCTTTGCTGCTATACATAACATGGAATTATGTGCTGCTATACATAACATGGAATTTATTTGCTGCTATACATAACATGGAATTCTTTGCTGCTATACATAACATGGAATTCTTTGCTGCTATACATAACATGGAATTCTTTGCTGCTATACATAACATGGAATTATGTGCTGCTATACATAACATGGAATTCTTTGCTGCTATACACAACATGGAATTCTTTGCTGCTATACACATCATGGAATTCTTTGCTGCTATACATAACATGGAATTCTTTGCTGCTATACATAACATGGAATTCTTTGCTGCTATACATAACATGTAATTCTTTGCTGCTATACATAACATGGAATTCTTTGCTGCTATACATAACATGGAATTCTTTGCTGCTATACATAACATGGAATTCTTTGCTGCTATACACAACATGTAATTCTTTGCTGCTATACATAACATGGAATTCTTTGCTGCTATACATAACATGGAATTCTTTGCTGCTATACATAACATGTAATTCTTTGCTGCTATACATAACATGGAATTCTTTGCTGCTATACATAACATGTAATTCTTTGTTGCTATACATAACATGGAATTCTTTGCTGCTATACATAACATGGAATTATGTGCTGCTATACATAACATGGAATTTATTTGCTGCTATACATAACATGGAATTCTTTGCTGCTATACATAACATGGAATTCTTTGCTGCTATACATAACATGGAATTCTTTGCTGCTATACATAACATGGAATTATGTGCTGCTATACATAACATGGAATTCTTTGCTGCTATACACAACATGGAATTCTTTGCTGCTATACACAACATGGAATTCTTTGCTGCTATACATAACATGGAATTCTTTGCTGCTATACACAACATGGAATTCTTTGCTGCTATACATAACATGTAATTCTTTGCTGCTATACATAACATGGAATTCTTTGCTGTTATACATAACATGGAATTCTTTGCTGCTATACATAACATGGAATTCTTTGCTGCTATACATAACATGGAATTCTTTGCTGCTATACATAACATGGAATTATGTGCTGCTATACACAACATGGAATTCTTTGCTGCTATACACAACATGGAATTCTTTGATGCTATACACAACATGGAATTCTTTGCTGCTATACACAACATGGAATTCTTTGCTGCTATACACAACATGTAATTCTTTGCTGCTATACACAACATGGAATTCTTTGCTGCTATACACAACATGGAATTCTTTGCTGCTATACACAACATGTAATTCTTTGCTGCTATACACAACATGGAATTCTTTGCTGCTATACACAACATGGAATTCGTCTACATGAAAACTGTAATTTGAAAACAGGTGGACACGGCAGAACCCAGGCTGAAGCGCAGTTTAAAGCCATTATAAATAAATAACAGGCTACAAGATTTAGTTCTGTAAACTGCTCCCGACTTGTCAAGCATTGAATTCTAACAACTTGTGTTGACTGTCAATATTACGAGGGGCATAATGTTCTTTCTTTGTTTCATAAAATCGAGCAGTTGTTATATGGGCCTATTAAATTACTCGTATTGTGGGTGCACATACACACTATATACGGAAAAATAAGACCGCAAACAACTCTAACTGTGTTATTTGTTTATCGACTTTCCCAGTCGATTCAATAAGCATGTCCAGGCTTTCGACAGCCTACAATAGGTTTGGTTTCATTAATAGTACATCAACAAAACGCAGACGTTAAAGTTAGGAATAAGCGCCCCCTATTCATTGAACAGCTTCACACATCTTGACAACACACATATAGAGAAACCAACATTGACTTTGAGGTGAACAGCAGAACATTAACGCTAGTGCAGCTTTTAGAAGACTGCACGACAGTGTGCTGCAGTAGTTCCCAAAGTATACGCCGCGGTGCTAATGAAGGCCACAAACCAAAGACAGATATTGATATATGAAGACATTAATATTGTTGTGTGCCGACTCAGTGGTTAGAAATAATATAATGACACAATTCACGTAGATTACATATTTTAGTACATACACAAGTTTCTACAGCAAATTGTTAATTCTGTTCTCATTTATCATTTTATATATTCTATCAGGGAGTACACAAAATTAATATTAATGAATACAAAGTAAATACGCGCGCAAGCTTTTCCATAATCATTTACATTGCTTTTAATGTGTTACAATCTAAGCGCTAAGACAACGTGCTTGATATTGGCGGAGCATTCAGGAAGTAACAACTCTTGGCGTACTATTTTCTGCAAATAAATACAAGAATCAGAGTTTACCCGATTATACAATCGTAAATGCCATGAGAGCACCGCTGGTACATGATCACCAGCGAAAGAGTGCAGCGAGTGTCTCAAGTTTGGGAACTACTGGTGTATGGGCACGAAAGATATTCTACTTTACTACAAAACTGAGAATCTGTCACGCCACATCGATAACTATACTGCTATACGTCACTGAAATATGGGTAACATATGGACGTCATGCCAGGAAACATTTCCAAATAAACTCTGCAGACGCGCTACATGTAGCATGGTAGTACAAGGTGGACTGATCGTGTAGGCGGCATGTTGAAACAGTTGTTGGCGTTAGTCATTGGCCGGTACAGTGGACGGATGAGACACGTCAGAGATTGTTTCTAGAATCTCCCCACAGCTATATATAGATTTACTACCTGCAGTCTAGCTTGTGACGTTTTCAGCACTGCGAGCAGTGGCAGTTGTTGGTTAAATGACGTCGTCTGTCTGTAGCTCGCAAAGCTGAAGGAGTTACAGGCTTTGGGTGTTTTCGGGAAAACCCTCTCAGGCTGCGGACTTGAGATATCAGTTGGTGTTGGTTGTTGGTAGAACTACCGTAGCGGGATCTCACATGGCTGGAAACATCACGCAGTTAGAAGGTTTACCGGTCGGGCCTCACGACACCTATAAGTGTCTGTCAATCTTAATGACATCACTCCCTGAAGAACCATTGAGATTAGTTTACTGGATTTTTTAAAGATGGAAAAGTACGTGTCAATGTGATCGTGTGTGTGTGTGTGTGTATGTGTTTGTGTAAATGTGAGTCGGTGTGACATAACACGTTTTTCCTTTATTCCACCCGAAGGTAATTGAATTGTGTTTTCACGTGTGGTTTTCTCTTTTATGTGGCTTGAACATACACACTGAGTTATCTGTTCCTATTTCCTCCTCATATCTGCAATGTTAACAAAGTTCGTCAAACACAGTGAGATAGAAACTGTTCGCGAAAAGACAAAACAATGACAAGGAAAACACGCTGCCTGGGAAAAAAATACAATGCACCCATATTGTTGAGTGTTACGTTGTCAACATAGATACAGAGATAATGAAAGTGACGCGTAAACGAGCATTGTTATTGTTATTGTTATGGAAGGCCCCGGTATCACTGCAAACGAATTAAAATCCATAATTGCTCAACCGCCCGTGCCAGTGGAATCATCCGAATTACTAACTCATCTCCCAAACAAAGAAAAATAGCTGTAGACTTCATCATAGCAGTCTCAGCACACGCCAAAAGACATAAGGCGAAACCGCACAGAAAGTGAACACAGCCCACTGTTCTTTGTCATACGATATCATCGTAAACAATTGGAATACCGAAACATGATCAAAACGGATGAGACACACAGCTTACGGTGAGCACAGAGCACTTAACTCAGTAGCCCTGCAACAAGCCGGACTTGGAATATGAGGAAACTGCAACATATGAAATGGTATTGGATAAACATGCATTTGAGGTAATTTTAGGTAGAGATAGATTTGAATTCTTTTTCAATAAATACGCATTAGAATTAGTATCTGATTAATAGAAGTTTGTTTTAGTATTTTGTAAATAGACGTTTAGATTAGTGTTTGATTAATAAACATTTGTATTATTGTCCATTTCAAAATGGTTTGTCTACGCTTGACTTCAAATATCTCCATAACCTTTACACACATAAACATGATTTTTTGGTATTTGTCTTATTTTTTATTGAATGTCCCAAAAGTTTTCTAAAATGCAATATTGCAGTGGTTGAAGAAAATAGTTTACCGTAATTTAAGCAATTGGCCTATTTCGGCATATGCGTAACATAATTCGAATGTTAATAATAACACTCATTTCAATAAATGCCTAGAATACCCAACGATTTATACAACGCCAATGATTAGAAACGGAAGCTGTTTATCATCATCAGGTACCGGGCCTGCAGGCGTGGGTGATCATGTATCTCCACAACTTTCGATCACGACAGTTTTTTATCATTTCTATCATTGGCTTTCTGCCAAGTCATTCTCTTAAGCTGTCTGGTATCTTTTCTCTGTGCTTCCCTCTATCTCTTCGTCCCTCAATTTTCCTAGTTGTTACAATATATTCCAACTGTTCTCTTCTCATTGCATGGCCAAAAAATATTGATTGTTTCTTCCTAATATTGGAAAATTGCTCTCTCTTTGCTTTGGCCTCTTTCAGAACGTTTTCATTACTCTTCTTAGTTGTCCATGGTATTCCCAACATTCTTCTGTAAAACCACATTTCTACAGACTCCAGTGATTTCCTTCTCTGTTGTCCTATTGTCCATGATTCACATCCATATGTTAAGACTGTGATTCACATCCATATGTTAAGACTGGCTCTAAATGACATTTAAGAACTCTTTTCCACATAATACATTTGTATTAGATTTTTTGGTAAATAGAAGTTTTAATTAGTATTCGGTAAACATCCATTTCTACCAGTATTCGGTAAACAGCCATTTCTACCAGTATTCGGTAAACAGTCATTTCTACCAGTATTCGGTAAACAGCCATTTCTACCAGTATTCGGTAAACAGCCATTTCTACCAGTATTCGGTAAACAGTCATTTCTACCAGTTTTCGGTAAACAGCCATTTCTACCAGTTTTCGGTAAACAGCCATTTCTAACAGTATTCGATAAACAGCCATTTCTACCAGTATTCGATAAACAGCCATTTCTACCAGTATTCGATAAACAGCCATTTCTACCAGTATTCGATAAACAGCCATTTCTACCAGTATTTGATAAACAGCCATTTCTACCAATATTCGATAAACAGCCATTTCTACCAGTATTCGGCAACTACGCTTAAACAACTAGAAGCTATGGTTTATTTTATCTCATGATCAATACCTACAGTTGAACAAAATCAGATGTATTACTAGTACAACTATTAAAGAAGCTGAGCACCGTTCAAAATGGAAAACCAGGCTGTTGAACCAATGTACACATTCATATACTAGGGAAGCTGAAAAACCAGGTTGTTGAACCAATGTACACATTCATATACTAGGGAAGCTGGAAAACCAAGTTGTTGAACCAATGTACACATTCATATACTAGGGAAGCTGGAAAACCAGGTTGTTGAACCAATGTACACATTCATATACTAGGGAAGCTGGAAAACCAGGTTGTTGAACCAATGTACACATTCATATACTAGGGAAGCTGGAAAACCAGGTTGTTGAACCAATGTACACATTCATATACTAGGGAAACTGGAAAACCAGGTTGTTGAATCAATGTACACATTCATATACTAGGGAAGCTGGAAAACCAGGTTGTTGAACCAATGTACACATTCATATACTAGGGAAACTGGAAAACCAGGTTGTTGAATCAATGTACACATTCATATACTAGGGAAGCTGGAAAACCAGGTTGTTGAACCAATGTACACATTCATATACTAGGGAAAGTGGAAAACCAGGTTGTTGAACCAATGTACACATTCATATACTAGGGAAACTGTAAAACCAGGTTGTTGAATCAATGCACACATTCATATACATGTACTTGGAAAACATGGGGACACCAGAAGTGGGATCCAGTGTAGATATTGACTAAAGATTATTAAAAAGACAATAACTGATTAATTTAAAAAAATCGAAATAAACGTTTCAAGATTCAACCAATACTGCAGAACGGTTTATTAGAGTGTATACTATCAGTTTATTTGTAAAAATTGGATATGAATCTACATGCTGGAGAAAAATACAAGAAATCTTGAATAATTTCATTATTTTAAAATATTTTGTACTTTTTTGTAACAATTATTTTTTGCAAGAAAAAACCATCATTGTTTGGCCATATAATGAGAAGAGAATCGCTGGAATATATTGTAACAACTGGGAAAATTAAAGGACAAAGAGATAGAGGGAAGCAAAAAGAAAAGATACCAGACAGTTTAAGAGAATGGCTTGGCAGAAGGTCAACAACATCATCATCATCGAGTGCCTTCTCCGCAACGAAGGTTGGCTACCATGGATCGCTATTCTACTCTGTTTCTTGCTTTGATGGTGCAGGCTGTCATAGATTGACTTGTCCACCTTTTGATGTTACTTGTCTATGTTAGTCTTGGTCTGCCTCTGCCTCTTTTACCTTGTATTTTTCCTTCCAATATTACATTTAGTAGGCTGTTGTGTCTTTTAACATGCCCAAAAAATTTCATTTGTCTTGTCTTAATTGTATTTAGTAGTTCTCTTTTTATTTTCAGTTGTTTTAAAACTTCCTCGTTTGTTATCTTTTGTTTCCATCCAATTCTACCTATTCTTCTATAAATCCACATTTCAAAGGCTTCAATTTTCTGTTCTGTTTTCTTGTCTAATGTCCATGTTTCTGCACGATACAGGAATATTGAGAAGATGTAACATTTTGCCATTCTTAGCTTCAGCCCTGTTGATATTTGTTTTGTTGTTAGTATATTTTTCATGGCATTAAAATTACTTTTTGCCATACCTATTCTTTTGTGTATTTCAATTTTGCATTTTCCATCATTGGTTATAGTATGTCCCAGGTAGTTGTAGCTCTGGACTGTCTCCAGATGTATTCCCTCAACTGTGATATTTAATTGTAGATCTTGAGAATTTTCTTTGATTATGATTTTAGTCTGTTTGATATTAATTTCTAGTCCATATTTTTTGCTTGTTATGTTTATCACATTAAGCAATCGTTGTAGGTCTTTAGGATTTTCTGCTAGTAGAACAGTATCATCAGCATATCTTAGGTTATTGATTATCTTTCCATTAATGTTTAGGCCTGGTATCTCTGAGATGTTTTTAAAGATTTGCTCATTGTATAGATTGAACAAGCTTGGTGATAGGATGCATCCCTGTCTTACTCCTCTTTTTATGTCCATGGGTGTAGAGTTTTCCTTGTTATATCTTATTATTGCTTTTGCTTCCAGTACAAATTACATATTAGTCGTATGTCTGTGTAGTCTAGATTTATATCCTTTAGGCAGTCTATGAGCTGGTTATGGTGTATTCTATCGAAAGCTTTGGTGTAGTCTATAAAGCAGGCATATATCGGTTTGTTTACTTCTGTGTACTTTTCAGTCAATGTTCTCATGCTGAATATGGCTTCTTTTGTCCCACTGTTTTTCCTGAATCCAAATTGTTGCTCATCTAATTCAGTATTGATTATTCTGAATCCTTCCCTGGATAACTTTTAGTAAAATTTTTGTTACCTGGCTCATTAGGCTTATTGTTCTGAAATCACTGCATTCAACTGCTCCATTATTTTTAGGCAATGCATTGAAAGTTGATGTTTTAGATCATTTGGTATGTATCCTGTATGGTATATGTCATTGAATATGTCTGTGATCACTTCGATGCCAAACTCTTCTAGAGCCTGTATCATCTCTATCTGTACATTGTCAGGTCCTGCTGCCTTTCCCTTTTTCATTGTTTTTATAGCTTTTTCTACATCAGATTTCAGGATTTTATAGTTATATGTACATTTTATGTCTGGCTTTTTGTCCCTTTCGTCATGAAATAATTCTGTTATATATTTTTGCCATCTATCTATTATATCTTTGTTGTCTGTTAGCATTCTTCCCTCTTTATTTGCAATACATCCGTTTCGTACAGTTTTTTTTGTCTGTATTCGTCATTTTCTTTGTTTCTGTGTGCATCTCTCTTACGTTTTGTTTACTTTCCATAGTTTCGACTTCTAGACATCTTTGGTTGAGCCAGTCTTCTTTTGCCTTTTTGCACATTCTCCGTATTTCATTGTCTATATCCTTGTATCTGGCAGTGTTTTTCGCTTGTCTTCTTTCTTCCATTTTTTCTAAGATTTTGTCAGTTATCCATTTTTGTTTTTTGTTACTTTCCTTTTTGGGCAAGGTGTTGCAGGATTTTTGCATGCTGCTTTTTATGCATTGTCATTTTGTTGTGACTTTTTTCTCAGGATTTTCTCTTCTGTACTGCTCAATTCCCTAGTAGTATACAAGGGTCCAACTGATTTTATCATTTAGGCGCTAAATTAACAAAGATATATAGTAGGCGCGCGGCGCGCCTAATGTACCGTAGGTGCAGGGGGAGTTAACCGTGACATTTCGTGTCCACATGTTGACCTCTAGTCTCGGTGACCCCGGAAGTGACCTGCTTATGTCTGGTGTGTGCTGACTTTGGAGCGCTTGGTGTACTTGAGCGATAGTGATAGGTTAGTAGATTATACAACATCAATGAAAAACGATCAATATAAGACAGAAGACAAAGATATATTTTATTCTTTTATTATCTCAATAGGTGTATAACATACATTGATATTATATAACATTACAAAAATATTCAGTACAGTGAGTCAATATATAGTACATGGATAACATTTAGTTATACCTATGTAGTTGGATGTCTGCTTAGCGTTGTGTCATAAATGAATCATAAGGGGTGAAACTGTTAGAGATTCCTGGTTAGGCTAAGCTGGTAGTGTTAAGAGTTAAATATCTAGAGGCGTAGTCGAGACGTTATCATCAGCTACCTTTCTTGTTATATAGAAATAGGAAAGAGCATTTCTTGTTTGACTGTAGGAAAATATAGAATTATTTAAGACTTTGAAACCTACATTTTTTCCACCCTTGGCCTTTTGCGTGGCGAGAACCTCTAAAAACATATCTTTATCTAATTTGTTGTGTTGCTTGCTTAGCCCTTTACAACTGATTTTATCGTAATCCCCACTACAATGGTACGTCTTACTACATAAGCTAACAAGAGCTGTCCCTTCGTACTCTAGTTTAAAAAGCCCAGGCGTTCGTTTGGTGTACGCTTTAATACCCTTACAGTTTATACATTCTGTTTTGCTAGTATGTTCATCGCAGCAATGGGTGTATGGAGGTCGCCTAGTGTGTAATAAGGGCTGTATAGGGGTCGGCTAGTATGTCGTGATGGGTGTACGGAGGTCGTCTAGTGTGTCATATTGGGTGTATAGAGGGCGTTTAGTGTGTCATGATGGTTGTATAGGGGTCGTCTAGTGTGTCATGATGGTTGTATAGGGGTCGTCTTGTGTGTCATGATGGTTGTATAGGGGTCGTCTAGTGTGCCGTGATGGGTGTACGGAGGTCGTCTAGTGTGTCATATTGGGTGTATAGAGGGCGTTTAGTGTGTCATGATGGTTGTATAGGGATCGTCTAGTGTGTCATGATGGTTGTATAGGGGTCGTCTAGTGTGCCGTGATGGGTCAATGGAGGTCGGCTAGTATGTCGTGATGGGTGTACGGAGGTCGTCTAGTGTGTCATATTGGGTGTATAGAGGGCGTTTAGTGTGTCATGTTGGTTGTATAGGGGTCGTCTAGTGTGTCATGATGGTTGTATAGGGGTCGTCTAGTGTGCCATGATGGGTACATGGAGGTCGGCTAGTATGTCGTGATGGGTGTACGGAGGTCGTCTAGTGGGGTATGATGGTTGTATGGAGGTCGTCTAGTGTGTCATATTGGGTGTATAGAGGGCGTTTAGTGTGTCATGATGGTTGTATAGGGGTCGTTTAGTGTATCGTGAGGGGTGTATGGAGGTCGTCTACTGTGTCGTGAGGGGTGTATGGAGGTCATCTGGTGTGGTATGTAGGGTGTATGGAGGTCATCTAGTGTGATATAAGGCTGTATGCCGGGCGTCTAGTGTGACATGAGGGCTGTATACCGGGCGCCTAGTGTGGTATGTGTGGTGTATGGCGGTTGTCTGGTATATCATACTTTAATCAACCAATAAGAAAAATGAAGGAACATTACATTCAACATTACTTATCTTAACTACTTTACATCAATACAGTTGAATAACGTGTTATCGTTAAGTCTTACCATACTTTAAGAGAAAACATTCAAACTTACAGCGTAAAATATAGTCTCAATCATCTACACCGAATATAACCTGTTATCGATAAGCCTTAACATACTTTAAGAGAAAACAAGCCAACTTACGGTGCAAAACTCCGCTAGTGTGAACAGTAACTTTCCTTGAATCAATCAAACTTATAACGCCGTCTAGTTTAAATATAACCTGGTAAGAAATGAATAAATTAGCCAATCAGCGAGTGACTATGCCATCATCGCTTGATATCGGGATTAACCAATCAGAGAAGAGTATTAACATAGGAGGCGGGGCGAAGAAATGGCTGACAGGTGGATTAACCAATCAGAAAAGCGCGTTAGCCCAAGCGTAGGTAGTGGCTGTCGGGTCAGCAGTGGGGGAAAAATGCGGGGTGGTGGGTTACTTGAACTCGTTTTGACCCCTGAGGCAATTCCAGAAGAGTTCTATGACCTCATTTTGACCGCTGAAGGCTTTAATACCAAGGTTTCCCACTTCAACGAACGACATACATCATTAAAGGTGATTACTTCAGCTCTTAGACTTTGGAGTTCCATATCTTTATCACTTCAACGAATGACAGACAACAGTAAAGATGATCATTTCAGGTAAGAAAACTTAGTTCCAAACCCTAAAATTTTGGTTCATACTCACAAAGTTGAACACAAACTCTACAAATTTAGGCCCAAAGTTGTAATTGTTAGACACGACAGTCGTAAATGTTATATGCAAAGTCCAAAAGTTTGTCAAAAAGATAACCTAAACTCAAAATAGTTAGACACAAAGCCCAACAATTTATATGCAAAGTCTAAAAAAGTTACTCTAAAAGACAACTAATGTAATACTTAACCCCAAAATTTCGTCACATAACCAAACAGTTGAACACGAACTCTACAAATTTAGTCCCAAAGTCGTAATTGTTAGACACGAAAGTCGTAAATGTTATATTCAAATCCAAAAGTTTGTTAAAAAGACAACCCAAACTCAAAATAGTTAGATGCAAAGCTCAAAAATGTATATGCAAAATCCAAAAAGTTACTCCAAAAGACAACTAATGTAACACTTAACCCCAAAATTTCGGCTCATATGCACAAAGTTGAACACGAACTCTACAAATTTAGTCCCAAAGTCGTAATTGTTAGACACGAAAGTCGTAAATGTTATATTCAAATCCAAAAGTTTGTTAAAAAGACAACCCAAACTCAAAATAGTTAGACACAAAACCCAACAATTTATAGGCAAAGTCCAAAAAGTTACTCCAAAAGACAACTAATGTAACACTTAACCCAAAATTTCGTCTCATAACCAAACAGTTGAACTCAAAACCATAAAAATTTAGTCCCAAAGTGATACTAGTTCGACACAAAAGTCGTAAATATTATATACAAAGTCTAAAAGTTTGTCAAAAAGACAACCCAAACTCAGAATAGTTAGACACAAAACCCAACAATTTATAGGCAAAGTCCAAAAAGTTACTCCAAAAGACAACTAATGTAACACTTAACCCCAAAATTTCGTCTCATAACCAAACAGTTGAACTCAAAACCCTAAAAATTTAGTCCCAAAGTGATACTAGTTCGACACAAAAGTCGTAAATGTTATATACAAAGGCCAAAACTTTGTCAAAAAGACAACCCAAACTCAGAATAGTTAGACACGAAAGTCATAAATGTTATATGCAAAGTCCAAAATTTTGTCAAAAAGACAACCCAAACTCAGAATATTTAGACACAAAAGACCAAATAGTTACATTCAAAGTCCAAAAGTTTGTCAAAAAGACAACCCAAACTCAAAAGTTTGTCAAAAAGACAACCCAAACTCAAAATAGTTAGACATGAAAGGTCAAAAAGGTATACTCAAAGTCCAAAATGTTACTTCAAAAGACAACTAATATAACAACAAGCCCCAAAACTTCGTCTCATAACCAAAAAGTTGAACTCAAAACCCTAAAAAGTGTCCACTTATCAACCAAAGTCTTTAATACAGCTGAGAAAACCCTAATAAATAATTACAATTTACTAAAAATGTTGCCCTTGATGATAGTTGCGATAGGACCCAGTGATAGGACCGTGGAAAGTGCTTCCATCTGCAGCCAAATCGCTGCAGCCGGGTTGTTTTTTCTTATATAAATAGTCTACCTGCAGATGGAAGCACATTTTTTCCTTATATGAGTCTTCATTTTTTCTTATATGAGAGTCTACCCGGTCAATCACTAGATATATACTACTAATTTTTGGTTGATTTTTTAGGCAAATTTGATACATGGGCGTGTCACATATTATGTTTGATGTATGCCAATAGGTTAAACTTCAATTTTTTTATCGATTTCATGGGCGTAACCGCCAAAAATGGGTACAGGGTAGTAATTAAAAAGTTGTTTTTATGTAACTTCTTGATATGGGGATGCTTAATATAAAGTTTGGGATATGTCTAGGTGTTATATTGACTATTTTTAACAGTTTCATGGGCGTAACCGCCAAAAATGGGTACTGGGGTAGTAATTTCAAAAGTTGTTTTTATGTAAATTCTTGCTACGGGGATGTTTAATGTAAAGTTTGGAGTAACCCTAGAGTGTAAATTTACTATTTCTAACAGTTTCATGGGCGTAACCGTCAAAAATGGGTACAGGGGTAGTAATTTCAAAAGTTGTTTTTATGTAAATTCTTGATACAGGGACGACTAAAATGAAGTTTGGGGTATGTCTAGGTGTTAAATTTCAATTTTTTATCGATTTCATGGGCGTAACCGCCAAAAATGGGTACTGGGGTAGTAATTTCAAAAGTTGTTTTTATGTAAATTCTTGATATGGGGATGCTTAATATAAAGTTTGGGGTATGTCTAGGTGTTAAATTTCAATTTTTTATCGATTTCATGGGCGTAACCGCCAAAAATTGGTACAGGGGTAGTAATTTCAAAAGTTGTTTTTATGTAAATTCTTGATACGGAGATGCTTAATATAAAGTTTGTGGTATGTCTAGATGTTAAATTGACTATTTTTAACAGTTTCATGGGCGTAACCATCAAAAATGGGTACAGGGATAGTAATTTCAAAAGTGGTTTTTATGTAAATTCTTGATATGGGATGCTTAATATAAAGTTTGGGGTATGTCTAGAGGTTAAATTTACTATTTTTAACAGTTTCATGGGCGTAACCGCCAAAAATGGGTACAGGGGTAGTAATTTCAAACGTTGTTTTTATGTAAATTCTTGATACGGAGATGGTTAATATAAAGTTTAGGGTATGTCTAGCTGTTAAATTTACTATTTTTAACAGTTTCATGGGCGTCCCCTCATAAAGGGTCAAGGGGCGTAACAACCCTAAAAGTGAGTTTTAATTAAATTTTTGATACGGGGATGTCTAATATAACATCTGGGGTTTGCCACTAGGTTAAATTTACTATTTCTAACAGTTTCATGGGCGTCCCCTCATAAAGGGACAAGGGGCGTAACAATCATAAATGTGGTATTTTAAGCAAAATCTTGTTTTTCTTAGTGGGTTATGGTAGGAGTGTAACCTACGTGTTTGGTAATACTTTCGTTTAGTAGAGTTATAGCAGGGGACATAACTTTCATGCTTCGCAGTACTTTTCTTAGCAGAGTTGTGACAGGGGCGTGAACTTTAAGTTCATTCTTTCAATGTGGTGTTTTAGTGTGCTTGGTTTTTACTAGAGTTCTATGAATATTTTCAATAATGATTTAGACACAGTCGCAACTATCATCAAGGGCAACATTTTTAGTAAATTGTAATTATTTATTAGGGTTTTCTCAGCTGTATTAAAGACTTTGGTTGATAAGTGGACACTTTTTAGGGTTTTGAGTTCAACTTTTTGGTTATGAGACGAAGTTTTGGGGCTTGTTGTTATATTAGTTGTCTTTTGAAGTAACATTTTGGACTTTGAGTATACCTTTTTGACCTTTCATGTCTAACTATTTTGAGTTTGGGTTGTCTTTTTGACAAACTTTTGAGTTTGGGTTGTCTTTTTGACAAACTTTTGGACTTTGAATGTAACTATTTGGTCTTTTGTGTCTAAATATTCTGAGTTTGGGTTGTCTTTTTGACAAAATTTTGGACTTTGCATATAACATTTATGACTTTCGTGTCTAACTATTCTGAGTTTGGGTTGTCTTTTTGACAAAGTTTTGGCCTTTGTATATAACATTTACGACTTTTGTGTCGAACTAGTATCACTTTGGGACTAAATTTTTAGGGTTTTGAGTTCAACTGTTTGGTTATGAGACGAAATTTTGGGGTTAAGTGTTACATTAGTTGTCTTTTGGAGTAACTTTTTGGACTTTGCCTATAAATTGTTGGGTTTTGTGTCTAACTATTCTGAGTTTGGGTTGTCTTTTTGACAAACTTTTAGACTTTGTATATAATATTTACGACTTTTGTGTCGAACTAGTATCACTTTGGGACTAAATTTTTATGGTTTTGAGTTCAACTGTTTGTTTATGAGACGAAATTTTGGGGTTAAGTGTTACATTAGTTGTCTTTTGGAGTAACTTTTTGGACTTTGCCTATAAATTGTTGGGTTTTGTGTCTAACTATTTTGAGTTTGGGTTGTCTTTTTAACAAACTTTTGGATTTGAATATAACATTTACGACTTTCGTGTCTAACAATTACGACTTTGGGACTAAATTTGTAGAGTTCGTGTTCAACTTTGTGCATATGAGCCGAAATTTTGGGGTTAAGTGTTACATTAGTTGTCTTTTGGAGTAACTTTTTGGATTTTGCATATACATTTTTGAGCTTTGCATCTAACTATTTTGAGTTTGGGTTGTCTTTTTAACAAACTTTTGGATTTGAATATAACATTTACGACTTTCGTGTCTAACAATTACGACTTTGGGACTAAATTTGTAGAGTTCGTGTTCAACTGTTTGGTTATGTGACGAAATTTTGGGGTTAAGTATTACATTAGTTGTCTTTTAGAGTAACTTTTTTAGACTTTGCATATAAATTGTTGGGCTTTGTGTCTAACTATTTTTGAGTTTAGGTTATCTTTTAGACAAACTTTTGGACTTTGCATATAACATTTACGACTGTCGTGTCTAACAATTACAACTTTGGGCCTAAATTTGTAGAGTTTGTGTTCAACTTTGTGAGTATGAACCAAAATTTTAGGGTTTGGAACTAAGTTTTCTTACCTGAAATGATCATCTTTACTGTTGTCTGTCATTCGTTGAAGTGATAAAGATATGGAACTCCAAAGTCTAAGAGCTGAAGTAATCACCTTTAATGATGTATGTCGTTCGTTGAAGTGGGAAACCTTGGTATTAAAGCCTTCAGCGGTCAAAATGAGGTCATAGAACTCTTCTGGAATTGCCTCAGGGGTCAAAACGAGTTCAAGTAACCCACCACCCCGCATTTTTCCCCCACTGCTGACCCGACAGCCACTACCTACGCTTGGGCTAACGCGCTTTTCTGATTGGTTAATCCACCTGTCAGCCATTTCTTCGCCCCGCCTCCTATGTTAATACTCTTCTCTGATTGGTTAATCCCGATATCAAGCGATGATGGCATAGTCACTCGCTGATTGGCTAATTTATTCATTTCTTACCAGGTTATATTTAAACTAGACGGCGTTATAAGTTTGATTGATTCAAGGAAAGTTACTGTTCACACTAGCGGAGTTTTGCACCGTAAGTTGGCTTGTTTTCTCTTAAAGTATGTTAAGGCTTATCGATAACAGGTTATATTCGGTGTAGATGATTGAGACTATATTTTACGCTGTAAGTTTGAATGTTTTCTCTTAAAGTATGGTAAGACTTAACGATAACACGTTATTCAACTGTATTGATGTAAAGTAGTTAAGATAAGTAATGTTGAATGTAATGTTCCTTCATTTTTCTTATTGGTTGATTAAAGTATGATATACCAGACAACCGCCATACACCACACATACCACACTAGGCGCCCGGTATACAGCCCTCATGTCACACTAGACGCCCGGCATACAGCCTTATATCACACTAGATGACCTCCATACACCCTACATACCACACCAGATGACCTCCATACACCCCTCACGACACAGTAGACGACCTCCATACACCCCTCACGATACACTAAACGACCCCTATACAACCATCATGACACACTAAACGCCCTCTATACACCCAATATGACACACTAGACGACCTCCATACAACCATCATACCCCACTAGACGACCTCCGTACACCCATCACGACATACTAGCCGACCTCCATGTACCCATCATGGCACACTAGACGACCCCTATACAACCATCATGACACACTAGACGACCCCTATACAACCAACATGACACACTAAACGCCCTCTATACACCCAATATGACACACTAGACGACCTCCGTACACCCATCACGACATACTAGCCGACCTCCATTGACCCATCACGGCACACTAGACGACCCCTATACAACCATCATGACACACTAGACGATCCCTATACAACCATCATGACACACTAAACGCCCTCTATACACCCAATATGACACACTAGACGACCTCCGTACACCCATCACGGCACACTAGACGACCCCTATACAACCATCATGACACACAAGACGACCCCTATACAACCATCATGACACACTAGACGACCCCTATACAACCATCATGACACACTAAACGCCCTCTATACACCCAATATGACACACTAGACGACCTCCGTACACCCATCACGACATACTAGCCGACCTCCATTGACCCATCACGGCACACTAGACGACCCCTATACAACCATCATGACACACTAGACGATCCCTATACAACCATCATGACACACTAAACGCCCTCTATACACCCAATATGACACACTAGACGACCTCCGTACACCCATCACGGCACACTAGACGACCCCTATACAACCATCATGACACACAAGACGACCCCTATACAACCATCATGACACACTAGACGACCCCTATACAACCATCATGACACACAAGACGACCCCTATACAACCATCATGACACACTAAACGCCCTCTATACACCCAATATGACACACTAGACGACCTCCGTACACCCATCACGACATACTAGCCGACCCCTATACAGCCCTTATTACACACTAGGCGACCTCCATACACCCATTGCTGCGATGAACATACTAGCAAAACAGAATGTATAAACTGTAAGGGTATTAAAGCGTACACCAAACGAACGCCTGGGCTTTTTAAACTAGAGTACGAAGGGACAGCTCTTGTTAGCTTATGTAGTAAGACGTACCATTGTAGTGGGGATTACGATAAAATCAGTTGTAAAGGGCTAAGCAAGCAACACAACAAATTAGATAAAGATATGTTTTTAGAGGTTCTCGCCACGCAAAAGGCCAAGGGTGGAAAAAATGTAGGTTTCAAAGTCTTAAATAATTCTATATTTTCCTACAGTCAAACAAGAAATGCTCTTTCCTATTTCTATATAACAAGAAAGGTAGCTGATGATAACGTCTCGACTACGCCTCTAGATATTTAACTCTTAACACTACCAGCTTAGCCTAACCAGGAATCTCTAACAGTTTCACCCCTTATGATTCATTTATGACACAACGCTAAGCAGACATCCAACTACATAGGTATAACTAAATGTTATCCATGTACTATATATTGACTCACTGTACTGAATATTTTTGTAATGTTATATAATATCAATGTATGTTATACACCTATTGAGATAATAAAAGAATAAAATATATCTTTGTCTTCTGTCTTATATTGATCGTTTTTCATTGATGTTGTATAATCTACTAACCTATCACTATCGCTCAAGTACACCAAGCGCTCCAAAGTCAGCACACACCAGACATAAGCAGGTCACTTCCGGGGTCACCGAGACTAGAGGTCAACATGTGGACACGAAATGTCACGGTTAACTCCCCCTGCACCTACGGTACATTAGGCGCGCCGCGCGCCTACTATATATCTTTGTTAATTTAGCGCCTAAATGATAAAATCAGTTGGACCCTTGTATACTACCTTCCCTCTTCTAGTAGCTTCTGATATGTGTTCTTTACTTGTACAGTATAAGTTTCTTTTACATCCTTCTGGTTTAACGCTGATATATATATATATATATATATATATATATATATATATATATATATATATATTGGTGTTGCTGAATTCGTTTTTTGTTTGTTTCTATTTAATTTGATTTTCATTTTTATCATTACAGGATTGTGGTCTGAATTAATGTCTGCTCCTGGGTAGGTTTTGGCTTTCTTGACGCATTATATGAATAATATATAATGAGTATATTATATCAATGAATATAAATAATATGATAATACGTTTATGAATAAATGGAATACAGAACGCTAGGGATACCAGAAAAATAATGCTTACTGTCAGCTCAACAGAAAAAGAACAAGTAACAATTGTTTAACTCCGAACAAGCCATAACAGATTGAAACCATCGATTCAATAATCTAAGGATAAGAACCTTTGATTGATGTGACTGTGGCACAATCAAAATGACTGCTGAGTATCTGCTGCAATATATGATCTAACAGGGAAGCTTCTGTGGCAATCACTGGTACCACATCGGGAGAAGCTGTATGGTAATGTCAGCAGCCCATTAGCTGACGAACGCCTTCTTAGAACTTATGGGTTAGAACTATTAGGTTCTACAGGAGTCCACAGCTGCAGCAGAAGAACCGAATAAGAAATATGCCCATAAGTAGGAACAATTGTGAGCTGTGCGTGTGATTTAATCGAGATTTAGTGACAATTACAAGAATTACATTGCAGTAGAGGCGGATGGGAAAGGGGAGAAACAGACAAATAAAAACATATCAGGAGTCGGTGGAAATGGAAATAAATAGGGTGGGCCAGACCTGGTGCACAATGAGAAGGATGCCCACGGGTGGCTGGAAATGGAGAAATGTGTTATTGCTGCACAAGACTGCTGTCCGTGGCCATGCAATGGAAGGCCAAGAAGAAGATTATGGTGAACGTGTAACATACACACACGTGCTTACACACAAACACATACACCAAGACTTTCTATGTTACCGTAGCCCTACCACCCCATCCCATAGAATGGGTAATCATTAATTAACCAAGCCCCTTTACCTCTGGTCTAATTACATTTGTACGCTGTCAAAAGCTACAGAGTGAGAATTAATGGTAACATTTGTTTTTTTTGTATTTTAGGGCTATTCCCCTTCATAGTCCTAAAACTTACCTCAACGCGTCCCGGTTCATTTCGGCTGAAAAGCCTGTGCGTGTATATATATATATATATATATATATATATATATATATATATATATATATATATATATATATATATGTAAAACAAACTGAATTATTATTTACTTGTAGTTGATCCAACAGAAGAAAGGGCACGACCAATAGTATATCATAATAGATACATGAAACTTGTCAAATAGACTTAAATATCCTCTATGAACTTACCTCTATGATAATAACAATAATTGACAATCTCCAGGCGTTGGACTTGTCGCTTTGGTTTCTTTAAAGAGCGTCCTGGTCCCAAGTCTGGATATTGTACGCGTCCTTGGAAACGCGGGTGTTGTTGTCAGTCCCAGGGATTCTCAACATTTTACAACAGAACACATTTAGCTTTTATTGTGCAACTTTATTAAGAGACGAAGGAAACTATCAAGTGGACCAATACTATGGAACTAAACCTGTCGCACTGCTTGCTTGCTTTCTACCGTTGACTAAAGGAACAGATCTCATCATCCGCCCTTAAGAGGACGTTAAGTGGGCGTGTCTGGATTGTGTTATGATTTGCAGTAAAACTGTGATATTTGCGCATTTCAGCCCATCACATCCGACTTCAACATTTTATTTTTGAGTACCGGGTTGTCTTCCCTCTTCGATCATTACTACCATGGCCAGATTAGACAGGTTAGTCTGTTGCTGGAGGCACCACGGAGAGATGGAGTAGGATAAGGATGGTTCTTGTTCACCGATCCTGGCACAAACCATCAACTGCGGGTCGCTGACAGTTCTAGCTCTGCAGCTGGGAGGTGACTTTGGCTCCACCTGTCGCAATGATCTCCTTGACATCATTTACTAATGTTTATGTTACCACATTTATTCTAGTGCTTAAACTGCAACGGGCCCACTGTTTGCACATAGTTGCTTATATACCAGCATAATTGAACAAAGAAATAACATTTTTTTGTAAAAACCTTCACTCTGTTATCTTAAAACACGATATTTGAAAGCAAACAAATATCTTATGTGAACGTAAACATACATATCATGAAAATATATAAACATAACTTCTGTGCATGTGAACAAAAACTTTATGTAAACATAATCAAATATTTTATGTATAAAAAAAAAAAGTAAGTCAACTTCCTCAAATAAAAAAAAAACAGATTCTGTCTACAGATCTCCTTGATGCAAGAGTAGCCGTGAGTTTTTAATTGGTTCTCGTCGTCACATGACCAGACATAGACTTTAATTGGTTCTCGTCGTCACATGACCAGACATAGACTTTAATTGGTTCTCGTCGTCACATGACCAGACATAGACTTTAATTGGTTGTCGTCGTCACATGACCAGACATAGACTTTAATTGGTTCTCGTCGTCACATGACCAGACATAGACTTTAATTGGTTCTCGTCGTCACATGATCAGAGATAGACTTTAATTGGTTCTCGTCGTCACATGATAAGACATAGACTTTAATTGGTTCTCGTCGTCACATGACCAGACATAGACTTTAATTGGTTCTCGTCGTCACATGACCAGACATAGACTTTAATTGGTTCTCGTCGTCACATGACCAGACAGACTTTAATTGGTACTCGTCGTCACATGACCAGACATAGACTTTAATTGGTTCTCGTCGTCACATGACCAGACATAGACTTTAAGTGGTTCTCGTCGTCACATGATCAGACATAGATTTTACTTGGTTCTCGTCATCACATGACCAGACAGACTTTAATTTATTCTCATCGTTACATGACCATGTATAGGCTTTCACTGTATTATTCCTCTTTCTAAGCGGCTGTCTTAAAGTGACGGCGGAGTGGATGTGTCTACCATTATTGTAGCTCGTACCCAACCAAAGGTCCTTATAGTCTCCGGGGATTGGATGGTCCTGCGTAAAGAAATGGACCGTTCGACAAGAGGTCCTGCTTTCGAATTGTGTTATAATTGATATGCGTTTTAAAATTTCAAATGTGTGGTTTCTTCGTGGCCGAATGGCGCAGTTATGGCGCAGCTTGCCACAAGCTAGGGACGCAACGCATCTACGCCCATGTAACGAATGAGCGCTAAAGAAAATGCTGTTTTATCAATTGCAGTATTACTGCAAAGAAAATGTTCTTGTGCCTTATAACAAGTAAAGTAAAAGTAAAGAGCCCCGTCACGCCAAGTGGCGTACAGGGAAGATGGTGTTAGTGACCACAATTTGTACATACCTTCGGCACATGATTTTTGGGGTAATGTTATTAATATTACGCCCGTGCCGCTTTACTTTTCCAGAAAAAAACCGGTACTCATTTAAGGCTGGGTGAACCCGGAAGCCGTCGATCAGAGTCGAATCTGCCCTCTTGTTCTTTTTAGTCCAGTTCATTAACCACTGAGCTTTCGCGGCTCCCTCTTATTCCTTATGTAGAACCAAAGAAAATTGTTCTGGAACAGTCTGCACTAGTGTACAAATGTTCCTCCTAAGCAGACATCTCTGTAGAGTGAGCGACATTCTTACATCAGCTAGAAGCCACGGACTAGTTTGCGAGAGTTCTTTAATATTATTGTAACTATGACAAGAATTGTCTTTTTGAGCTTAATTTTCAGCCATTATGGGAGCAAACAGTTTGATATTTTCGATTTCGAAATGATAAGTAGTCTTCTGAGAGCGTATTTTGAGCACGGAACCTATATTTTGTCATCCGCCTTTTATAGTACTATACACTCAATTTTTTCCCATCTTTAGATAAGGTATCGCTAGGAAAACAGTTCTGGTTTAGTTCACTTGAGAATCGAACTGAGCACGCTTTGATATTAAAGCGAGCACTCTCTCGACGTGTAACCCACCCTCTAGCGTAACTCCCATGCCAAGTTATCATCGTCTCACCATCATGGGGCGTCCAGTTCTTCGAACTACCAGCCGATAAGTGAACACAACAACATAGAGTGAAAATATAATAACAAGTCTGTCTCAATATAGAATTCGAATACCTCGAGATGTAAGGGTTTACATAGCGAAGGTTGAGACTCATTGCTCGTACATTATATAATTATTTTGGTCTATCCAACTGTATTTAGTCTTTACTAAGCTTGGCTTTTCAAAGCAGTTTTTTCTCCTCTGGCACAAGTTGTAAGCAATCTGATTTAATACTCATATGTGTTTTTACGTTGGTTTGAAAACCTGATAGGGAAATAGAAGAAAGGTGGTGTACGGTATCGGGAATATCTATCGATCAATATCGTGACTTATTTTGGGACAGAATTTACGAATATTAAGCTATTTATATATATATATATATATATATATATATATATATATATATATATATATATATATATATATATATATATATATAACAATCGTTGTTAGAAATAAAATGTCACGATGGAACAGCAATAGTTGCAAGGTTTCCAATTACATAGACCTCAAGTTCTGTAAGTCAAGCAGACGTGAGGACCATGGTTTCCTAGACTAGAGCAATCTACCAAAGCTTGAAGCATTAACAAACTTTTGGCAGACTTGCCATTTATTCTGCTTCTCCGCCAGCGATCAGCTATTTCTATGCGTTTAGACCAGCATGGGTCACGAACAAGACAACACATTTGAGGTCCTCACCCTTTCCACTTAATTTGTCATGCAGGGTCGTTTCTGTGGGCCATATTTGTTTTCTTTGCATGTTGAAAGTGCTGCAGTCTTGTAGGATTTGCTCTTGATTTTGTCTGGATTCTCCGAAATCGCATGCTGCAAAGTCACTGAGTCCTATCTTGTGTTGATCTGAGACCTTAGTTTTCTTCTTGTGCGTGTGTTTTCACCCGATGACAACTAAAGGAATGGATCGTCGTCATCCGCTCGTAAAGGAACGTTAAATAAGCGTAGATGTGTTGTGTCGTGGCTCGCAATAAAACTGTCATATTTGCGACTTTCGGCCCAATACATCCGACCTCAGTACGTGAGACTACAGTCTGAATAGCTTGGTCTGCTCATGTTTTCTGAGTTTGTTTAAGCTGTCATGTTCTGACTGATAGTTTCATGTAACTCTCTCCATTCTATTGTCCAAGCATGTTTCTGGATTGTCACTATTTCTTTGATGCTCTAATGTTGATTTCACCGTTGAAGGCTCCCTACTGCTTTTTTTTTCGGGTTCATCTGTTTTTTTCGTTTCCTGGGAATCCGCAGTGTGCTGGTATCCACAACATGACTTTTTTTTATTGTCATCGAACACATGTTGTTCTTTTTTTCCTGTTTCAAGCTTGGCATCGCTGTAGACTCAATGATAACAATGGTGTTACATCGATGTGTGGATTTAGACTGTGAATGAGGGTCGAGATCCGGAAGGTTGGGGAATGAGTGAGGTACGAAAGCAGCTTGATCTATTCACCACAAGCGACTGCACTATACATATATCCTTCCTTCTCCAACAATATAAGTCATTCAGGTTTATCCTAGATTTGGAATAAATGACGTAATGATAGTAAATCTAAGGTTATGTTGTATACTCACGGAAAAAAAAGTCTGCATCAGTCACTATGTGTGATTTTTTCGACAACATAAAATAACCATTGACATTATAAATGTGTGCGCGCGAACGTACGTGCGTGTGTATATTGTCATTACAATTCCATTTTTATAAAAACTATACAAATCAGCTGATAAGTCTTTATTGTGTAAACAGAGACAGAGATGTAGTATCTAGAAAGAATGCCCAGAATATCCTGGGAAATGGAGAAATGGAATGTAATGAAATTACAAGAAACACTCAACAGATCACTGATTAAAACACTCATTTGAAGACATGCTACATTCAACGGTCATATATCTTCTTCTTCTTCTTCTATCCTTCCTCTGCTGCCGTTGGCGTCGAGGGGAGAAACAATCTGCGATTCTTTGCTCTTCTGTTGGCCTCTTCTGATGTTATTCCTCCTAGGGACTCTAGTATTCCCTTTATCCATCTCTTTCTCGGTCTTCATCTTAATCTGGCGTTTTCGTAGCGTTTATTTAAGGCTCTTTGAGTCATTGTTATTTCTTTTTGTCTTGTTATGTGGCCGAACCAATTTATTTGTTGTTTCTTTATGTATTCGATGGCTGGTTCAATTTCGAGTTTCTTCCTCAGGTCAGTGTTTCTTACTCTGTCCCTTAAGCTGTTTCCTGTCATCCTTCTGACACATTTCATTTCGGTGGTCGTTATCTTTCTTATTGTTCTAGAGTCCAGCGTCCAATTCTGGCACTGATAACTCAGAGTTGGTAGAAAAATTGATTTGTATATTGCCCTTTTTGCTTCCGTAGTTATTGCTTTGTTTTTCAATAGTGTTGATATAACTTGGCATGCTTTTTCAATAGTGTTGATATATTGTTGCCTATAACTTGGCATGCTTTGTTACACCTTATATCTATCTCTGTCTCTTGGTTATTGTCTTGTGTTAACGTGCTACCCAGATATTTAAAATTGTCTACTTGCTTCAAAGTCGTATTATCTATTATGATGTTTAGTTTTTCTTTCTTTCTCGCTATTGCCATTACTTCGGTTTTGCTTATGTTGATCTTCATGTTGTATTGTTTACAAGTGTTGTTTAGCCTGTTGATATGTTCTTGTAGGTCATATATGTGGTAATGAAAGCTTGGAAATGTAGCTACAACGGGGAAAATAGAAGGTAAAAGGAGCAGATGAAGACTGGGTAGAAAGAACTTTGAACGAAATTACACAGTTGTTTAGAAAACAATGAACGAAATTATGTTTTTCTCTGTCTTCTTTCTTCATTTTTCACTTCCTCTTGTACCAGTTCAGGTGTCGAGGGAGATGCAAAGTTCTGGATCTCGACGTTTTCGCGGCTTCACTCATTGTCATTTGATGTAAGTAAAGTAAAGTAAAGTACCCCCCGTCACGCCAAGTGGCGTATAGGGAAATATGGTGTTAGTGACCCTATATTTTACAGACCTTCAGCACATGATTTTTGGGGTAATGTGGTCGGTATTACGCCCGTGCTGCTTTTACTTTCCCAGAAAAAATCCGGTACCCATTTAAGGCTGGGTGAACCCGGAGCCGTCGGTTGGGATCGAACCCTACCTCTTGTCCGTAGTAGTCCAGTTCACTAACCACTGAGCTATCGCGGCTCCCACTAATTTTTAGGGAATTAGTAAAACCCAGGTGTCCTCGCCAGGATTACGAACCCCGGCTGTTGCCGTGGTAAGCCAACGTCATTTGATGTAGCGCGTCTTTAATGTTGTCTGTCATTCTTACTCTGGGTCTGCCTCTTGCTCTTTTGTCCTCTCCTCTTTTAATACATGTTTTTTATGGTAGTGAATCACATTGCTTTCTCTCTTGATGGACAAACCAGTTTATTTGTTGTTTCTGTATGTAGCTGATGATTGGTTCAATGCCTACTCTTTCTCTTATAATATTATTTCTGATTTTGTCTTTTCTGATCACTCCAAGAGCTTTTCTCAGACATATCATCTCTGTGGTGACAAACTTTCTTTTGTGCTTAGTCGTAAGTGACCATGTTAGGCATTGGTAGCAGAATGTTGGAATTAATATACTCTGCATAAGATGTTTCCAGGTGGTGATATGTATTTCTTAGTAATGAAGCATAGGGGATAGCTGTCCCAATATTTAGTTTGCCTTGTTGCATCGTATGTCTATTTATTTATAGATTTTACCATCTTCAGAGAATGTTGTAAAGGTATCTAAAGTTTGTTATTTATTTTATAAGTTTTTGTTCTATAGCTATGTTTAATATATTTTTTGTGTGTCTTCCTATTGCTATGATTTCTGTCTCTCCAGTGCTTATTTTCATGTTATTCATTTTACATTCTTTATTCAAAGACAGCAAATGTCGAAGTTCTGTAACTTTTATTTCTTAGGACCTGGTCGTCAGCAAAAGGTAGTTCACTTACATCTTGACACTGTGATATGGTATCCTTGCATACTTTGTCAATGTCAGTAACAAGTGTGGTGATAACACCCAACCTTGTCCTACTCCATAAGTTACAGCGAAAGGTTTTGATGTTCTTGCTCAAATGGGGAACTGGGTGGTCTCGAGGCAAGGCGTATGTCTCGTTGTTGTAATTTGAAATCCTGACTGAACCATTTGAGATTTTTATTTGTGATTTCTCTCTGCGGCAACCACGCCTGGTCTCAGCAGCGAGGCCCGGCTTGAAACGTCAATTACTCAATGACGGGGAAAAATATGAGTACCTTCGAAGTCGAAGTTATTTGTCTGTTCAGCGAGGGACCCATGTGCACATGGCTGCCAGGGAAAAATGGATTAACACGTAAAATTCAGGGACTTCGCCAGAGGTGAAAGTTGGCGAACGAAAAAAAATGGCTGTAATCACACTTCTACAGTTACTATTTAAGCTCTTGCAACATCTAACATGGTGGTTCTTTACTTCATAATAAGCCAATGTTTGCCTTCATATATTTGTATCAAGTTAATCGCAATCTCTCTCTCATGGACCACAAATGCTATTCGCGGATTCTTGTTCTTCTCTAACTGCCTGAGTGAAAATATTGAATAGGAAATTATATAAGCATTAAATTAAATGAGCCGTGATAGCTCAGTGGTTAGCGAACTGGACTACAAAGGACAAGGGGTAGGGTTCCATCCCAACCGATAGTTTCCGGGTTCACCCAGTCTTTAATGGGTACCGGATTTTTTTTCTGGGAAAGTAAAGCGGCACGGGCGTAATACCGACCACATTATCCCAAAAATCATGTGCCGAAGGTCTGTAAAATTTATGGTCATTTACACCATATGCCCTATACGCCACTTGGCGTGACGGGGGTACTTTACTTTTTTCATTCAATTAAATGTGAAAAATGTTATTTATCTTCAGCTATACACGGTACAGCTCATAGTGAAGACATTTAAGTTGCGGATGCATAGCAGAATTGGTATCCATATGAAAATTGGTGTATATCTGTACCCCAGATGAAATAAAATTTAACACGTTAAATTTGAGAAACGTTATCTTTAACAATCAGCAATTAATTTTTACTATTCGCCTTTATTTTATTCCGTTATGAGCACGCTATATTTTCTATATTAAAATAGCTTGTTATTTGAATGGTGCATTTAATATCGTACAGGGAGACATAGAAACATTTGGTTGCTTAATACATATTGCAATAAATCGTATGCACTATCGGTCAGTGGTCAGGCGAAATAATTCAAATAATTTCAGATATTGTTTATAAAAAGATTAACACTGATGTCGCTTCTTGACCTTCTCCTTGCGCAGGACCGCCCATTACGGCACTTCAAAATGAGTTTAAACTGACCGAGACATACAGACAGGCAAATCGCAAAGCGAACACTGGAAGGGCAGAATAGTGTAAACCTTTGTGATCATAGGCGTCTCAGTAGCTCAAAGATTGGGAAATTGGACTTAAGACATGAGTGGACGGCTTTCAGATATACCCCGCCTTAAACAGGGATTTCTGGGAAAGAAAGACGGCGCTGGCGTGATGCTGATCACATTATCCAAAAGAATAATGTGTCGCACGTCTATAAAACTAATTTTCAATATTAGGAAGAAACAGTAATATTTTGTGGCCATGTAATGAAAAGAGAACAACTGGAATATATTGTAACAACTGGAAAACGTGAGAGACAAAGAGATAGAGGGAAGCAAAGAGCAAAAATACCAGACAGCTTAAGAGAATGGCCTGGTAGAAGGTCAACAACAGAAATGATAAATAACTGCCGAGATCGAAAGTTGTGGAGAGACATGATCACCTACGCCAGCAGACCAGGTACTTGATGATGACGATGAGGTCTATAAGAACTATGGGGCAAATATCGTATTCACTGAACGCTGCAATTTAGCGTGGCTTCATTTTTTGTCTCTTTGATATGATCACAGATGTCCGTATTGTGCCAGGAGTCGAAGTGAATGTGAGCATTATCGCCGTGAATATGAACTTGAACAGTTTGAAGATCAGGAGGACACGCTCATCGGTGTCTCATGAGTTGATGACACTAACAATGAACATTATCATATTCTGGGCTGCAGTAAGACTGGGGATGGCAAGAGCAAAACAACATTAAAAAGACAACAATAGAACCTCAGTATTTGTAATAGCTATACGCTATAAAAAGACACGACGCTAGACAAGACTCACGGTCCGGTTAAAGGCATTCATTAGGAAAAACGACGGACACAGATTTAAACATAAACTGAGAACAAATACTTGTACTGTTGTTACTGATAGTCCTGCACGTTGAACAATAAATGAGACTACTATGAGAAGTCGGTGACTGTTGCAATCAATTATTACACTGGAGACGGAAATGAGTAAATGGAGTGATGATGTAGTTAAATGCGACTAGCCTAGGAGATGGGTCTGCTCTGTTTAGTAAATAGCAGAATGAAAGCAGAATTAGTTTCAACTATAAATATAGTATGTCGCAATAGATTAATGGGTAGCAATGAGTAAATGATAAACTGAAGTCACAGAAGATCATAAACACGTCTCTTTATAAATAAATAAAAGTGCTTTATGGGGCATTAAACTAGCGATGAAGCTGTGCAGACGGAGTTAATGCACCAAGACCAATTATAATTATTTACAATATAGAATCAACCGCACTATACTTTAGGCAGGCCGTATATTCCAAATCTCTACAGCTAGTGAATGAGTAATCCTGAATCCAGAAGATCAATGGTTATACACATCTCCGTTTCCCTGGTTGTCCTATTCATCACGTGCCAAATCTCAAATTCCCTAAGCTATTCTTGTACTGATATCAGATGTGAGAGCAAAAGGTGCATCTTCTATGGCGGTAACAATAATATAGATAAGAAAAGTCCGGGGAGATGGCCAAATTTGTGCTCGAAATTGCCAGAGTTTAAATGAGAGGAAACAAAGAAGCAGAAGACATTTCTGTGACATACGATTATAGATTTCATTATTGTGTTCAACGGAATTTCTTTATATTTTTTTGTTGGGATCTGAACACAGTGTGGCTAAGACTGGATCATATGAGCTAATTCATGTATTTGACGAAGCACAACATATAGGAAGAAACAAATACAGTAAACAGCTACTGCTTATTGACTGCTCTTTAAAAGAATCGTCCTCACCACAATTAGGGCAGACCCATAAGTACCCATTGTTAACAAAGTATTCACAGTGATACTTCATGCTGACTACATACACCCCTGATGCGTCCTTTTGATCTCACCTGTACCCAGCTTTACACCTTATACTTTTATTCTCCTTTAAGCATCGTGTGAGGGCCTTCCCATCGAGGTAGTCAACACTTATTGTGTGAGGGCCTTCCCATCGAGGTAGTCAACATTTATTGTGTGAGGGCCTTCCCACCGAGGAAATCAACATTTATTGTGTGAGGGCCTTCCCACCGAGGAAATCAACATTTATTGTGTGAGGGCCTTCCCACCGAGGAAATCAACATTTATTGTGTGAGGGCCTTCCCACCGAGGTAGTCAACACTTATTGTGTGAGTGCCTTCCCACCGCAACACTTATTGTGTGAGCTGCCTTCCCACCGAAGTAGTCAACACTTATTGTGTGAGTGCCTTCCCACCGAAGTAGTCAACACTTATTGTGTGCCTTCCCACCGAAGTAGTCAACACTTATTGTGTGAGTGCCTTCCCGACCTTATTGAACCGAAGTAGTCAACACTTATTGTGTGAGTGCCTTCCCACCGAAGTAGTCAACACTTATTGTGTGAACTGCCTTCCCACCGAAGTAGTCAACACTTATTGTGTGAGTGCCTTCCCACCGAAGTAGTCAACACTTATTGTGTGAGTGCCTTCCCACCGAAGTAGTCAACACTTATTGTGTGAGCTGCCTTCCCACCGAAGTAGTCAACACTTATTGTGTGAGCTGCCTTCCCACCGAAGTAGTCAACACTTATTGTGTGAGCTGCCTTCCCACCGAAGTAGTCAACACTTATTGTGTGAGTGCCTTCCCACCGAAGTAGTCAACACTTATTGTGTGAGCTGCCTTCCCACCGAAGTAGTCAACACTTATTGTGTGAGTGCCTTCCCACCGAAGTAGTCAACACTTATTGTGTGAGCTGCCTTCCCACCGAAGTAGTCAACACTTATTGTGTGAGTGCCTTCCCACCGAAGTAGTCAACACTTATTGTGTGAGTGCCTTCCCACCGAAGTAGTCAACACTTATTGTGTGAGCTGCCTTCCCACCGAAGTAGTCAACACTTATTGTGTGAGTGCCTTCCCACCGAAGTAGTCAACACTTATTGTGTGAACTGCCTTCCCACCGAAGTAGTCAACACTTATTGTGTGAGTGCCTTCCCACCGAAGTAGTCAACACTTATTGTGTGAGTGCCTTCCCACCGAAGTAGTCAACACTTATTGTGTGAGCTGCCTTCCCACCGAAGTAGTCAACACTTATTGTGTGAGCTGCCTTCCCACCGAAGTAGTCAACACTTATTGTGTGAGCTGCCTTCCCACCGAAGTAGTCAACACTTATTGTGTGAGTGCCTTCCCACCGAAGTAGTCAACACTTATTGTGTGAGCTGCCTTCCCACCGAAGTAGTCAACACTTATTGTGTGAGTGCCTTCCCACCGAAGTAGTCAACACTTATTGTGTGAGCTGCCTTCCCACCGAAGTAGTCAACACTTATTGTGTGAGTGCCTTCCCACCGAAGTAGTCAACACTTATTGTGTGAGTGCCTTCCCACCGAAGTAGCCAACACTTATTGTGTGAGCTGCCTTCCCACCGAAGTAGTCAACACTTATTGTGTGAGTGCCTACCCGTCATCACTTATTGTGTGGATGCTTCCCCCCCCCCTCCCCGTCAACACTTATTGTGTGGATGCTTCCCCGTCAACACTTATTGTGTGGATATCTCCCCCTACCCGTCAACACTTATTGTGTGGATGCCTCCCCCCCTCCCTTCCCCGTCAACACTTATTGTGTGGATGCTTCCCCGTCAACACTTATTGTGTGGATATCTCCCCCTACCCGTCAACACTTATTGTGTGGATATCTCCCCCTACCCGTCAACACTTATTGTGTGGATGCCTCCCCCCCCTTCCCCGTCAACACTTATTGTGTGGATGCTTCCCCGTCAACACTTATTGTGTGGATATCTCCCCCTACCCGTCATCCCTTATTGTATGGATGCCTCCCCCCTCCCCGTCAACACTTATTGTGTGGATGCCTTCCCCTCCCCGTCAACACTTGTTGTTTGAGTGCCTCCCCCCTACCCGTCAACACTTATTGTGTGGATGCCTCCCCCCTCCCCGTCATCACTTAATGTGTGGATGCCTCCCCCCTCCCCGTCAACACTTATTGTGTGGATGCCTTCCCCTCCCCGTCAACATTTGTTGTTTGAGTGCCTCCCCCCTACCCGCCAACACTTATTGTATGGATGCCTCCCCCCTCCCCGTCAACACTTATTGTGTGGGTACCCCCGTACCCATCATCATTTACTGTGCGAGTGCCCTCTCCCCCTAACCTCCCCCCCCCCAAAATAAAATCAATCAATCAAAGTAAGGCAGTATATATCTGGTCAAAATCTATAGTTTTAACTGCGTGTGCACCGGAAGCGATATTACTTCTCTTTGTCACAAATTCTCGACTCCGAATCACACATTCACACATTAAAACCACACAATTTCGTGAATGCAGAAACTACCAAAAATTCAAATAACCATATCAAGAAAAGTTAACTACAGTCACTTTAACAAAATAAATCTATCACGTCCCGTGGCGTATATGAAATAAAAGTAAAATTGTTCATACCTTCATTTGGTTTATTATCGACTCATTTTTTAGAACGACACGTGGTCAGCTGTACATCATAAACTGTATGTCTTTCCCACATACAAATTCAGTACCCATTTATGATCGGTTAAATCTTGAATTCACGATCGGGATCTATTACTTATCTAACATGGACCTCCCCCTCCCCTCTTTAAGAGGCACTGAATAATGTGTTCCCTGGAAACTTGAAATCGTCAACAATAAAAGTGATAACAACTTACAGAGGTGTGGAAATTCATGTCTAAATGCCAAGAAATGTAAAAGGGAAATAACGTTCTAACGAAAAGAACGGAAAGATCCGGTATTGCTATAATAACAATAAACTGTTTTTTGTTTCTTTTCCTGATCACAGACAAATCGATTCAGTTACCACCGTATCTTATGTGGCTTCTTGTAAGGTAGCAGCATGACGCGCTCTCTGTGCTGACTCTTCATAGTTGTTTAGGACTGGCTAATACACCTCGGGAGACAAATAATAATAAATGAATATCTTAAAATAGGGAAACTTCCGAGGCGATAATCAGCGAATCAATTGAGAGGACGAGTTATGTTTACAACACTCAGAAAAATGACAAATAATCAACAACAGAAAAAAAAGGAACAACATATAGTCCTAAGCAGGATCGAACCCTTATTCCTTGGTACAGCGCCCTGCCACGATACACCTCGTCTCTGTTTTCACAGTCGTGGCTACGCTGTCTTTAAATGTCTCAAACAAATAAAATACACCACAGGGAGATATGTATCCTTCTCCTCATTATTATCCTCATCATCAAGTACCATGCTTGCTGACGTAGGTGATCATGTCTCTTCACAACTTTCGATCTCGACAGTTATTTATCATTTCTGTTGTTGACCTTCAGCCAAGCCATTCTCTTAAGCTGTCTGATATCTTTTCTCTTTGCTTCCCTCTATATCTTCGTCCCTCAACTTTCCCAGTTGTTACAATATATTCCAGCTGTTCTCTTCTCATTACATGGCCAAAGAATGATGATTGTTTTCCCTTATATTGGAAATTAGCTCTCTCTTGCTTTGTCATCTTTCAGAACATACTCTTCTTAGCTGTCCATGATATTCTCAACACTCTTCTGTAAAATAACATTTCTACAGCCTCCAATAATGTTCTTGTAAGTTGTCCGAATGTCTATGATTCACATCCATATGTTAAGACTGGTTCTACATAACATTTAAGAACTCCTTTTCTTGTTTCTATTGTCAACAATGGATTGCACAGTATCTTCCTCATTTTGTTTGTGGTAAACTGGTTTAGCCTGAGCCATTCTGCATCTCACCTCTGTTGTACATCTACCATCTGAGGTTAACATTGTTCCCAAATATTTACATTCATTTGCCTGTTTCAATATTTTTCCACTTGTCTTTAGTGTGGTTTGCGGTGATGTCTTTTTTCTTTGTTGCTACCATTCTGTCTTTTTGCTATTGAGACTGAGTCCTTTATTTATGCTTTCCTTCACTATAATGCATAAGATGTATATGTTAGAGATATGTATATTCTGTTATAAAAGTCACCGGTGGGGGGAATGCCAAACAAAAGTGGATAAGCTCTATTTTCTCGTGAGAGAACTAACTTCCGGAGGACTTTTTACACCAACAGTGGTCAACTTAAGGTTCACCGAGGGCCGGATTATGGCAAAGGTCAGGGTCAGAGGGCCACATTTTGAGTGTCATGAAACATTATATTATGTGATTTAGTAATATATAAATAAGGCTTACACTTTGACGACATATTTTGTTATTTATAACAAAACGAATAATTATTTATTTAAAAATTACCGTAATATTATTCAATGTGAAGTCTGTGTCTTGTCACAACCTTTCACCAGTGATTTGAAGGCCACTTCCATTTGTGACGTAGTGATTCAGAGATTCAGCTAAAAAGACCAACGAGGAAATTCTCAAAGAGGCCAACGCAAAAAGAGAGCTTCTAAAAGACAATAGAAACAAGAAAATCAACTCTTAAATGTTATGTAGAGCCAGTCTTAACATATGGATGTCAATCATGGACAATAGGACAACAGACAAGAAAATCATTGGAGTCTGTAGACATGTGGTTTTACAGAAGAATGTTTAGAATACCATGGCCAGCTAAGAAGAGCAATGAAAATGTTCTGAAAGAGGTCAAAGCAAAAAGAGAGCTAATTTCCAATATTAGGAAGAAACAATCATCATTTTTTGGCCATGTAATGAGAAGAGAGCAACTGGAATATATTGTAACAACTGGAAAAATTGAGGGACGAAGAGATAGAGGGAAGCAAATAGAAAAAAATACCAGACTGCTGAGAATAGCTTGGCAGAAGGTCAACAACAGAAATGATAAATAACTGTTGAGATCGAAAGTCGTGTAGAGACATGATCACCTACGCCAGCAGGCCCGGTACTTGATGATGATGAAAAAACATCAGAAAGAAACACTCAACATTTTTCGGGCACATCATGAGAACAGGAAAGTTGGAATACTTGGTTACAACTGGCAAAATAAAAAGAAAGAGAGATCGCGGACGGGAAAGAGAGATTGCGGACGACAAAGTGAGAAATTACTGGATGGTTTGGTGTCATGGCATGGAAAACAGTCAACAACAGAACTGATACAATGCACTGTAGATAGAAGATTGTGGAAGGGCATGATCGCCTAAGCCAACCGGTATGGCCCATGATGATGATGATGATTCGGAGAATATGGGATAATGTTGTATTAGGTATACTGTTCCTGGTTTTGGATTTAATTAACCTCATGGGGGAAAATGTTGTCTCGCAGAGAGATGTGCTACCAAATATAGAGCCCACCAGAGAGATGTGCTACCAAATATAGAGCCCACCAGAGAGATGTGCTACCAAATATAGAGCCCACCAGAGAGATGTGCTACCAAATATAGAGCCAACCAGAGAGATATGCTACCAAATATAGAGCCCACCAGAGAGATGCATTACCAAATATAGAGCCCACCAGAGAAATGCACTTCCAAATATAGAGCCCACCAGAGAGATGTGCTACCAAATATAGAGCCCACCAGAGAGATGCAATACCAAATATAGAGCCCACCAGAGGGATGCACTACCAAATATGGAGCCCACCAGAGAGATGTGCTACCAAATATAGAGCCCACCTGAGAGATGTGCTACCAAAGATAGAGCCCACCAGAGAGATGTGCTACCAAATATAGAGCCCACCTGAGAGATGTGCTACCAAAGATAGAGCCCACCAGAGAGATGTGCTACCAAATATGGAGCCCACCTGAGAGATGCACTACCAAATATGGAGCCCACCTGAGAGATGCACTACCAAATATGGAGCCCACCAGAGAGATGTGCTACCAAATATAGAGCCCACCTGAGAGATGTGCTACCAAAGATAGAGCCCACCAGAGAGATGCACTACCAAATATAGAGCCCACCTGAGAGATGTGCTACCAAATAATGTGCATCCACCACAGTCCGTCTAAAAGAATCTCTGTCTCTAGCCAGATCTTTCACAGAACGTTGCATTCACCACAGCCCACCTAAAAGAATCTTTCTCTTGTCAGAGCTTTCACAGAACGTTGCATTCACCACAGCCCATCTAAAAGAATCTCTGTCTCTAGTCAGAGCTTTCACAGAACGTTGCATCCACCAGGGTCCGTCTAAAAGAATCTGTCTCTAGCCAGATCTCCCACTTCTGTTGTCATGTTCAAGGTCTCCTCGATGTCTTGAAGCCACCTTCTTGGTGAGAAGCACTTTGCACTTAAATGGGTTATTAAAATGTTCCATTTGAGGACGGAACATTTCAAAATCTGAAACCGTTGATCACATTCAGAAATGAACTGTTCGATGTCAGTTGTGTAGCTACTGAAGTTAGCATTTTCTATCTCTGACAACTGCTCCTAACTAGGAAAATGACAAAGACCATTCTTTTGCAAAGAAAGTTTAAATAGATTTAGATTCTTGTTGAAATCATCAACATAACCCATAATTTGAAAAATCGCTTGCCTTCTGTAGAACCAACCTTCTGTATCTAGAACCTCTTGTAGCTGCAAAATTCGGTACATTCAAATGTTTGTGTTTTATCTGCAAAAAATTGATATCTTTATGTTCAAGATCGATGAAACATGGAATGTTGTAACGCAGGAAGTAAAAAATGCCATTATTGAGTACAAAAGCCGTATGAAACATTTCCCTCGACTAAATCATCTTACTTCCGTACCTTCTTCTTTTTCTTTCCTTCCTCATTTGCCTTTCAGCGTCGACGAGAGATATAATTTGCGGTCTTTCGCTCCTCTGTTCGCCTCTGCTGCTGTTGTTTTCTAGTGTTTGCAATATTCCGTCAATCCATCTTTTTTGTGGTCGGGCCTTGGGTCTGGTGTTCTCGCAACGTGTGTTTAAAGTACGTTATGTTGTGTTTTGATCTTTCTGCCTTGTCACGTGGCCAAACCATTTTATCTGTTGTTTCTTTATATATTCTATGGCTGGGGTTAATTGTAGTTTATTTCTCAGATCTATCAGGCTGTTTCCTGTCATTCGTCTAACACATTTCATCAAATAGTTGCTCCTCAGTCTACGATGGGTTGGCTAACTTGCATATATAGTCGATGTATGTAATAAACAGTAGGGGGGATAGTACGCACCCCTGCCTCACACCTGATCTAACTTGGAAGTGGCCTGTGTAACCTGCTGCTGTTTAAATAGTGATGTCTTTTACGAAGGGACTGGATGAGGGGCGGGGGGCAAAGAGAACAAAATCAAAATCAGAAGAGGGTGGGAGCACGGTAGAACAAAGATTGAGAAACACTGGTTTAGAATATAGATGATCAAAAGGCGATTCGCGGGCCACATCCGACATTCGAGTTGATTGTTTGTTCTTTGGCACTTCAAGCATCAACAGAAACTACTATTCTAAATACCTGTAAATGACAACCAAAGTTCCTGTCGGTTCAAAAGAAAAAAACAAAACTATTGATGCCGACAATAATCAAAGGCTTTGTTTATAGTCGGTGCTGCAAAATTGCTTTTATGTAAGTGTGGTCGTGGCGATAGCGCCAGATCTTTGGCTCGATATCTATCGGCTGGACTTCAGGGCTCTCGTCTATTTTGCGGTAAGGGGTTAATGAGTTTGGCAGGGAAGGGGGATTTTTTTTTTTTGGGGGGGGGGGGGGGAGAGATTTCGGCTCAAATTCTGGCGTTGAAGTAAAATTCACAAACCTTTCACTGTTCGCCTTCATTCCTTTTGATGTGCACGAATACTTCTGTAATAATACCTCATTGTCTGTCTATAAAAAGGACTCCAAACTGCATGTTTTGCCATAATCTTTCGCTTTGATTACAACCGTCATTTCTCTCTATATCTATCAAGTGTGAACCAGCATTCCGTGTCTATAACTGATAAGTGTGAACCAACATTCTGTGTCTATAACTGATAAGTGTGAATCAACCTTCAGTGTCTATAACTGACAAGTGTGAACTAAACTTCCGTGTCTATAACTGACAAGTGTGAACTAACCTTCTGTATCTATAACTGACAAGTGTGAACTAACCTTCCCTGTCTATAACTGACAAGTGTGAACTAACCTTCCGTGTCTATAACTGACAAGTGTGAATCAACCTTCAGTATCTATAACTGACTAGTGTGAACTAACCTTCTGTATCTATAACTGACGAGTGTGAACTAACCTTCTATATCTATAGCTGACAAGTGTGAATCAACCTTCAGTATCTATAACTGACTAGTGTGAACTAACCTTCTGTATCTATAACTGACGAGTGGGAACTAAACTTCCGTGTCTATAACTGACAAGTGTGAACTAACCTTCTGTACCTGTAACTGACAAGTGTGAACTAACCTTCCCTGTCTATAACTGACAAGTGTGAACTAACCTTCCGTGTCTATAACTGACAAGTGTGAATCAACCTTCAGTATCTATAACTGACTAGTGTGAACTAACCTTCTGTATCTATAACTGACGAGTGTGAACTAACCTTCTGTATCTATAACTGACAAGTGTGAATCAACCTTCAGTATCTATAACTGACTAGTGTGAACTAACCTTCTGTATCTATAACTGACGAGTGTGAACTAACCTTCTGTATCTATAACTGACAAGTGTGAATCAACCTTCTGTATCTATAACTGACAAGTGTGAACTAACCTTCTGTATCTATAACTGATAAGTGTGAACTAACCTTCTGTGTTTATAACTGACAAGTGTGAACTAACCTTCTGTGTCTATAACTGACAAGTGTGAACTAACCTTCTGTATCTATAACTGACAAGTGTGAACTAACCTTCTGTATCTATAACTGACAAGTGTGAACTAACCTTCTGTATCTATAACTGACAAGTGTGATCTAACCTTCTGTATCTAAAACTGTCAAATGTGAACCAACCTTCTGTATCTATAACTGACAAGTGTGAACCAACATTATGTGTCTATAACTGATAAATGTGAACTAACCTTCTGTATCTATAACTGACAAGTGTGAATCAACTTTCTGTATCTATAACTGAGAAATGTGAACTAACCTTCTGTATCTATAACTGACAAGTGTGAACCAACCTTCTGTATCTATAACTGACAAGTGTGAACCAACATTATGTGTCTATAACTTATAAGTGTGAACTAACCTTTTGTAGCGTCAAGTTCTGATCTGTATTTGTAAAAAACAAACAATGTTCAAATGTAAACAAGTTGATTGTGAAAATGGCCATTTAAACCTAAATGGGATTTTGATTATTTGTTCATTCTCAATATGGACAGCAAACCTCGGTGCTTGTGTTCAGGTGTTAGCTGTGTATTGAAGGGCTATAACGTAAAGTAGTGGCGACAGCTTTCCAAACATGGAACACAACAAAATACTAACGTTTACAAATTAGATTTCATATCCTTCCATCAACGTGAGCGGACGGATTCTACCAGCTGCCTATTTTTATATATAATCAATTTCTTCTTAAACTTTCATATATCCACATTTTACCTATCTTCTAACATGTTGCACATCTCTCTCTCTCGTATCATTATCTCATCTTTTATCCCTCTACCTACTTCTCCTTCACTTACCAGTTCTTATCATCCCAGATGTAGTAGCATTCACCTGTGCCTCATCATTTGTTATCGTTGTCTTCGGCGAACGAAAGCTAGATCGTTGTCTTCGGTGAACGAAAGATAGATACATCGTTGTCTTCGGTGAACGAAAGATAGATAGATCGTTTTCTTCAGCGAACGAATTATAGATAGATCGTTGTCTTCAGCGAAGGAAAGATAGATAGATCTTTGTCTTCGGTGAACGAAAGATAGATAGATCGTTGTCTTCGGTGAACAAAAGATAGATAGATCGTTTTCTTCATCGAACGAATTATAGATAGATCGTTGTCTTCGGCGAACGAAATATAGATAGATCGTTGTCTTCGGCGAACGAAATATAGATAGATCGTTGTCCTCAGCGAACCAAATATAGATAGATCGCTGTCTTCGGCGAACGAAAGATAGATAGATCGTTGTCCTCAGCGAACGAAATATAGATAGATCAATGTCCTCAGCGAACGAAATATAGATAGATCAATGTCCTCAGCGAACGAAATATAGATAGATCAATGTCCTCAGCGAACGAAATATAGATAGATCGTTGTCTTCGACGAACGAAAATAGATAGATCGTTGTCTTCGGCGAACGAAATATAGATAGATCGTTGTCCTCAGCGAACCAAATATAGATAGATCGCTGTCTTCGGCGAACGAAAGATAGATAGATCGTTGTCCTCAGCGAACGAAATATAGATAGATCAATGTCCTCAGCGAACGAAATATAGATAGATCAATGTCCTCAGCGAACGAAATATAGATAGATCAATGTCCTCAGCGAACGAAATATAGATAGATCGTTGTCCTCAGCGAACGAAATATAGATAGATCAATGTCCTCAGCGAACGAAAGATAGATAGATCGTTGTCTTCGGCGAACGAAATATAGATAGATCGTTGTCCTCAGCGAACGAAATATAGATAGATCGTTGTCTTCGGCGAACGAAAGATACATAGATCGTTGTCCTCAGCGAACGAAAGATAGATAGATCGTTGTCTTCAGCGAACGAAAGATACATAGATCGTTGTCTTCGGCGAACGAAAGATAGATAGATCGTTGTCCTCAGCGAACGAAAGATAGATAGATCGTTGTCTTCGGCGAACGAAAGATAAATAGATCGTTGTCTTCGGCGAACGAAAGATAGATAGATCGTTGTCTTCGACGAACGAAAAATAGACAGATCGTTGTCATCGGCGAAAGAAAGATAGTTAGATCGTTGACCTCGGCGAACGAAAGATAGATAAATCGTTGTCTTCGACGAACGAAAAATAGACAGATCGTTGTCCTCGGCGAACGAAAAATAGACAGATCGTTGTCCTTGGCGAAGGAAAGATAGATAGATCGTTGTCTTCAGCGAACGTAAAATAGATAGATCGTTGTCTTCGGCGAACGAAAGATAGAAAGATCTTTGTCCTCGGCGAATGAAAGATAGATAAATCGTTGTCTTCGGCGAACGAAAGATAGAAAGATCTTTGTCCTCGGCGAATGAAAGATAGATAGATCGTTGTCTTCGGCGAACGAAAGATAGTTCGTTGTCTTCGGCGAAAGACAGGAAGATAGATTATTGGCCTCGGCGAACGAAAGATAGATCGTTGTCTTCGGCGAACGAAAGATAGATCGTTGTCTTCGGCGAACGAAAGATAGATCGTTGTCTTCGGCGAACGAAAGATAGATCGTTGTCTTCGGCGAACGAAAGATAGTTCGTTGTCTTCGGCGAAGGAAAGATAGATAGATCGTTGTCTTCGGCGAACGAAAGATAGATAGATCGTTGTCCTCAGCGAACGAAAGATAGAAAGATCGTTGTCTTCGGCGAACTAAAGATAGATCGATTATTGTCCTCCGCGAACGAAAGATAGATTATTGACCTCGGCGAACGAAAGATAGATCGATATCTTCGGCGAACGAAAGATAGAATATTGTTATCTTCAACGAACGAGAGATAGATAGATTGTTGTCTTCCGCGAACGAAAGATAGATAAATTATTGTCTTCGGCTAACGAAAGATAGATCGTTGTCTTCGGCGAACGAAAGATAGATCGTTGTCCTCAGCGAACGAAAGATATATCCTTGTCCTCAGCGAACGAAAGATAGATCGTTCTCTGATGAAGGCCGCATGTAGGCCGAAACGTCAATATTTTGCTGTGCTCTTTTTTTTGTAAAGTTGTCACCATACCTTGTAGGGGTGTACGTTTTACCCCACTACTGGCTTCTTGCTAATTCTAATATGAGACCATGAGAGCGGTACTTTGAAAGACCAGAGATACGCTATTGATCCTATGGCGCCACCAATAATCGAGCTTAGTGCATCACATGTCCATCCACAAGATCACGCCATCTTCATTGGCAGGTCTATCACCAGGGGATACCAGAGTGGTTGCGCTTTTGACAAATAATAATAAATAAATATTATTATAGAGGGAAACTTCCGAGGCGATAAATAGAATTCCCCGTTATTCGGCGAACGAAAGATAGATTATTGTGCTCGGCGAACGAAAGATAGATCGATGTCTTCGGCGAACGAAAGATAGATAGATCTATCACAATAATCTATCTTTCCATAGCATTTGGCTTTTTGTGGCAAGTCGCTGTGCCAGTGAGTAAGGGTTCGATCCTGCTTTGGTCCATATTTTTTCTGTTGTTGATTATTTGTCAATTTTTCCGAGTGCTGTAAACATACCTCTTCCTCTGAATTGATTCGCTGGTTGCGCTTTTGTTGCACATCTCAATGGGCAGACGGTCGGAAGATGATCTGGCACATGTGAAAAATCATCAAGCAGCCATTAGAATGGAACTCGAAGTCACATCTACATCAATCGGTTGGCATGTTGAATTGCAAAGTCGGGGGCTGGATAGTCTAGAGGTATTTCGTCGGTCTCTGGACAGGAAGTTCTCGAGTTTGATTCCCACCACAGGCTGTGGGAATTTGTGAAAAACTGAATCCGTTGTTTCTTCGTGACTTTACCGGTCTGGACAGTGAGATCCGATGCTTAGTCCTCTCGAATTTCGGGGGGAAAAAAACAGGAGGCCTCGTGTGCATTTTGCGCACGGTAAAGAACCTAGGGTAGTTGGAATTCGAAAAGAATGGAATAAATATGGCCGCTGCAGGGAAAAAAAATTAACTCAAATCGCCAGAACTTTCGACGATATAAATATAAGAGTACCTCTAATGTGGAAGAATATCAGCCTGTTTAACGGGGAACACACGACTGTCAGCATGAATAACGGGGAACACACGACTCTCAGCATGAATAACGGGGAACACACGACTGTCAGCATGAGTAACGGGGAACACACGACTGTCAGCATGAATAACGGGGAACACACGACTGTCAGCATGAATAACGGGGAACACACGACTGTCAGTATGAGTAACGGGGAACACACGACTGCCAGCATGAATAACGGGGAACACACGACTGTCAGCATGAATAACGGGAAACACACGACTGTCACCATGAGTAACGGGGAACACACGACTGCCAGCATGAATAACGGGGAACACACGACTGTCAGCATGAATAACGGGAAACACACGACTGTCACCATGAATAACGGGGAACACACGACTGTCAGCATGAATAACGGGGAACACACGACTGTCACCATGAATAACGGAAAACACACGACTGTCAGCATGAATAACGGGGAACACACGACTGTCAGCATGAATAACGGGAAACACACGACTGTCAGCATGAATAACGGGGAACACACGACTGTCAGCATGAATAACGGGGAACACACGACTGTCAGCATACAAAATAGGAAAAGTGATATTGAAGCAAAATTCAGTCCCTCGGGAATTAGCTACAGATATAAAGCAGACAATAGACAACAGCAAATCCAGCACGCGATCATTTTGACAGACTATCAAAGCATGCTTCAAATTGTGAACTAGACATGCAGCGCAGAAAGGGGGCCGACATGCCTAAACAATTGTAACAAGTCCCCGGTGACAGACGTACTTGTGTACACTGCCCCGCCGGACCTGCACTGTTCGTTGCAATGACCATGTCGATCGGCTGATCAGGAGCATTCAAATACAAGACAAGACATGACTGGTTTATTAAGGGCTGTTAGGTACACTATAAGGAAAATACAACTAAATGGGAGACAAATCTTCCATATTTACTGATTGAAAAAGGTAGGGTTCGAGAGAGGTACAAAGGAAAATAAGCACGCTTCCGGTGCCGGAAAGGAATAACCCACAATCAGTACCTAACCGAAACGATCAGACTTTACACCAGCTTTTGGAAAGATTGGCAGCTCAGATATGGAAATGTCCTGGCTGTAGCGACACTGCCTTATAAAAACAAAGCAAACAGAACAAAACTTTATTTTCTGTGATATAAAGTCAATTCTTTAAACCTTTACACACATTAATCATGCGTATGCAGGCTTGATTTGGGCCTAGGCTACATGAATTACAGCTTAGGGCTTGATAATTCGCGGGGGCAGGGGGATATCAAGCTTGTTCATATTGTAATCTATGCTAGAAACATTCTGATTTTAATTTTTGAACAAGGGCCTCAAAGTTTCATTTAGCTTAGCGCAACGTAGGGCCTGACAGTCCTGGAGGGAATATCAAATTCGGTTATATAGTAATCTGTGATAGAAATCACCGGACCATATCAGGTGGGGTAATTTTACCTGCTACCGTATGCTGTAAACAGTACAACCTGCGGCTGCACTGCTGCCTTGCAGGTATGCTCGGGAGAGTAAAAGGCTAAGGGAGGGTACCCCGAAGTAAAACAACCCCACTGCCTTGTGGGTGAGACTTTTTAGTCAAAGGCTAATGGAGCCAACCGTAAACAAACCGACCGACGGAAGGCAACGGAAAATCACCGTCGTAATTTATTTGTACAATCATGAATCGCCACAATAGGACAACAGACAAGAAAATCACTGGAGTCTGTAGAAATATGGTTTTACAGAAGAATGTTGAGAATATCATGGACAGCAAAGAAGAGTAATGAAAACGTTCTGAAAGAGGTCAAAGCAAAAAGAGAGCTAATTTCCAATATTAGGAAGAAACAGTCATCATTTTTTGGGCCATGTAATGAGAAGAGAACAACTGGAATATATTGTAACAACTGGGAGAATTGAGGGATGAAGAGATAGAGGGAAGCAAAAAGAAAAGATACCAGACAGCTTAAGAGAATGGCTTGGCACAAGGTCAACAACAGAAATGACAAATAACTGTCGTCATCGAAAGTTGTTGAGAGACATGATCATCTACGCCAGCAGGCCCGGTACTTGATGATGAATAGAAACATTCTGATGTTAATTTTTGAACACGGGCCTCAAAGTTTCGTTTAGCCTAGCCATCGTAGGTTCTCACCAAGTCTAGATCCGGCCCTGAACACAAGTCACTACTGCAGGTAAATCTGAGCATCATTTACTTCAGTTAATACTTGGCTCCAAACATACATGAACGTGAAACAAGATATGGGGCACGACGTAATTAACAGAATTCCTGCATCACTTTCAATTTCAGATGTTTCTGTCAACAGTTCTACATTTTCTTCGGGCCACCTACCAACGCCTTCAAAGTTTCTTCTGACTACCTGATGAAGGTTTTTGTTGAAAGGTTGTAGCTTGTCTTTCTTTTAGTCTAGCTGCTCAATACCATTTAATGTTTATTTTCTTTGACCACATGTCAAAACTTCTCTAGTGTTTTCTGACCATCTGCCAACACTTCCAAAGTTTCTTCTGACTACCTGATGAAGGTTTTTGTTGAAAGGTTGTAGCTTGTCTTTCTTTTAGTCTAGGTGCTCAATACCATTTAATGTTTATTTTCTTTGACGACATGTCAAAACTTTTCTAGTGTTTTCTCACCACCTGTCAACACTTCCAAAGTTTCTTCTGACTACCTTCAACATTTTCACAAATTTTTCTGACTGCCTGTCAACATCTCCAAAGTTTTTTCTGACTACCTATCAACACTTGCAAAGTTTCTTCTGACTATCTGTCAACACTTCCAAAGTTTCTTACTATCTGTCAACACTTCCAAAGATTCTTCTGACTACCTAACAACACTTCCAAGGTTTCTTCTGGCTACCTAACAACACTTGCAAAGTTTCTTCTGACTATCTGTCAACACTTTCACAAATCCCTCTGACTACCTGTAAACACTTTCACAAATCCCTCTGACTACCTGTCAACACCTACAAAGTTTCTTCTAGCTACCTGTCAAAACCTCCAAAGTTTGTTTTGACTACCTGTCAACGATTACAAAATTTCTTACGGTTACATGTCAACACTTTCAAAGTTTCTAATATTTCTTCCATGCATGCAAGCACAATTACAGATTCATGCCTTGAACTTTAACTTGTGCCACATGATAGCTTCAAGTGATTTGGTACATCTGGTTATTTGGTTATGGAAGGCCCGGTATCACTGCAAACGAAATTAAAATCCATAACTGCTCAACCGCCTGTGCCAGCGTAATCATCCGAATTACTAACTCATCCCCCAAACAAAGAAAGGTAACTGTAGTCGGCATCATAGCAGTCTCAGCACACGCCAAAAGACATAAGGTGAAAACGCACAGAGAGTGAACACAGCCAACTGTTCCCTGTCATACGATATCATCATTCATCGTAAACAATTGGAATATCGGAACATTTATAAAACGGATGAGACACACAGCTCACGGTATGCACCGAGCACTTAGCTCAGTAGCTCCGGCAACAAGCCGGACTTGGAATATGAGGAAACTGCAACAAGCAACACTTTTCATGCATAGCCTTCAATTGTTCCCGCCGCCTATCCACAATATACCGGAAGTTCACGTCCTCTTGAAAATGATGATCGTCGTATTTTTCGTCGTTGTTGACTCCGAAAATATAGACACACAGTTAGTCGTCAGATTATCCCTGTCGCACATCACACAACAGACCGTAAGATTATCGTACGGCTGGTCTAGGGATGTACGATGAGCCATTACCATTTAGGATTTGGTACATGATCCTTAAGAGCATTTCACCTAATGGTTGAACTTGAGAAGGAAATGGAAACCTTTTCTACTTACCAACCAGCCAACAAACCAACCAACAACAACCCAACCAGTCAGCCAGTCATTCAGTCAATCAATCAATCAATCAATGAAAGCAATCCATGTCACTTGTAGAAACACAGACATCGGACTTTTTTTCCAAATAATTATGAGAAATGAGAGTAAGGAATTAGAATCGCGCCCCCTCCCCATTTCCGCACCCCCATCTTCATGTGTGTATGTTTATGTGTACACCTTACTATTTAAAAAAAAATTGTTAAAATATCCCTTGCTCCTTCCCTTAATCTAAAATCCCTATTTGACCTCGTTTGTGCTGACGCAATTTGCATTGTTATCCTCTCTGTAAATATTCCCTTTATAACCATACAGGGCTTCTTTAGAGAAAAAAACATTTATTTGAAAACTACAATTCCATGAAAGAGGCAAGTTGTATCTCCAGGCTTCGGAGGCTCTTCCTGTACTTATATTTGTTGAATGGATATTGTATTCATAAATTATATTATCAAATGAAAAGTAAAAACAGAAAATACATCAATTATGAGACTCGCTGATTTTGCCCATTATACACAAAAGAAAACAAATAATGAAATCAATATTTTAAATAAAAATGTCCAAATTACATTGGTAACCCACCTCATCACATTAGTGGGTCACGACGTCTTCTCAAGTCTGTTCTTGCTCTTCTAGTCGGTTGCCATATGCTGTCTTTTAGGAGCAAGGGGTTATAGCATGACAAGAATTGGAAGCACAGTAGGGGAGAACCAATAATCTTGGTGAATATCAAGGTACTCACAGTTGTCATTTATATAGAATCACTTCTCGGTGTAAGAGCTAGGAGAGAGCCAACAATCTTGGTGAATATCAAGGTACTCACAGTTGTCATTTATATAGAAGCACTTCTCGGTGTAAGAGCTATGAGAGAAGCAACAATCTTGGTGAATATGAAGGTACTCACAGTTGTCATTTATATAGAAGCACTTCTCGGTGTAAGAGCTAGGAGAGAAGCAACAATCTTGGTGAATATCAAGGTACTCACAGTTGTCACTTATATAGAAGCACTTCTCGGTGTAAGAGCTAGGAGAGAGCCAACAATCTTGGTGAATATCAAGGTACTCACAGTTGTCATTTATGTAGAAGCACTTCTCAGTGTAAGAGCTAGGAGAGAAGCAGCAATCTTGGTGAATATCAAGGTGCACAGTTGTCATTTATGTAGAAGCACTTCTTGGTGTAACAGCTAGGAGAGAAGCAACAATCTTGGTGAATATCAAGGTGCACAGTTGTCATTTATATAGAAGCACTTCTCGGTGTAAGAGCTAGGAGAGAAGCAACAATCTTGGTGAATATCAAGGTGCACAGTTGTCATTTATATAGAATATATAAATATTATATACACCAACAACGAACCCAGGAACAAGGAGAGTTACTTAACATTTTTTTGATAGGGGAGTGTGGGATAGGTAATAATTATTTCCTATTAATCTGTCACGTTTTTCGCCCTCTTGGTGTCTTACAACGTATTCTTCTTCTACTTTTCAGCTCCATGTGGAGCATAGGTCTTCTTTGGGGATTCCAAAAAGGGCTTGCTAGTATAATACACGTACTCTCATTTGGCTTTCGTAGTGTGTATCCTATCCAGCGCCATCGTCTTCGCTGTATTAATTATCTATTGGTATTTCACTTGTACTTTTCCATAATTCTATGTTAGTGATTTTGTCCTGCCGTTTCCATCCTTTTATTATGCGTAAGCATTCATTAATAAAGGTATATATCTTCATGATTGTCATTTTTGTTGTTCTCCATGTTTCACAGTCATATAATAGGACTGACTTAACTTTGGAGTTAAAAATTTAAAATTTTGTATTTAACCTAATTTCTTTGGATTTCCATGTTCCCAAGTGCAACGAATGCTCCTCTTGCTTTTTATATCCTTATTTTGGTATCATTCTCTGTTCCTCCCTCTTTGACTATATACTGCCCAGATATATGTAAGATTATACGTCTAATAGAGGCATTTATTCTATTGTTATTTGGTTATTGCCAACTGCATTAATTATCATAATTTTTGGTCTTATCTCTATTTATCTTCAGCCCCGCTGCTGTGATCTCTCATCAAATATGCTCATTTTATCTCGCATCTGTTGATGATTCTATGATAGGAGAGCTATGTCATTAAGAGTCTAAGTCATTAAGATGCCTGGTCAGGGACCACTGGATTCCATTTCTGTTGTTCTGAGTTATTTTCATAATACAATCTTTTGCCAGTAGAAAGAGAAATGGAGAAAGAAAGCATCCCTGCCTTATTCCTGTTCTTATTTCAAATGCTTCTGTAAGCAGCCCTTTGTGGAGAACACTACATTTTATTCATTCATTCATTGTTCTTATCAGGTTAATAAACTGAATGGGAATTCCGTAATGACTCAGTAACTTCCAAAGCATTCCTCTGTCTAAAACATCAAATGTCTTTTCGTAATCTATGAATCGTTTTACATGATCGATGGACAATAATTTTCCTTCTAACATAGTCTTTGTGTGTACTTTTTTATGTAGCGGTGCATGTGTAGTGTGGTACTTCGACAAAACACCGCTACTTGAATAAGCACTATCTTTTATCCAATATTTGTTGTTGGATGGACTATAGTTTCCTTGGACTTAAATATCTGAATCATTGCAGATTTGAGACAATAATAACGTGACCCACAAGCCTAGACTTTCAACTTCCGGTGTATTGTTGAGAAAAGTTTGGCAGGTGTCGAACGGACTTCACTGTTGGTTTTCTTGACCATTCTTTTATGTTTCAATCCACATTTCGTTGGCGTTGACACATTTACGAGTTTCTGGAATAACTTTTAAATTCAATTTGACAGGTATGACAAAAATTTATTAGTTTTATATTATTTGCAGGGTAAAAGCGCATCAGCCTCGTCGGTGTTCTATTTTCTTTTAATGAAGTAAAAAGAATGTCGTCTGCTCAAACAATTATGACGGTTTACGGACGACAGTTACAATAAGGCCCTTCTCAGTTCTCTATAGTTGCCTTGTTCCAAAAGTGTAAACTGCTATCTTAGAGATTTAGACGTATATGTTGCTATATAGCAACGTAATTTTTAGTTCAATAACCTGGTGTTTCATTTTCTTACACTGAAATATTTAAAATTTAAATTAATGAAATAAAATGTAAAAATGTTTACTAACTAACTCTCTACTCTCCTCTGGCTTTTTTACTACTTTACTGGAAGGCTTTAACATAACATACAATTGCTTTACTCAAATCTTAACAGTAGACAGTCTTAGAGCTCTTACTTTTTTCAATTAATAAATTGTTAACTTTATCATTTAATTGTAATAAAATTGAGTTATTGAGTTATTAGCGGGTCATCATCATTGCACTCCGAACATGTCCATAGGTGCTCAGATCCCCTCCTCAGCAATTCCCGCAGTGTCCAGCGACTAACGACTCCAGTTGAGTTCTGTTGTAATAAAATCATAAAATGTAATAAATGAATATATAAATTACAGCAAAATCCGAAAGTTGTGGATACATTTGTTATAAATAAATGTGCTATTTGAATTTGAATATAAAGTAAAAATCACGATAACTTAATAATTAAGTAAATATTATAATTATAACTGCTAATAAATTAAACGGTTACTATATAATAATAATAATATTAATATATAAACATTGTTTTATTTTTATTATGATGACCATCATTAGGAGAAACCACAAATAATCAATTATTAAGTAGTATCTTTATGCATTTTATATAAATAATGTAATAAAAAAAAATAGCAAAATATAATCATATAATGGAGAAGCATTGCATTTTAAAATATTTTTGTGGTCTATATTAAAAAAATATTTATAAACTAATTATATTTTTCTATAACAGACTCTATTACTCTATTATTAATAACATTCACATAGTAAAGTCTAATATTAAAATAATTTTGAGTCCCATAACCATATTTAACCCACAACCATTTATATTTTATATATTAAAAGTATGACAAATTAATAATATATCATGTTATCTAGTACCGAGATGTTTATCTTAATATATTGTACTAAAGATAAAAAGTTAATTTATTTTGATCTAGTGAGATATAATAATTTAAAGTAAAGAGTGGACCATACAAATAAATTATGTTATATATCTGACAGACATTAGTATTTTGGAAATTATAAAAGCGTTTTATTAGTTTTATCAGTCTTTTATATGAAGAATACAAATGTACAGTGATGCACATTTGCTTGCTTTTTATACTATATGGCATCACCACCTTTTGCATTTAGCTTTAGACCCTTTCAAAGCACAAATAATTGTAGTTGTTAATGAATTGAGTTAAAAAAAAATCATTTTCATAAATATAACATTTTCTTTGTATCATATTTACATATAACAATTGTCTATACTATATTATTTTAGGTTCTGTTTTGATGTATTTGTGTTTTGTATTGGTGATTTATTGAGTTATTTGCGGGTCATCATCATTGCACTCCGAACATAAGTTGTTGGTGATGTATACATTCCTTTATTTCCAACAGATACAAAATGTAACTTTATTAGTAGAATATTCTTGCAGATTGATGTCTTTAGTTGTATCAACTATAACATTTCATGTGGTATTATCATTTGTAATCACACACACTTGATGTGCCTCCACCTGTTACTCCGCAAACATTTGGGCAATAACCTAAGCTTAAGTCAGACTCTCTGACACATGTTCGGTGTAATTGAGTTCACAGCTTCAGTGATGTTAACCATGCTTGCCTTTGTTATCCATGGTTGCAGGCAGTGAAGTTAAATACACAAAGGAAAAAGTCACAAACAAGTCTGGTTATCTTGGGTAGGGGGTGGGGCACCCAGAACACCTGGTCATTTTGTCTGGGGCAGCCAATTCATCTTTTTGGCATGTACATGTTGAACAAAACAATTTGTGGACAGTGAGATGCCTATGTGGTGGTGCCCTATCTTGCTGAAAAAATTAGTTACCTTCCTTGACAGCTACTTCTGGAATCAACCTGTTGGTTAGCATTTCCAGATAAATCAAGGAGAGTTTTTGTGCTCACTATATTTTAGCAGGAATAACAGCAAGAGAACATACATAGTGGCTGAGTGGTTGTTCCAGATTCAGTTCTCAGATATTTGGCAAATTTTTTTTCCGATGACATGTTTTCTTAAAAAGTATGGTAGTCTGGCATACTGACACATAATTTATAGTACGCAGTGTCGCAGTTTAATGAATTGACATTTGTAAATATGTAATTGTTGGTTTAGTTCTAGCAAAATTTCTAAATAATTATGCCTGTTGAATTCTGTAAATTGATATATCATCATTAGTTGTATCCTTTGTTGAACATGGCTGTCATCACAGCTCATCTGAAGGAATCTCTGTGTCTAGGCAGACTTTTACTACCTTGTTGGTATTGTGCTAAATGTTCTTCATGGTATTTAATTTTTGTGTTGCTATTTCTAGTCTTCTTTAGATTTAATTTTGGTAGTCTCCTTTGCTGGACATCATATAGTCTGGATATTCATAGCTTGTTACAATTTCAAGTTCTTCATTGTCAATGATTTTGATTTGGCTTTTTTACAATTTTTGGTAGACATTATCTGAATATTACGCTTAAAGGTTTTGTTATTCCCTGTGTTTTTGGACTAGCTCTTCAGCTTCTAATCCATTTGCACTGTTTGAGAGAACTGTGTCGTCCACAAGTTAGTATATAGATACTTTAATTAGTGACTTCCTAATCTAATATTAAGAAACATTGTAAATTTGTTGTTAGACTGTGTTTGCTCAATAATTACTTCCTTTCCTTGCTCACTCTTAAATGGAAGTAAGTTGTGTTGTGTCTTGGTTTGTAGCGCGCTATATTATTTACATCTTTCAGCCCAATACATCAGACTCCTTTTTGGTACCAGGTTTGTCTTCCTCTTTTGACTTGCTTGGCCAGATTACTGTTTTGGGCTATGGAAGGAAGATGGCTTAGTTCATGAATAGTTCTGATTTAGTGATCTTTACGTCAGGTATTCACTATGAGCCGCTCACAACTTTAACTCAAGCATTGCTTGTGGTCCTTGAGCCCTACAAAGCGTAGTAGACATGACTATGTCTTAAAGACTGATGGGAATTCATTCTTTTGTTCAAAAACAACTTTCATAGTTGAAATTTATTTACAGATAATGATTTTGATAACACTATAATGCTTATCATCCGGCTCAGCTTACTTGACTTTTATTGACATTGTTAGGAATGATAACAGCCTACAATGATAGACAACTCTATGCAAAGATGAATGACCTAATAAATTGATATTTTTTTCCTTGAAAACTAAGAGCTAATTTATGTTTGTTTTTATTTAGATTATTGTTTGTGAACTGCTTTTTTATGTTTATATGATATTCATGATCATCAATCTGTCTATGCCGTCATGCCCATGTCCCTGTTAAATGCCTGTGTTTCCTCTACAGCATTTCTGTGTTATGAATTCTGTGGTAATTACAAACAACAGAGGAAATAGAATAGACCCATATCAATCCTCTGTGTGAACTGCACATGAGTAGCCATCATACATATCTTTTATTTGATATAGTGATATTTATTTGTTATTCCATATTATCTCAGAATATTACTCACTGAATTTCTATGTAGCTATTAAAAGCCTTTTTGGTGGTTTGAGCTTTTTGGCATATACCTATAGTATAATTCTTGAATAAAAATGTGACTAAGGATGCCTCTTTCTTTTCTGAATCCTGCTTACTTCTCGTAAAACAGTGTTTACCACATCATCTGTTTCTCATGATCTTACAGATTACTTGAGAGGCAACTGATATTCAAGTCCACACCTCTCCAGTTGTTGCTATTGGTAGCTTATCTGTTTTAGGAGTGTTAATGATGATCCTTTTTACCATTTTGCAAGGACCTTTCCTCTTTCCAGATTGTGTTGGATATTTTCTGCAGATGTTTCAAGTTATGGTTATCAGTTAATTTTAATTGGCTGTTAAATTACCTTAATCTGTTTTGTTATTGTTAACCATTGTTTCTAGTTCACTCAAGGTAACATCAAATTTGTGTCTAATGAGGCTGTGATGTCTGCTCAAAGTGTAACTGTGTGTAGGCATTAGGTGATTAAAGATTTATTTTGTGTGTTTAGCTCATCATGACTTTATGTCTTCACTTGGTGGTAGAATGATACCATTTTTGTTCAGAACAGGACCTTCTGTTGCCTGCTTGCTTTCACCTAATGACTAAAGGAATGCATTATTTTGTCATCTGCCTTAGAAGGATGTTAAGTGGATATGTATGCATTGTGTTGTGGGTTGCAGTGGAACTGATATTTACGCCGTTCTGCTAAACCGTCTGATTTCATCATGACAATTTTTAGTACTGGGTTGCTTCCCCTTACGATCCCAACTCACTTGACCAGACTAGGGACCCACAAAGAGGTGGAGTAGGGTCTGAATAATTCTGGTTCACCGGTCTTTCTAAATGTGAAAATGTTTGGGAACCTCCTGTATGTTATATAGAATTTTACCTTCCCCTATCATTGCTGCTCTCTGCTGTCTTCACCTGGTTATCTGCATAAGTTCTCTTGTTTTTTCTGACTAAATTTTTCACTTTGTTGTCTAGTTCCTTATATTTTGCCTTTGCTAGATCTTTTCCAAGATTTGCCTTTACATTGCCTGACCTTCTTATCTCTTAAATTTATTTCCAGGTACTATTAGATATCCATGCTTTTTGCTCTGGTTATGGTCGCTTTCAACATCAATCAGTGGAATTTCTCTTAGAAAAGCAGTCTCTCCAGATTTGTGGGTGATTTCTGTCTTGGTTTGTACCAAGTTTGTTTTGCCTTATCTTAGATAGCTGCTAGTATTTGATAAATCTTGTGCAATATATTTCTTTTTAAAATTAAGTTTTAAAAAATATAGTGAAAGTATTCCTTGTCATTGTAAGAGGATGAATGATCATCAGATATTTGCTATTGTGGTTCATGAAGTAATGGAGTTGACCTTTTTATCATGTACAGATTACGGTTTCCAGAAATGGACTTTATTCTTGGCAGTTATTCTGTATGGGCTGTTAATGAAGCAGATCAATAAATATAATATATATATATATATATATTTGTCTAAATGAAATGTTAAACCTCAGTGGGGGCTTGTCACAACCATGAAATTATGAGACATTTTTCAGCACAAATGTTCATGAGTGACAGCTGTGCCATGTTTAATTACAGTAGCCCCTAGTTTATCCGGGAAACCTTTGTCAAAAACTTAGAAAAAACAAAATTCTTCCATTTAAAAATAAATTTATCAAATCCATGAGCTCTTGTAATTACTTAGAACACCAATAAGACAGTAACTGCCCTGAAAAATTAATTCTGAGAAATTTAGGCAGTACCATTCGGTTTATTGAAGAGACGAAGCAGAAAGAGTTTGCTATCTTATTTCAAGCAGTAATATATTAAATGCTAACCTTTTAAATACTATACCTATTCTTTCAGTTTGGTATATATAATGGTTTAACTGGGATTTTTGTTATCCTGGATTTTCCATTTCACATTCAGTCTGGATAATCAAAAGTCTACTGTATATATTGGTTATTTTTTATTGCTGGATCATTTCTTGTATCAAAATGTTCACGACTCACTGCTACTTTTGCAAAGAATGGTCATCATCAAGTACCTTGCCTGCTGGCGTAGGTGATCATGTCTCTCCACAACTTTTGATCAATATCGGCAGTTATCTATCATTTCTGTTGTTGACCTTGTGCCAAGCCATTCTGTTCAGCTGTCTGGTATCTTTTCTCTTTGCTTCCATCTATCTCTTCATCCCTCAATTTTCCCAGTTGTTACAATATATTCCAGCTGTTCCCTTCTAATTACATGGCTAAAAAATGATGATTGTTTCTTCCTAATATTGGAAATTAGCTCTCTTTTTGCTTTGGCCTCTTTCAGAACGTTTTCATTACTCTTCTTAGCTGTCCATGGTATTCTCAACATTCTTCTGTAAAACCACATTCCTACAGACTCCAGTGATTTTCTTGCCTGTTGTCCTATTGTCCATGATTCACATCCATACGTTAAGACTGGCTCTACATAACATTTAAGAACTCTTTTTCTTGTTTCTATTGTAAAAAATGGATTGCACAGTCTTTCTCATTTTTTGGAAAGCTGCTGAGCCATTCTTTATCTCACCTCTTTTGTACATCTTCCGTCTGAGGTTAACAAAGTTCCCAAATATTTAAATTCATTTACATGGTTTAATATAGTTCCACTTGTCTTTATTTTTCACTGAGGTGATGTCTTTTTCTTTGTTGTTACCATTACTTCTGTCTTTTTGTTATTAAAGCTGAGTCCTTTATTTTTGCTTTCTTGCACTATAATGTCTAACATTTCTACCAAAGAATGGTAGGTTTCTATATAATAATCATGGCATGCAAAATTTGCTGTAATGCGTAAATAAAAGTAAAAACAATAGAAAAACAAGAATACAATTTTCTTTTACAAACTTTGCTCGTTTTAATTGTACACAACAGAAACAAATAAAACAACCTTCTTTTCATAGTATATCCATATTTAAATCAATTTCATTATGTTTAGAACAGAACTAAAGTGTTTTTAACCATTTAAAGTAGTAGAGGAAGTTATTTTTAAAAATTAAAAATATGTAGTAAGAATATCCGCTGTTCATGTTTTTAAATGAAATTTAAGGACAGAATCACAGTGGCAACAAGCTAACTCATGTTGTCATTTAGTATTCAGTAAATGACTCTTACTATTTTACAATAGGTGGATTGGATTAAAACTTATGGCCAAGACACTTTTCATCGCCTGGCTGAAAGTGGCCAGTGAGACTTAGCTGACTGCTTCCATCAGGATCACTAGCAACTCCTCTAAAAATAGAAAATCTTAAAATCCTCTTCCACCTCCCAGTGGTGCCCCTGAACACTAACCAGTCTGGTCGAGTGAGTAAAGATTATAGAGTAAAGGAAACACAAAAATGCCGTACAGAGGATGGATGTGGTCTGGCTGAATGGCACAAATATCACAGCTTTCAGGAAAATTTAGAAAACTACCAGAAGCAGAAAATAGTGGACAGGTTTTTTAAGTTAAAAAAATAAAAAATCTTAGGCCCAAAACACTTTCTCAGGCATCTTTAAGTGTAAAAGAACAGGACAGAAGAAACAACAAAATGGTGGGAGGAGGGGAGTGGGTTACCTCCTGATTTTATCGAAGGTGAATCCCCTACCAAACAGTAACACCCCTTCTCCTCTCTAATTTCCATTTATGCCACCAGTTCTCCTTAATACAGATACAGTGTAATTCTATTTTTATTTTCATTATTTCATAAATATTTATTGGTTTATATGCATTTTAAAGTACTATAGATGCGTTTTGTATTATTATAATAAAAACATCAGATGGAAGATGCACCACAGAAATAAAAAGCACAATAGCTCAGGCCAAAATAGCATTTCAGAAAATGAAAATCTTATGCAACAAATCTATGTCAATAGAAGTGGGAAAGAGAGTTCCTCTGTGCTATATAGAGCCAGTTCTGACCTATGGAAGCAAATCATGGACCTTAAACAAACAAATGAAAAGACGATTAGAGACCACAGAGATGGGATTTCTCAGAAGAATGTGAAAGTTCCCTGGACAGCTAAATAGACCAACGAGGAAGGTCTCAGAGGCCAACACAAAAAGGAAACTCATAAGAAACATCATAAAGAAACAGTCAACATTTTTTGGGCACAACATGAGAAGACGAAAGTTTGAATACTTGATTGTAACTGGCAAAAAACAGGGAAAGAGAGATCGCGGACGACAAAAGAAAATACTGGATAGCTTGGTGTCATGGCATGGAAAACAGTCAACAACAGAACTGATGCAATGCACTGTAGGTAGAAGTTTGTGGAAGGATACGATTGCTTAGGCCATCCGGTATGGCACATGATGATGACGATACATGTGTTATGTATTATTATAGAGGTTTAAATAAATAGTCATTTGCGGTTTGGAACAGATTAGTGAAATTAACATTATTTCTTTGTGTAAAAATGGATATAGTATTTGTACAAATTGTAAATCAAACAGCATCCTGAAATGAATTGTGTATGAATAGTGGGGTTGCACTATATGTAGAACAATGAGCTACATTATGTGATGTGGTGCACTGTAAAACTATAAACCCCCAGCCCATATAAAGTGGGTTTACTGTGTTACTTGCTTGAAATATTATGTTTGTTTATTCCACTGATGTCCACGCATAATAAATAAGTATTTTAGTGTTGATAAAGTGAATCATTCATGGTAATTGTCTTAATTCACATATATCTGTCAGCTTATTTTCAGTTGAAACCATTCACCATGAATATAATATACATTATTGTCTATCATCATCATGTGCCATACTGGTTGAGGTAGGCGATCATGTCTTGCCTCATATTCTCTGACCACCGTATTAATTCTGTCATTGACTGTGTCATTACACAAAGCTATCTAGCATCTTCTCTCTTTGTTGTCCACAACATCTCATTTCCTATATTTTACCTATTGTAACCAAGTATTTCAACTTTCATTTCTTCTATTGATGTGCTTGAAAAATACTGATTGTTTATATCTGTTTTTTAAGAGCTCTCTTTTTGTTTTGGCCTGATTGGGAATATTCTTGTTGATGATCCTCTTAACTGATCAACATTTAACAGTCTTCTGAGAATTCCCATCTCTGTGACCTTTAATTACCTTTTCATTTGTTTGTCTACAGTCCATAATTCGCTTCCTTAGGTCAGAATTGGCTCTATTTAGCACCGATGAACTCTTCTATTGACTAACTTGTTGCACAAGATGTTTTTCATTTTCTCTAGTGATATTATTGTGCCCAAGTATTTGAGGCTCTGCATTTATTTCAGATATGTCCCATTTAATTTTTATTTGTTGCATTATGGTTATGGTTGTCTCTTTGATATAACCGTTACTTCTATTTTCTTACTGTTTAGGCTGAGACCTTTCATGATGTCCATACTCTACTAGCCTGATTGTTTTTCAAATATTGTATTGATTAAGCTGATTTTATACACAATAATGTGACATTTATCATCATTCTATCATCTTTTATAAACTGTAGTCACTTTGAATACTTATATTAGAATCTGTCTTTATCATATCCAGTGTTTTCAGTTTTATTGATATATTCTTTATCATATTTATATATTTTTCTATCCTCCTTATACATTTCTCTGTCTTCATAGTTATAATTATTCGAAGGCACTGCAAATGAATGAAAATCCATAATTGCTCAACTGTCCCTGCCAGTGGAATCATCCGAACTAACATCTCATCGAATATCCAAACAAAGAAAAGCAGTTGCAGTCCCCATCGTAGCAAACACAGCACGCGTCAAAAGACATAAGGTGTATCAGCACCATTCTCTGTCTTCATGAACTTAAATATGATAACTATATAAAGAATATTTACATCGAATAGCATTTTCTCTGTTTATTTTTTATTATTTTATTATCTGTTTTTATTTAAACATTAGGTGGACATTGTCAAAGTAGAGAAATGAAGATGGCTGTTGGCATTGGGGAGGCACAAGATTCTGATAAGCTATTTGATGATGTCTATGAGTTCTTTGAAACTATTGGCAAGTGAGTACCAATTTCCTTTATTACTGGCAAAGTAAAAAGCTGTCATGACTACAGACGAATATTTCTGTAGCTTGTTCTTAGAATTTACACTCATATTTCTCTTATGTACAAGCTTCATTGCATTTTGATCTTCTTTTCAGCCAATTTTCATATGCAGTTCTATAATATGAATCAGAAGAATGGAGGAAGTAACTATTAACTTACTGAAATTGTTTACTGTGTGTGTGCTGATAGAGAATCTTCATACTGTGCCCATAACTGTTGCACTCGGAAGTATTTTTTTAAAAAGAGACTGTAGAGATAACTGTCCAATGTAAAAGATTGTAAATGTAACATATGAAACCAACAATAGTAAATTTGTTTGCTTTACTGACTGCCTTAATCAGATTTATTTATAACTATGCTATCCCTTTTATATTCCTTGACTATAAACTAAAAACATCACCACAATGCATAATAAAGACAACTGGAAAAAATATTTAAAAAAGGAAATGAATTTAAATATCTGGTAACAATGTTAACCTCATATGGTAAATGTACAACAGAGGTGAGATACAGAATGACCCAGGCAAAAGCAGCTTTCCAAAAAATGAGGAAGATACCGTGCAATCCATTTTTGACAATAGAAACAAGAAAAAAGAGTCCTTAAATATTATGTAGAACTAGTCTTAACATATTGATGTGAATCATGGACAATAGGACAACAGATAAGAAAATCACTGGAGTCTGTAGAAATGTGGTTTTACAGAAGAATGTTGAGAATACCATGGACAGCTAAGAAGAGCAATGAAAACTTTCTGAAATAGGCCAAAGCAAAGAGAGCCAATTTCCAATATTAGGAAGAAACAATCATCATTTTTCGGCCATGTAATGAGAAGGGAACAGCTGGAATATAATATGATAACTGGGAAAGTGGAGGAACATAGAGATAGAGGGAAATAAAGAGAAAAGATGCCAGACAACTTAAGAGAATGATTTGGCAGAAGGTCAACAACAGAAATGATAGATAACTGTCGAGATCTAAAGGCGTGAAGAGGCATGATCACCTACGCCAGCAGGTATTGTACTTGATGATGATGATGAACTAAAATAGTTGTTTATAAAAAAAATATTTCATACATTTCTAGTAGGTTGTTTTTTCCCCTCAGTTTTAATCAAACATATGTTTCTTGACTGTCTCTATATTTAGTCTTGCTGTTTGACTGCATTTGGCCAAGAAATCAGTCATTTAATTTAGTAATTGTGACATGGATTTATAATCTCTATTTCCATTTTTTAAAAATGTGATTATCCTTCTTGTACAATTTTTAGTGCACCTCAACAAATGTCTATTTTATCAATGATCTGTTCTGTTGTTGTTTGCTGTTAGTGTTGATGACAATTTTGCTGTCATTCTCTATAAAACTGGGTTGGTAGTTGGCTGATCAAGCTGAAATGCTTCTTTATATACTACAGTACAGTGTACGTTTAATTGAGGTAATGCAACTGCTCAATACAGTATGGTGGATTATAGAGTATGGTTGGTTGGTTGCGTTCGCCCGATGACTAAATTATTCTAGAGTATCGTAGTAGACTAGAATATTCCTCTTCATCATCCATCCTTACAAGGATGTAGTGGACGTGTCTGCGTTGTGTTGTGGTTTGCAGTATAACTGTTATATTTGCACCTTTCGGCCCAACACATCCGACTTCAGCACGACATTTTTGAGTACCGGGTTGTCTTCCCTCTTCGATCCCTGCGCGCTTGGCCAGACTAGACAGGTTAGACTGTTACTGGAGGTACCGCGGAGAGGTGGAGCAGGGTCTGGATGGTTTTGGTTCACCGATCCTGGCACAAGCCATCAGCTGTGGGTCGCTGACACTTCCAGCTCTGGTGCTGGTAGGTGCGCCTTCGCTTCTGATTATAGAGTATATGCATACACTTAACTTTGCAAAAAAATTAATTGAAAATGAAGACTGTAGGAACCTATATGTATACATGTGGTATAAAGAATAACCACAAAATAAAGAGGTGGTCTAACAGAATAATGCAATAGTGCTAACAATACCAGTTATTCAGATATACTTGATGACACTTCTTATCACTTATCACAATCTTTTCTCTACATTGTATGCTGTAGTAACAGATGGGGCACGGAATGGGAGTGACATTGTGAGAAATGTGCGTCTAGATAGACTTAGATAGCTGTTGACCATTAGTGAAAAAAAGAACCATTAACAATATTCTTTTCCTTTCCTTCCACATTTTCCTTTCGTCATTGAGGGGTTATGTTAACAGTTAGAGGATGATTGAAGGAATAATAGATTCTCACTCTGTTTATATTGAGAGGATGAACTATATAGAAGAAATGAAAAAGAAAGAGCCTTGACAGTGAGTGGTAGAATGGTGTATATATATATAGAGAGAGAGAGAAAGAGAGAGACAGCTTCTTCTACTGTGATTGCCAGTCGACTACTCTACTTTCATCATTTGTTTTAAAAAGGACGTTCGTTGGGCGTTAACACGTGTTGTGGTTTACAAGTAAGCTTGTGATATCAGCACCTTTCCTCTTATCACATCCGGCTTCACATTGCATGGAGAAAGAACTGTTAGCTGTTAGAGAAATAATGAGAGAGGACAAGTGCAGTTAACAGTGAGTGTGAGGATTGCAGAAAGAGCAAATGCTTGTAACATTGAAATTAATGATTGTATAGACAAATAGATAGATGACATATATATATATATATGTGTGTGTGTGTGTGTTAGAGAGAGATGCCGAACTTTGGTGTGTTTACCTTCTCTGTGCGAGGGGTAGTCAACGACAAACTGATTGATAACTGTTTTAAGTTGCGGAGAGAGTTGATCATCTTGTCGTTTGGCCTTCATTTTGTTATTGCATTTTTGTCTATCCCCCTCCTCAGTCACCGTGCATCTTACAACAAAATCTCTGTTCTGATGCTTTGTATTCGATTTATGTCAGGAGACGTCAGTGACCTTGTGCCCACTCGCTGGCTGCTCATATCCGAGCATGCCAAGTTCCTTATTGAATGCATTGTTGTCAGTATGCACTCCCGTGCTATTGATTTCCATTGCCTGTGGTCGCAGACACTAGAACTTGGGCAATGCTAGAAAAGAGCAAGTCAACCGTCCTCTCTTTCAATACATTTTCCTTATTCTCCTATGTGTGGCTGTGGCGCATAATTTATACTTTCTTTGTTTAATACCCGTGTTATTTATCTTTCCGTTCCCCAGTCTGTCTATCTTTGTATCTAGATACGTGTACTGTCTGTCTGCCTGGCCTATTTCTGCCTGCCTGACTATAATTAAACTTTGTTCATGCTATCAGTCCGTCTGTCTTTCTATTACTCAAATATGTCTATTAGTCTATTTACTTCTCTCTGTCTGTTCTACCACAAGTCTTATCTTTCTTTTACTTTAATCTTTATGTCTGTCAGTTTATCTTTCTATAATTGTTGATATATGACAGTGTATAATCGATTGTAATTCCCCTGCGTGTAATGTTTACCTTTTTTTATTTCTACGTTTTTCTGTAAGAATATATATACTAGTCATAATATGATATTTTGTGAATTGTCTCTTGCCTGTTTTACACTTTTTCTTGCATTAAACACTATTTTTTTCTAGAGGGAGAATAATTCTCTTCTCTGTTTCGTCATAGGATAATTGGCTGCACGGTCTAGATAGTAAAATTATAACAATCGAGTGTGAATTTTGCCTGCAAGCCAAAGGTCAGTGTGACAATACACACAGATTAGTCATGGGTATAAACAAGAGGCGCCTTAATAATTGTAATACGTACAGTAATCACAAGGGACTGACTTCTTGACAGCTCCGGAGAAGATAGCTTCGCCTAGTCAGTCCCGTTTCTATGTAATTGATGGTAATTGCCCTCTTCACGCCTGCAGTTATAGTTCAAGCTTGGGAAAAAAAAATTGTTTCTTGAAAGTACTTTTTCTTGTTAAAAAAAAAAAAAAATTCCTTTTTCCTTCCTCATTTGTTTTTCAGCGTAAAAGGAGTTGGGCAGGTGTGAGATGGTAATTTTCCATGTGTTTTTTTTTAAAAACCATAACTATTATGTTGTAGTTATTTTTATTAAAAGAGAGATTGTTAGCGCTTCCAAAAAAAAAAGAAAAAGATTTTTGGGAACTGATTTTGAATCTGTTTTTTAATCTACTGAGGAAGTAGATATTCATTAATTTTCCTCTTGGGCCCAAGACGGCACATAGGGCGGAAGTCATAGTTCTTCACGATTGCTGCTGCTAGTTCTTGGTTGTTTCTAAGTCCCATAGTTGAGCCTTCCCTATTAATTGTTCGGCGTAGCGATTCTCTTGGTCTGCCTTGTTTTCTTTTACTAGATAGTTTCCACACAAGACGGCACATAGGGCGGAAGTCATAGTTCTTCACGATTGCTGCTGCTAGTTCTTGGTTGTTTCTAAGTCCCATAGTTGAGCCTTCCCTATTAATTGTTCGGCGTAGCGATTCTCTTGGTCTGCCTTGTTTTCTTTTACTAGATAGTTTCCACATGAGTGCCTGACGGGGAAGTCTTTCCTCATTCATTCTCAGCACATGATTGATGTATTTCTAACGTCTTCTTATAAAGCAGGTAGATATTGATAAAAGAAAACTATCAAGTGATTTAAATTTTGAAGAAATGTGGTATTTTGATCACATTAAATGCCATTTTTGCTAGAAATAACAATAATGGCGGGTGTAATTACCGGAAAGCGGAGAAATATTTTGAAATCGATGAGAACAAAACAGTAAAAACTTATTCCCTACAGACTACATGGTTGAAGACAATGAGACCAAAACAGGAAAAACTGACTTTCTACAGACATCATGGTTCTGCTGGAGAAGTTGAGGCTTGTGAAGTATAGCGGCGAGCACAATACTATAAGTTCGTTCATAAATTCGTGAACACATTTCAAAATTATTATTTTTTTTTTTCGATTGATTGCTGTGAAATTTTACATGCTGCCTTAAATTTCCCCTGACCCGAAATTCAATATTTTTGTCTATTATAAAAGTGATCTAGTGCAGGATTTTGCACAAGAGGCTTTAAGGACAGACAATTAAAATGTTACAATCGGCCCCATCCCCCGTTCATTAAAGTACACTTTCAAATTTTACAGAATCGTGGGAAATCTCTAAACGCACGGATTTCTGGGTTGAGCGTGTTCAATGATGTTAATAATACTCATAGCAAATGCTTATCTTGGAGCATAGTTATTTATCTAAAATGCTACAATTATGAGTTACCCCAGTTATCTAAATTACAATGCATTTAAAGTGTTTTATTTTTAAAAATCTTTATTCAAGTCTTTTATGAATTAAAAAATTCATTACTATGCAAAAAGTAATGCTAATATTGTACAGACACTTCTACAGGGAAGGTAAGTGGGATAGATTATATCACAACTTCCAAGAACCAGGGGAAAAAAACTCATCAGGCGCTGTTTATTGATGAACAATCTTGCATTGGTTGGATAAGACATAACTTCAAATCTAAAAGAAACAATACCGTCAATCAAAGAGGGAAAATAAAAGTGGAATATTGTGACAAAGATGTTATTAGACGTGAGGTCTTTAAACAATGTTGCAGGTGAATCAGTATTTACTCTCAGCAAACTTAAAGATAGGTTACAATAGTATGCAATATTAAACTTTCAAACACTACTCAGTGAAAGGTTATAAGAAGCATTGGTTTCACTTTTCGAAAATCTGCAGTCGACAGGAACATTGTAAAGAGCCATGATTGATTGATTCTCGGAGTAAATGACTCTGATCAATCCAAGATAGATGGATGGGAGGCTACGATAGTATATTTGGATGAACCGAGGGTTATTGATAGCCAAACATGCGAGAAGTAATGGTAATAAATTTACAGAGGAATAAAAACAATTCGCAGCAGCAAAGGACACTGCAGTATATTAGCATATGTTGGCAGAAGAGAGAAAGGGGCTTGTCTATGACGCACAACTTATTTTCCGAGCCAAGTTTATAGACTCAAGAGACTTCTTCTTCCACCTTTCGGCTCCCTGTGGAGCATGGGTCTTCAACAAACACTTTCAGCTCCCTGTGGAGCATAGGTCTTCAACAAACACTTTCAGCTCCCTGTGGAGCATAGGTCTTCAACAAACACTTTCAGCTCCCTATGGAGCATAGGTCTTCAACAAACACTTTCAGCTCCCTGTGGAGCATAGGTCTTCAACAAACACTTTCCAAGCCGTTCTGTTTCTTGCCATTCTTTTAAGATCATTCCATGTTTTCACCAAGAATCCTTTGGTCTTACTCTTTGTCTTTTCCCCTGGGGATTCCAAAAAAGGGCATGTTGTGTAATACTCTCAGTTGGCTTCCGTAGTGTGTGTCCTATCCAGCGCCATAGTTTTCGCTGTACCTCTTTATCCACTGGTATTTGACTGGTACATTTCCAGAATTCTATGTTAGTGATTTTGTCCTGCCATTTCCATCCTTTTATTCTGCGTAAGCATCCATCAATGAAAGTCTGTATCTTCATGATTGTCAATTTTGTTGTTCTCCATGTTTCACAGCCATATAATAGGACTGACTTAACATTGGAGTTGAAAATTATTATTTTTGTATTTAACCTAATTTCTTTGGGCTTCCATATGTTTCCCAGTGCAACAAAATCTCCTCTTGCTTTTGATATCCTTATTTTGGTATCATTTTCTGTTCCTCACTCGTTATCAATATTACACTTTGACTTGTCCATGTTTGTGAAGTCTTTTCGGCTTATTTTTTTTACAGTATGGGATAACCAGTTCCATGCCCAACCTTCCTTTCTTGCCTCTTACGAACATGCCTGATAGGGTACAGTGCCACTATTCTTTACTCCCCTTTGGGCCCCGGCAGCGCACGGACGACTGAAGAGACAACAACACTGAAATGAATTGACACATTTATAGGTGTCAATAACACCTATTGTAACATTGAAATGTATAGCATAGAGAACATATCATAGAGAACATCTCCTCTTCACTCTGGACAGACCATCCTATCATAATGCTGTTGCATTGAAGACAAGGTTCCTAAATAATGAAGCACAAAAGATGAGATCGTTACGTGACTTATGGTAGAGAATGTCTCCTTTCACGACGATCAGTTGAAATCAGAGTTGTTGCAGCTTGTGAAACAGACGAAGAGGACATATGTGTATCATAGTGACGAATCATTGCAAAGCATGACACACATCCATTCGCTACCCCTTCTTACCATTCGCACTTTAACCCAATAGAGCTTGTGTGGGCTACAGTCAAAGGGCAAGTGGCTGCACAGAACACCACGTTTAAAATGAGTGATGTTAAACACTTTATGGCTTCTCAAAAATGGGCATCGAGTAATGTGAAGAACACGTTCTCCTGCAAGAGTGAGGGTACTGGCTGTGAGATAGATTGTCCAACCGATAACAATTGTTAGCCTCGCAGAGTCGTCAGATTCGAAATGAAGTGCAAATTCATATTTTTGTTGGTGACACTCCTACCATTTACACCACTATAAACGGCAGTTTATTATTCCTGTTTTTCTCCCATATTTTTCTATCTCTGTTTTGACAAGGTAAAATCAAATGTGAAATAGAGAAATTACATTGCTATTAACGTGATAAGGATACGTCTCTGATTACTCTTTAAAAAAAAAAATAAACGTGATTTACTGTTAAAATGTAATGTATAGGGCAATCTTTTTGTAATTTTCATGAAATTATATAACAAAAAAAAAAAAAAAAACGATTTGTGCAGAATCCACGCCGTTTTTAGACTTAAATGTTATAAGATCTTAAAATCAGTGAACATTTAAAATTGCTTGCAAAAATTCCATGCAATTCATCAAATCATTTCCGGGAAAATTGAAGGACGCCGTGTTCACGAATTTATGAATGCACTATGGTTCTCTTTCAGCAGGTCCCATCAAGGCGATCCTCGTTTCCTTTGCCATTCTGTTGCTTGGGAGCATCGCACGTGGGCGATGTTCGATGTGATCGCACTTGACCTCTGACACAGCTGTTGGGTTTTTATTCCACAGTTTCATGTACTTCAAGGATAGTTACTACTCAGTACCGATCTTCGTCTGGTGGTTTTCACATGAGCTGTCTACACCAATGCAGTTTTCATTATACTTTTAAAAAATAGCATCTGCATTATTACCCATAAGACATAGTGGCTGTTGGGTGGAACGTATTTCAACAAGAGAATAACGAAAGACAAGAGCAAAAACCCTGCCGGATCGGCTAAATAATGCTCTATGGTGTTTGACAAATACTTATCCGGTACTTTCACACAGGAGCCTTGGTAGCTGAGTAGTTAGTGTGCTTGCTTCCTGATTAAAAGGTCCGGTCCAGTTCCCAGTAGTTGCGGATTTCTTTTCTGATCCACACAACTCCGGGGCGCACCCAGTGTCTAAAAATGGGTACCAGAGAAACACTGAGAAGCAAATGCGGCTTGAAGTTATACCGACCAAATCTCCCAAAATAATCCGTGGTCATGGATAAATATGGTATCTAACTCCATGTTACCCATACGTCTGACTAGGTATGTAGGAAGAATAATACACACAGAAGAGTAGCACACTTGCCCATACTGCCACACATGTTCATTCTTTGCACTTACGTCATTCATTCTTTCACGTGTTCAAAAGTAAAGGAATACAAATCTTGTCTTCTATTCACATCAGATCTCTTGTTCCAATCTGACCTCCAGATCTAGGGAACACTTTGTGGTATTAGGTGGAGCGATCGGAAATGTCAAACTTGAAGTGCTTGCTTTGTAATAACACGAACCAGAGACAGACATGAGCAACCATTTCCTGGATCATCGCCAAAAAGAGAAAATAAATCCAGAATACATATTTTTAATGTCTCCACGCAAAGCTACACGTCTGATTGGGCCACAAGGTTATCGTCTTCAAACCATCTCTTCCCCTCTCCCCCGTCATTCTTCTGCTTGATGAGGGCGGGATCTAGGAGTTGGATATTATAACTATAAATTTGGAGAGTAATTGTGTAAACTAATTGTGTATTCCATTTGTATATTTTATTGTAATAGAGTTCTGATTTGTAAATAATCGACCAGCTAGTTAATGTTCAAACCAAGAAAAATGATGCAGTTGTGTGTGTATGCCGAAGTCATGTGCGTGATGTGTATACATGTGTATGTGGGCACTCTACAATGTAGACATTTTCAGCTGGAGAGATAAACTCATATAGTTGATCTATAAAACAAAAAGAGCCCTCATCACGCAGCGCGGCGTATAGGGAATATGGTTTTAGTGCCCATATTTTGTTATTGACCCTTCAGCACGTTATTTTTGGTTTAATGTGGCCAGTACTATGCCCCGTGCCGCTTTTCTTTCACAGAAAAAAAATCTGATGCCCATATACGGTTGGGTGAACCTGAGAACGGTCGATCAGGATCGAGCCCAACCTCTTGTCTTTAGTAGTCCAGTTAACTAATAACTCAACTATCGCTGCTCCAATATTTAAACTAAGAGGGATTTAATTGTGTACATAGTACACCCGTCATGAAAACGAAACATTTGTGGCAAAACACAAACTGTTTTATCAACCAAGGGCCTGGATCTGCTCACCAGCTCAGGAATCTGATATTAAAAAAAAAATTTTTCAATGAAATGCCGCTATCCTCGAAGACTCGATCCTCGAAGTATCTCGCTTAGACTAATGAACGAACGAAAAGTAAATTGTAATAGGTGGGGGGAAAAAGCAACCGGAAACTGCCAGATGAATTTAATGCGGCAAAGAAACAGATTTATCTTAGTTATATCCAATGACATTTAAAGAACAGTGATATGGAGAGGGGGGGGGGGTGTTTGTGGCTGGAAAGCTGAGAAAGGGAAACCTAGCGGACAGTTTAGCCAAGATGGCAAAGACTCGTTACTGCTTACACGCACTGAAGCACTTTGTGCAGCTCGTCAACAACAAACATTCAGATTGTCCGGAAAAAGTCTGGCATGATCTTCAGGGCAGGATACATAATAACGATCTTCAGCATGAGAATTGAGAAAGAGATAGGGCTGCCACCGCTCAAAGCTGACTTGATGAGGTCCCGTTTAAGAAAACAGTTAATAGTATAATGGCTCTCTCTCCATGTTCCATATCTACCTGGAAAAGGGAGGGGGAGGAGGAGGAGGAAACATCTGAAGGGATTTGACACTTTGATGTTGAACATCTTGAAAAAAATGTGTACACACTTACTGTCCCAGTCACTTAGGATTTTATGAGAATTAGAGTAATTCTGGAGACAGACTTTATTTGATGGAAGGTACAGTCATCATCATTTGCCATACCGGTTGGCGTAGGCGATCATGTCCTTCCACAATCTTCTATCTACAGTGCATCGTATCTGGAAGATATAGTAGGTACTTTATATTTGGACAATGATGATTTAAGTTTTTCTGTGGAATTTTTTTTTTCTAGTTGTTCGGTGATTGTTGAAGTACGACTTTTGGAGTCGGAGAATCGTGAATCAAGGTAGCTGCAAATATGGGGCAACTGATAGGATGAACCAGGAAAGTGTGTAGTCAGCAGCGTGAACATAATTATTGTTACGTTAGGAAAGAGTGAGCACCTATGAATCTGCCTTGAATACTGTGAGATGATCCTTTTAATTAGATTTTTTTATCCTCCTTTTTTTTTTTTGTTAATGTTCTTCTACAGGGAAAGTGGTTGACTTAATCAACAGAAACTCGTCGTTCTCTAAATAAGATAGTCGCGTTTTAGGTCCAGAGAAGCGTCTGAAATCTCTGACCGGAACATCTCGGAGTCTGTTGGTTTAGAGGACCTAGTAATGCAGTCATTCTTTGGGATGGACGCGCTCCAGCTTATCGAACAGAAACAGTGAAATCAAGAATACCATTGTCCACAGTCGTCAACATGAGACTGGTAACTTAACTAACGGCATCCGCCGACTTCGTGACATTAGATCAACATTCTAGACATTTGTTGTGAAATAACGTTGTGGTCGATTTCGTTTTATAGACCAGCCCTCTCACTCACTCTCTCTAGATGAGGCCAACAGCGCGGGTAACCGTTTTAAAAAAAAAAACACTTTTCATGAGTAACTTTCTTGAGTATATTTCCACAAATAAAACAGAGTAGCAACATTATGCAAAAATAAAGAGTATTTACCACAGTGATCTTAACCCCGTCTCACTACATACAACAACAATAGATATATTAGTAAAATAATCAGGGCTTGTCTGATGAGACAGTAATTAATTTATAAGAGGGTTTAAATAAAGACAAAAGACACCTAGTAAAAATACAAATATAAAGACGCCGTGACGTATAGGGATTATGGTGTTAGTGCCCTTAATGTGATCGGTATTACGCGCGTGCCGCTTTACCTTCACGGAAAAAGAATCTGGTACCCATTAATGACTGGGTGTACCTGGGAGCCGTCGATCAGGTTTGAACCCGACCTCATGTTTTTAGTAGTCCAATTCACTAACCACTGACCTATTGTGGCCCACACGATCTCTTGCTCTTCTTTAGACACTTGCAATTGTGTGTGTGTGTGTGGATATTATATATATATATATATATATTGGCGTCGAGGGGAGATACAATCTGCGATTCTTTGCTCTTCTGTTGGCCTCTTCTGGTGTTATCCCTCCTAGTGACTCTAGTTTTCCCTTTATCCATCTCTTTCCCGGTCTTCCTCTTAATCTGGCATTTTCGTAGCGTTTGTTTATGGCTCTTTGGGTCATTGTTAGTTCTTTCTGTCTTGTTATGTGGCCGAACCAATTTATCTGTTGTTTCTTTATGTATTCGATGGCTGGTTCAATTTCGAGTTTCTTCCTCAGGTCGGTGTTTCTTACTCTGCCCCTTAACCCCTCGCCACACTAAATGTTCGTTGTTGATATTTCTATTGATATCGCCTGTTTTGTGTGTGTGTGTGTGTGTGTGCACATTCCAGAGATATAATCCTCATGTATGTGTTTGTATACCGGTTGCTTACCAATCCTCTGGTTGTCTATTTATTTAATGGTACAATTAAACTTTGTTATTTTGTACCTAGAGTAAATAAGAAACCGATCTGTATACTACACATTGACTGTACCAGGCATGCGATCTTTAATTCCAACTCTTTAGTAAGCCCCTACAGCAGACCCTAGAAACGGGATAATGCTGTAAATATATATGTTTATATTTTTTCAAGTCCAGTATTTTTTTAATGGTATATTCTAATTGACTGCTAACAGTACCTCATATAACAATTATAGCTTAATAACTGGGTTAAGTTAAGCTTCAGAAATGTTATTTTATTTATCACTTAGTGACGAACGAGATATTTTAATATTTGTTCTCATTGCCGGTTACAATTCTACTTTACAAACCTAGCATTTAAACTTGATGATGGTGTCTAAAGTTGGAAATATTTTCAGCGATCACTTTTAAAAGAATGAGTGGAATGTAGCAGGCCTAGAACAACTTCATACGTTATCAGTTTTACTTTTACGTCAAGAGCAATGCACCATTTGGGTTGAAGCAGGTTCGTGTTCATCAGACAGCGCTTCCTGTTAGTAGTGTTAGTTCAATTCAACGGCAAATTACCAATGAAGTGAACATTTTGCTTCAAGTGACAATTAATATATACGTTTCAATCAGACACATACTTGATAACAGCAGTGTCTGAAGGCATTTACAAACAAATAATTCATTCTGAAGATTCACGTTCTGTCACTTCTCTTATACAATTTTTTGCAGCTATGGCTATACTCAAATTATCAGAAGTTGTTTACTCATAAGCCGGTTTAAGGACTCACTGCTACTAACTTCCTGGACCCTGTTTACAACGATTTACTCTCTACTTGGTTAAACTATTCAAATGGCTGTATCTCTGTGCCTCGGGTTTGTACTAGAAACACACACTACCTCATTTAATCTATTCTTTTGAGGACGTTGATGCTGTCTTTGTGATTGAGTATTGTCCTATTTTTGTAGGTATTATTGCTAAATGTTCCATGACTAATCTATTCACCACGTTTTTTTGTTTGCTGATTATACAAGTTATTCGCTTTGATTTGTGGTCTAGACATGTGTTCGAAGAAATGAGGTATTTAACTCTGAATGTCCAATTTAGGCCAGTTTCATACACGTATAACTCTTACAAAGTTATATTTGCATCAGGCAGTGAAAGTACCTATCGGTATGTCTGTCCTTTCATTCGTGCGCACAACCGTCCGTCCATCCAACCGTCTGTTTATTGTCCTGTCGATTTTAAAATTATACTTAGGGCAGACATTCTAGATTCTCCTTGTCCGATGATCTCTGATATCATTAAGCGTCAAAATATAGCACGGAACTTTCAATGTTTATCGCTACGTGTCCCTGTTCTATCCGAGCCTTTCAACCCCAGGAGGAAGCTGATACCCCCAGTTTATGCTGCTCGCCTCTGTTTTCTTCTTAGTATTTCTCTTGTAATTTAGGCTATGACGTGCTCATTGACAACTCCCGCTGGGAGCCGTGTGAATTGTACTCGTGGTTGGAAAAAAAAAATACCCCCACGGTCGACCCAGCATATATCTTCTATAGGTACAAAGTATATTTCGGTTTGTTTTCCCCATATCCACTGAAAAAGCAACATTGGTCATTTTATCAGGACAAAACTAAAATGTATGTTTGATTGTTTATGATTATATAAGTGCTTGCTTCAGTCTGACATCCATTATTCTGCCTCATTCTTTCAATATCGCCTTCATGGTTAGATATTTATACTTTGCCATTTGTTTCAGTACCTAAGCGAAGCCTACTGTAATCTGCCATGAAGATACCCTGCTTTATTTATCAGACAAACAATTCTATTTTAAACAAACATTACAACTGTGCTACAAACACATGGAGACACCAGATTAACTACCACGGACTGAACTCGTCACGTTTGATTTTTGTAAAGCGAGACAAAGCTCAGAATAAAAAAGTGACACGAATTATCCGGCCCGGAACTTAATCGATTTTTCTTCAGCAACTAACTATAGATCATTCAGATTAAAGGAGCAGAGAATAGACGGCTGATTTTAAAAGGACTGGAAGCGTGTCACGGCTTGTAAGACGCTTGGGATGGATGACATTTCTCGACACTTAAATGTGAGGAAGGAAGGAAACTTAGGTTTAACACTTTTCTGGCAGTCGGCGGTGTGGGGTGGGGGATAGTCACATCAGCCGCTAACAAGAGATAAAGAGTGGTGGGCGGAGCTGATGCCATGAGACCAGATAACGAGACATTCATATGGACGTTATTTGTTTCAAGATGATTATTAACAAGTCGCAGTAATTGGAGAATGCTTATGGGCATGTCTTCGTGACGTATGAATACTGTTCATAGAGAAGACAACATTTGTACACTGGAAGGTGAGATACACATCAATTACACACATATAGCTGCTAATTTTTCGCATAAGTGGTATGGACTCCAATTAATTATTCATCAACAATCACGACATCATGCTAGAAATCACCGTAATTTTCAAACCCAGCGATGCTCGTCCACTAATGGACAGTCCTGAAGAACGTTACTTGTGGTGTAAAGTGGACGCTCTTGAAACCTGTACTTGTTAAATAATTCTTCGCTCTCATCGTTACAAATAATATTGACACAAATAGCTAACATAGAATTACTATGCTAAAATAGTGTACTCTCTCATCTCAATATCGGAGTATGTGCAAACTGATTGGTTGATTAATTTGTTACTAATTACATTGCACATGTAGCGATTTTGTTTGTAGGGACAGCACGTTTTATAGATTTACACAACTTCTGGAACAAAGAAAAAAAGAAGATACCAGCGATTTTTCTCTTTGAAAGTGGGTCGGCTGATAACATTCACATAACTATTAAAATGTAACGTTGGCCATTGGAAAATGTGGACTTTAACACAATTTTAACTTCCTTCCTCCCTTCCTTCCATCTCCCGTCCCTTTGTCCAACATGTTTCGCGTGACACATCGGTACTATAGAAGAATTGTACTGCTTGGTCAAGGTTGACAAAGTAACAATGTCGATCTTATCTGAATGTTTTGCATGTTTCACTTTATGAATTATTGTACTCAGATCTATCTAATAATTGTCAGACGAATTACCTATTACTACACGTTCATGTCAAATTTACTGCAGGTTGGTTAGATATCCAAACCATTTGATATTTTTAAAGACATAAATACATAGCTTTTCGTATTCTTGTTCATTTCACGTGTTGCTTTTTATACGCCTGTGTCTTTAAAGCATTGTCCTTGTCTAACATTGGTAGCACAGTGTGTATAGTATTTATACTTTTTTTCTTTTCTGTTTTCATAGTCACATTCCGTTGTTTCAATATAGAAATATATGCTATTTGTAGCTTACATTATTTGCTATATTCCCAAGACGTCTTGGATGGAACTCTTATTTACTATTTACGTATTTAAAAAATAATTTATAAAATTAAAGATTCTTACCAATCTTATAAGTGACGCATTCAGATGGATACTACTCTTTCTTCTTTATATGAACCTCGTAATGGCAGTGTGATGGGTTGATTAGTGTTGTGGGCGTTTTGATATATTTACAATTTATTGGGAGGTTCTCCCACATGGCGTTTGTTTATTTGTGTTTGCTTCTTTTTTTTATTACATCCCTTGGTATTCTCTCACCATTTGTATGTCAGTCAATGTGTATTTTGGTGTTTGTCAGTTATGGCATTAAATTTTGTGTGTATTTTGGACTTCTTACATTTTCAATATGTCTATCATTTAGTTGTTGGGCATCTTGTTCGCATGTAATCTAGTGTGTATTTTGGTCATTTTATCTTGCTTGCTTATGTTTCATGTATTGCATGTATATTAAGAAGAAGGTGGTTTCAAGATAGCAAAAAGACATTGAACTTGGCAACTGAAGAAGTAGGAGATCTGACTAGAGACAGAGATTATGTAACGGATATACAAGCTGATGATGATGATGAGTGTAAATTGTGGTCTTCTTACCTTGTCTGTTTGTAATTCAGTTTGTGTTTTGGTCTCCAACCTAGTATGTATATCTCATATTTAGTATGTCTTTGGATTTTCTTATCTTGTCTGTCTGCCATTTAGTATGTGTTTTCTTTTCTTAATTTCATAGTACGTCTGCCATTTAGTATGTGTTTTCTTGTCTTAATTTCATAGTACGTCTGCCATTTAGTATGTGTTTTCTTGTCTTAATTTCATAGTACGTCTGCCATTTAGTATGTGTTTTCTTTTCTTAATTTCATAGTACGTCTGCCATTTAGTAGGTGTTTTCTTTTCTTTTTCTTAATTTCATAGTACGTCTGCCATTTAGTATGTGTTTTCTTTTCTTAATTTCATAGTACGTCTGCCATTTAGTATGTGTTTTCTTTTCTTAATTTCATAGTACGTCTGCCATTTAGTATGTGTTTTCTTGTCTTAATTTCATAGTACGTCTGCCACTTAGTATGTGTTTTCTTTTCTTAATTTCATAGTACGTCTGCCATTTAGTATGTGTTTTCTTTTCTTAATTTCATAGTACGTCTGCCATTTAGTATGTGTTTTCTTTTCTTAATTTCATAGTACGTCTGCCATTTAGTATGTGTTTTCTTTTCTTAATTTCATAGTACGTCTGCCATTTAGTATGTGTTTTCTTTTCTTAATTTCATAGTACGTCTGCCATTTAGTATGTGTTTTCTTTTCTTAATTTCACAGTACGTCTGCCATTTAGTATGTGTTTTCTTTTCTTAATTTCATAGTACGTCTGCCATTTAGTATGTGTTTTCTTTTCTTAATTTCATAGTACGTCTACCATTTAGTATGTGTTTTCTTTTCTTAATTTCTAGTACGTCTGCCATTTAGTATGTGTTTTTTTCTCTTAATTTCACAATATGTCATAAGTATGTGTTTTTTTCCATCAGTTCACAGTAAGTCTGCCCTTTAGTATGTATCTTGGAGTTCTTCCTTTGTCATTAAGTGTTCATTTGATGTTCACTAACTGCTAATTTCAGCCATATGGATGTGTCTGTCGCGGTATCTACCGTTATTTGATTTTAGCCATTCCCTTTCGTTGCGGTCAGTACACTTCCTACCCTCAGGCCCGCTCAATGCTCAGCATCCGTTATGTGTTCTATGCAAGAAAAGATAAGAAATGGTAAAATCCACACTTATTTACACACGTGACCGCCGCACGCGAACATTTATCGATCATACCAAACCGGTCATCTTGTCTTTCTGTTTTTAAACAAAAACACACACAAACTCATTCTTAACAAACGTATCTGCTCTTGTTTTCGCCTCAAACTTTCACTGGTAGATAAACCTGGTGCATTACACGATGATCTACAATAATGCGCCTTACTCGTGCTGGTGGATGCATTTATTCCACAAACATTTCTAGAACTTACTGGGATTTTACGCTGCGCATTCACATGGCTAATTGTGTTTTGTCATTTAGTTTTGGTGCATCAAGTCATGTATGATGGCAACAAATGATCGATTGTGGATGAAGCGTTTTATGGCTTAAATATATTGTGAGGCTAGGAGTGCACTTGTCGTTTTGTTGTGAGCTGTTGCTATGAAATCGTGGTATTTGTGAGTAATGGTGCTGATGCTATAAATATCAGCAAGAGTGATCGCAGTAGACTTGTTTTGTGAGTTTTATTGTGACTATACTGTTATCATTGCAACATTGTTATAATCACGTTATCAATTAGCTCTGTATATTGTATAGTCGTAATTGTATTAATTATTGCCAGTACTATAATCGACAGGAGGTAATCTGATCGTCGGAAGTAGTTGCTGTCGAGCATGAATTCCTGTCCTCTAACAGGTTAATGTAAAGATCAGATTGCTGCATGTTTCATTGTATAGTTCTTTATTACTCTCCTCTATTACTTTTCCATTTATTTATTTTTAGTGACGGACAAAAATTAGAAATCGTGACTCAGATTAGCATAACCCTTTGATGTCAAGAGGTCGAAGGGCGGAAATAATAGCTGAAAGAACTAATATCAAATAACTTACTGTTATTGTGTTCTCTGTTTCCTGTGACTGAGCGGTTAATTAAAATATGGTCTTACATCGTTAGCAACATTCAGGAAAACTAATATTAAATATTTGCAGTCATTTCTTGTTATAATTTGTGTCATCATGTTCACTAAAACTGCTGTCAGGTAATGGGTTCCCCATCCACGTGATACCTTAAACCAGGAAAGTATTTAACTTCACCGTGCTATGCTACGGAGTTTGGAGGCGATGAGGTGGGGGCAGTTCTCATCTTTGCTCTTATTACCTTACCCAACACATTGAACCGGGATCCAATGTGTTATTCTACCACTACCCAACTTCAGATTGTCAGTTTTAGATCCTACTTTATCTCACAACTATTCCGGTAACCACGGAGCTTCCAAATACTGTAGTCATTAATTTAATTCCTTTTTCACTCCGGCCGAAGACGGCTCATTGGGCGGTTGTCATAGTTCTCCACGACTGACAATTTGCTGTTAGTTCTTGTAGTTCTTTTCTGTTTCTTAGTCCCATGGTTGAGTCTTCATAAGTAATTGTTCTGCGTAGTGATTCTCTTGGTCTGCCTTGTTTTCTTTACCAGATAGTTTCCACATGAATGCCTGGTGGGTGAAGTCTTTCTTTATACTGAAGTGGTCATGTTGTATAACTTCATTGCAGTTGGTCCTTGTATCATTTCCACGAAGTTTTGGTTTAATTTATTGTTTGGTTATTTTCGTTACTTTTGTCTGTGGTTATTGTACAATTGTTCGTGGTATTGTTGTTTACTTAATTTCACATGTGTTGCACAGTTTACCACTCTGGTTTATAGACGTGAATGTTCTTTTATTTATAGTATCGTTATGATTATGTCATTGTTTTCTCCCAGTAAACTTGATTAGGGTGATTCTATCTTCTTTCATTCTGTATCCACCAGTAGTGGCCGGTGCACGCTTCACCCGATTTCCGAAATGTAATGTACTTCGGTGAAGTTTATTTCCTCACTCTCCTACGGGGTATACTTGATTTCCTCAATCTCCTACGGTGTATACTTGATCCCTTATCAATTTATTATCAGTAATAGTGATACATGTGTCGCAAGCTCTATCGGAGTTTTGTACTTACTAACATGATTTCATATCTGTTCTCTCTGGTGTTTTTTTGACTTAGTCTTTCTCTTCACGTTACTCCTCCATGTGCATGTCATGACTGCCACACCCTAGTCGCCCAAGTACGCTAATAGATTATTGTTGCTCTTTCTGTATTGATTTTTATATAATGATTGTCCACAGTGCTCGCGAGTTCTTATTTATTTTACCGCCTGCCTGTTGGCACGCTTGCCTGTTTGTTACACTATTATTATCCAGTATTGAAGTTATCATACTATATCGTACTGAACCAAAGAGGAGCTTTTCGATCAATTATTAGTTGAACCGCATCCACGGAATGGCTGAAATAAGCCTCCAGCGGTGTTGACTTTAGGTTGCTTTAGGATAGAATATTTGTACATTATGTATTTAATGTATTAGTTTCACGACTCCTCCCCTCTCTTTGGTAGACTCATGCAACTTTTGTCTTCTGGTGCATTAGTGTGCAGCTTTTTATTTGATGGATCATTTCTTCCATTGATTTTTCATGAGACCATTAAATGCAACTCTCGAGTGTATTAATTATAGGCTTCTTTTTGATGGATCCGTCAAATATTTCTCTGGTGTATTACTTATAGTCATATGTTTGGTTCATCCATTAAATGTCTTTCTGTTGTTTTATTATAGACATCTGTTTCGTGGATCTATTCAATGTCTCTCTGGTGTTTTATTATAATCTGTTTGGTGATCCATTAAGTTAACCTCTATTGTATTTAGTCATAGGCATCTAGTTCGATTTAATCACAACGATATTGCACGGAGAACGCATCATTATTTCCTGGACATGCTATTCCATTTATAGCTATTTATCTCTAAAGTGTTGATAAAGTGCAATAACTGACAGCATAATTTCAGCAATAACACCGTAGTGATGCTTGATCCGCAGTTTACAAAAACAACATTACTCCCCCCAGCGCAGCGTCTACATTCTTGAACTCAACATTTCTATTATATTTTTTATGACAGCGCCAGTTATCAATCAATTATTTTTACTGTGGCGACCAGCCATGATTGATTGATCCGTCGTTGTTTTGTTCATTTTCAACTTGCATTTCTTACCGCGGATCTGTGAAAGTTAGTCTTCATAGAATAAAATTGAGCATGGGATCTATATATTTGTAGACATTTTAAACATATGTATTATTATATATCTGGAGATGTTTTTATGGGGGTGGATGGAGTTGGAGTGAGACTTAGCTCTTCTTTCTATTTATGCTATCATTTTTAATTAAAGATAGACAGACAGAGGGTATTTAAATTTCCTAGCATTGTCTCGTTCACACCATAAAACTCATCGTGCTCACACACAAACCACTTGTCACATACATATTGCTTTTATAAGGAGAAGAGTGGGTGTAAAAAGTGCGCAGGAAGAGCGTTATTTGACAATGGACGTATTTTTCGATAGCAGCCAATCCAGTATGTGTTTGGTCAGCAGTCAAGCTGTCTAATTCCTGTTTTTTTCTCGTCAACTTTCCACTTGCTAGCTGTTGGCACTGTGTTGGTTTCTGGATTTCTTAGTTTTCTAAGGGCTGTCAGTTGAGCAATAATAGCTGGATTGGTTCTTCATTATTTCAACCGTTTGCTTCTGATGACGAATGTTTCACTCTCTTCACTTCAACAATTAATTTCTTCTTCTGTTCGAACCGTCTTCTCTTCTTATTTTCTGTAGATTAAATTTGTCTCACTTGTGATTGGGCACACACTAATGAGATAAAGTAAAACTAAACTACAGGCAACAGCAAACTATTTACACAGATGATCCCATAGAGGGTGCCACAACATGGATGTTATGTTATCACAAGCATGCGACTGACGGTGTGAACACAAACGTATGTAAAACAAGGAGAGAATGGTGCCACCACAGAATGAACGTCAAGACTTGCCATCACTGAGAACAATTTTTAAATCTTGATAAGATCAGAAACACACGAGTTCGGCAAAGCATATGACGTAGGTATCATGCTTACTGAATATGCTAGAGGGAAAATGTGGATTTGGATGGGGGAAATGATACAATAACAGTTGTCTTCTTGGATGGGGACAATGATACAATAGCATTTGTCATCTTGGATGGGGAAATTGATACAATAGCAGTTGTCATCTTGGATGTGGAAATCTCTCTTTCTCTCTGCGATCAAGACTCAATCAGAGTAGGGTTCCAGACTTTCTCATGAAGTTAGCTGTCTGTTTACATGAATCGATTGCCCCATATAGTTTCTCCTCCAGGGAGGTGGGCGTGGACCACATTGCTCTTCTCAGGTCTGTGTACTGGGGGCAATCCTGTAGAACATGTTTTGTAGTCATATTGTACAGTTGGTATAGGCTGGTAGTTCCTATTTTGAATTTGGTGAACATGTGATTTCTCATTCTATTGTGGCCCGTGCGTAGGAGAAGTATGATGACTTGATCCCTCCTTGATAGTTGGTGGTATCCGTCACTCTCGTTATGCTTTGGGTGTTCACGTTTCCATTTTTCATGGAACTGACCCTTGAGGATGGATTTGGCTTCATCATAACTGAGCGAATGGTTCTCTTGTGGTAATCTCCCTTCCTCTTTATCTAATTTGTCTGCGCGTTCGTTTCCGTGTATATTACAGTGTGATGGTATCCACTGAATGACTACTCTCTGGAAGTTATTGCATAGTTGGTCCAGGATAGTTCTCAAGTCATCTAGTTCATTGTTCTTGGGGCTTTTTAGAGCTGATATTACTGACAGTGCATCAGTCAGAATCACCAATTTATTGTGCATGTTATTTTTGTGTTGATGTGGAAATGATACATAGCAATTGCCATCTTGGATGGGGAAATGATACAATAACACTTGTCATCTTACATGGGGAAAATGATTCAATAACAGTTGTCATTTTAAATGGGGAAAATGGCACAATGTCATCTTAAATGGGGAAAATGATTCAATAACAGTTGTCATCTTGGAAAGCGAAATGATACAATAACAGTTGTCATCTTAAATGGGGAAAATGATTCAATAACAGTTGTCATTTTAAATGGGGAAAATGGCACAATGTCATCTTAAATGGGGAAATGATTCAATAACAGTTGTCATCTTGGAAAGCGAAATGATACAATAACAGTTGTCATCTTAAATGGGGAAAATGATTGAATAACAGTTGTCATCTTGGAAAGCGAAATGATACAATAACAGTTGTCATCTTAAATGGGGAAAATGATTCAATAACGGTTGTCATCTTAAATGGGGAAAATAGTACAATGTCATCTTAAATGGGGAATCATCTGGTCATCTTGGAAAGCGAAATGATACAATAACAGTTGTTATCTTGGATAGAGAAATGATACAATAACAGTTGTCATCTTGGAAAGAGGAATGATACAATAACAGTTGTCATCTTGGATAGAGAAATGATACAATAACAGTTGTCATCTTAAATGGGGAAAATGATTCAATAACAGTTGTCATCTTAAATGGGGAAAATGGTACAATGTCATCTTAAATGGGGAACCATCTGGTCATCTTGGAAAGCGAAATGATACAATAACAGTTGTCATCTTGTATAGAGAAATGATACAATAACAGTTGTCATCTTGGAAAGAGGAATGATACAATAACAAATAACAGTTGTAATCTTAAATGGAGAAAATGATTCCACAGTTGTTGATTTACATGGAAGAAATTGATACAACGATAATTGTCGTCTTGGATGAAGAGAACTGAATGCTAACAATGATTCAATAACTAGATTTGTCATAGAAACAATAAAATAACCACATTTTTAACAACAATGTAGGATATTAATACATGTGAGAGGAGTCACTTTCATCTATCTTCGACTGTCGATTACTCCTTGTTGTACGCCCTTGAAAAGTTTAGTGTGTGTTATTTGCATAGTGTCGTTGTGTACTGCCAGCTGCGATATCTGCGCCCTTTGACTCAACACCTCCGACTTTAGCACATATTTCAGCTCAGGGTTGCCTTCTCACTTCGACCATGACCCGCTAGGGCAGACTAGTTAGCCTGGTTTCAGGATCACTACAGGGAAGGGCCTTTCTTCACTTTCTCAGTCTCTCCATAAGTCATCGACTTCTCAGCTACAGCCAACTGTAGATTTAATAAGGTACACAGACAGAATATAAAACCGAAAACCTACCAATTAGCGTGATGTGTTCAAATATAGGATATATAGACGACTGACTTCACACACTACCCACAACCACCCCTGCTTGCAAAGCTGAAAAAGTCACGTTAGTTGGTTGTTTTCCAGGAATTCCCGCATGCCTAAGTAAATCTATATTTGGTTGTGGCTCAGTTCTGGTCGCCATCTTAATGCCACGATCGTTGGAATGCCGCTTGTATACATTCAAACCCAATGAGTTAAGAGTGACAATTTTGTTACAGTCATCACAAACAAAAGTAACAAGACAATAATTCAATGGATACAATCGTTTGAGTTTGTTTAATATATTGATTCAATATCTTATAAAGATATAATTCTCTCTATTGTTTGACCGGTCCATTATATTGTATAAAACTTACCTTTTTCTCGTGCTGACTGGCTTGTGGCTTTTAGATTTGATGCTTGTTTAACTTACAGGGTCAAATAAGTTCAAATCTCTTATATCATGGAATCTTTTACTCTCTCTTCTTCCGAAATGTTTATACGTAAGTACCACGTTCAAGTGTGGCAACAGCCTTTGGCACTTGAACATTGAAAAGAGCTGGTTTCAATCCGCTACCAGGGAAAATTGAAATGAAAACACTGAGTATACGTCGTTATTGTTAGGATCACCATCATTGTATACCAGATTTGGGCTTAATAGGGTTAAAATAGTATATTATAATCGGTGTTTGTGTTAGTAGGGTTAATAATATAAACTAGCACGGGGCACTTGGGCACAATAATAACATCAGATTGAAGTTGCACCACAGAAATAAAAAGCATAATAGTTCAGGCCAGAATAGCATTTCATAAAATGAAAAATATCTTATGCAACAAATCTATGTTAATAGAAGTGAGAATGAGAATTCATCGGTGTTATATTGAACCAATTCTGACCTATGGAAGCGAATCATGGACAGTAGACAAACTAATGAAAAGACAATTAGAGGCCACAGAGATGGGATTTCTCAGCAGAATGTTGAAAGTTCACTGGACTGCTAAAAAAACCAATGAGGAAATTCTCAAAGAGGCCAACACAAAAAGGGAGCTCCTAAAAAACGTTAAAAAGAAACAATCAACATTTTTCGGGCACATCATGAGAAGAGGAAAGTTGGAATACTTGGTTACAACTTGCAAAATAAAAGGAACCAGAGATCGCGGACGATAAAGAGAGAAAATATTGTATAGCTTAGTGTCATGGCATGGAAAACAGTCAACAACATAACTGATACGATGCACTGTGAATAGAACATCGCGGAACATCACATGATGGTGAGCCCGGGGAGTTAATTTGATATATCGTAAGACATATAGCAACTGTGAACGATAGTCAGTTTTGAAGGTCATCACGGGAAGTCGCATGTCCGATTTGTGGTTCTTTGTCAGAAATGAGGAATATCTCGCCAGTACTTTGAAGGAGGCGTGTTAGAATTTATATAGGGAATTTTGTTGGCGAGGCAAGATGACATCTAGGAGATGGCTGACATCTGGTATAGAGAGGATAAGATAGCTAAGTTCCATTATAGAAGATCAGCCAATAATCAGTGCTGTCAGAAAAAAAAAAATTACTTGGGATGGGGGTTATTTTTATAACCCGCGGGTAGGTGGGGAAGACATTTAAAGGAAAGACAATTAAAAATCTTAAGTAATATAACTGCGATTTGAAAATCTCAATTCTGTATTTTTCGTTACTAAAAATTTCCTATAATATTAATTTTTGTCTATGTATATTGTTATAATTCTCATAATCTTACAACCATGCATATAATTGTTCTATAAAGAGTAAAATAAATTTAATTATTAGATTTTGATATTTTGATATTTTTTCTCCGGCGGAAACTCATTTAAAATGAAATTAATGAACTTTCTGGAACTGATCCAAGGATTCGCGACGGTGCTGCTTTTCTTGTACTTTTCTAATATCCTCCAGCAAGAGATTGAAATGATAATGGGAACTACAATAATGACGGGGCTTTATATAATAATACAAGAAGAATTCGAGATGAACTATATAAGTGAAGCAGGCAATTTGTTATTAAAGGAATAATCATTCATACATTTCTCAAACACAACAAAGTCTATAATAATGACGATAATAATAATTTATGCGATATCATTTTTTTTAAAACCAGACACAAACACCCCGGTCCCCTCTTTTTTTCGCGCGTGGTAGAGAGGCAGATCAGAAAGTAATAATGTATACATATTTGAGGTCTCGATCTTTTTTTTTACACCTGGTAGTGTCAACAGCAGGGATTCCGTAAAGGTGTGCTTTATAATACGGATTAAGAGGGTAACGAACTCTTCAATATTTAACAAACGAAGAAAAGCTGGTGTTGCAGTTTTCTCCTGCGTTGCCTTTTGGCTGGATTTTCCGAATTGAACTTACAAACGTCTGTTGACAATTGTATTTATTCTTGGCGTGTATATACGAGCCTTTGTCGCTAATGGGAATTCAGAACAACAAAGAATTACGTGTATTTTTATTTTTGTTTATTTAAACCGGAACTGTTTTCTGGCCAGCCTTCAAGTTATGACAATAGCAGCTATTGAACTGCAGCCGTCCTTGGGTTTCGTGTTGTATCTGGCTTGCCACAGCGTGAGGGGAAACGTCATTATTGTTGCTGATATTAATGATCGTTAGCGATATTTGCATTCAACTCTGTCATTCCGGCTCTCTCATCTCTCTCTCTCTCTCTCTATCTCTTTGTTTAGCATCTGGGCTGTGGATCCCGTCTGCTTTCTTTTAGAGCATTTGTTCCAGCTGGGATTAAAAAAAAAATGAAAATTAAGTAAAAAAGGTGCTGGTGATTAAGAAACATAGGCTTTGTAAATGTGTGCTAGTTTGCTCCTTTAACGGTACACTGAAGGTTGCTCGCCACTTCATGTTAATACTTCGTAGAGAGGTTAGTTATCACTAACTTAGCACGCTTGTCTCATTTCCATTTCCTTCCTCTAGAACGAGTTGTCTCAATTCTTTTTGTATTCTCTAGAACCCGTTGTCTCAATTCTGGTTTTCTTCCTCTAGAACCCGTTGTCTCAATTCTGGTTTTCTTCCTCTAGAACCCGTTGTCTCAATTCCTTTTTCTTCCTCTACAACGCGCTGTCTCAATACTTTTTTTTCTTCCTCTAGAATCCGTTGTCTCAATTCTGGTTTTTTTCCTCTAGAACCCGTTATCTCAATTCTGGTTTTCTTCCTCTAGAACCCGTTGTCTTAATTCTTTTTTTTCTTCCTCTAAAACCCGATGTCTCAATTCTTTTTTTTTTCTTCCTCTAGAACCCGTTGTCTTAATTCTTTTTTTTCTTCCTCTAGAACCCGTTGTCTTAATTCTGGTTTTCTTCCTCTAGAACCCGTTGTCTCAATTCTGTTTTTTTCCCTCTAGAACCCGTTGTCTCAATTCTGGTTTTCTTCCTCTAGAACCCGTTGTCTCAATTCTGGTTTTCTTCCTCTAGAACCCGTTATCTCAATACTTTTTTTTCCTTCCTCTACTACGCGCTGTCTCAATACTTTTTTTTCCTTCCTCTACTACGCGCTGTCTCAATACTTTTTTCCCCTCTACTACGCGCTGTCTCAATACTTTTTTCTTCCTCTACAACGCGCTATCTCTATTCCTCTTTCTTCCTCCAGAGCTCTGTCTGTGTTACTTTCTCTTCATATGAACGCATTGTCTGTCTCTTCACTTCAATTATCATTTTTGTTCTCCTATTTTTCTCTTCGACTGTTTTCTGTTCCATCATATCACTCTGACACAGACACAAGAACACGAAAATATTGCCACAAACCTGAGCTTTCTTGGTAGCCTGGGAGCTGCTTTTATTCCCGGTAGTCTCGGCCAATCATTACATACAAAGTTCATCATAAGTAACACTTGCATGCAAGCTCACGTACGAGTCGTACCAATAGACTATGTTATATTCACAAAGCGGAGGTCGACTCTTACTTACACGAAGTTACTGACGTATTCTGTATGTGCAGTCTCATGACTAGAAGCACTTCTTCTTACTGCAGCACTCAAGTTTTATATCTCGCGAGGAGTATAACAACACTGTGGCGAATCTCTTGCCTAATCAGATACATTAATGGAAACATTTGTATAAATACTTTGGTAAGAGTGTGCTTACAAATATCGGATATTAGACCGGCTACCTTACCGTGGTATGTATAGATGGCTGACTAAGTACACATTAAAAACAAAACTACAACTGTGATTACAAAAAAAGTAAAAATTATCAATAATAGTAGCACGCTTAACTTTGGTATACTTTTCTTAGATGTTGGGTGGACCTCGTAGCCCTACTGGTCTGAAAATAAGGCACATTGCAGACCAACATAGTCAGGAGATGAGCTCATTAATCCCGGCTTGTAGCAAAGGGGTTTATTGCAATTTTGGATTAAACAGTTCCACAGACGTCGGGCGCTGTTGTCATAATAGCATGTTGGTGATGGTTATTAAAGCGTTGACAGCACGCGTCTCATGTGTGAGATGTTTCCAGTACTCTGCTTGATGGCACATCATGGCATCTTTATCTTGCTTGCATATGGCACATCATGGTATCTTGCTTGATGGCACATCATGGCATCTTTAATGGCACATCATGCGCTTGCGAACATCATAATCACACATCATTCTTCACATCATGCAATCAACATCATGGTATCTTTATCTTGCTTGATGGCACATCCCAATCAAAACCATTTAGTCCACTGTTTTGAGCATAGGCCACGGACAAGGCTATTCTTTGACATTTTCTAGATTTCTTCCAGCCCAGGCCAATGTTCTTTATGGTTTTCGTGACTTCTTCCTGTATTCAACTGCAAACGTGAATTTTTTAAATGATACTTTTTGTTGTTTGTTGATAGTGTAATGGTTCTACATGGTTACTAGGTAACAAAGATGCGTTACATCTCCATACAGTTCCTGTCTAATTTAAACGGTGGTTCCGTCTCAACCACTTTTATCCCCACAACTTGCGGCATTTTATTGGGCATACAAACATTTCCCAATTTGTTTGACCAATAGCCCTGGTCTGTAGCGCCATATCCAGTATTCTAATTTGACAGCAATGCAAATACAGACCTGGTTCAGGCTTCTGTAAATGTAGAATAATTGAGTGTTCTAGCATACATCGTTTAACATCGTTATAGCTTCCGTTAGCCTGTCGCTGTTTGATTGACAAAGTTTGTTTCAGGATACCAAGCGGTAAGTAAAAGTGCTGGGTAAATATGATACAGTTAAAAGAATAAAATAGCAATACAGCGCTTGCGTTGAAAACAGGCCTTTGTATTTGAATTTTGGGCTTAAGAGTAGCATTATTATATTTGATAAAATGTGCGCAGAGAGAACGCATTATTAGTAGTCTGAAATAATAGCTAAAACAAAGAATAAAAGTCCCCGAGCAAAAATAATGTGTAATGGATCACGATCATCTATTATAGCCCTATTTCAGATGTCAATAAATGAAAGTTGCTGGCAACTTTTCCAATGATATCTTGTGCACTTTGTGTACACATGTAGTAAACATCCGCTGTGCAGTGACTAGCTTTGTCATATTTATTTGTTGTAGTAGAGCGGACATACCTTATCTAGAGGCATGTATTTGCATAATGCGGTTTTGCGAATTCATTGCACATTTTTTATTTAGTTGTGCCGTTAAGTGTAAAGTTACTTAAAGTAAAATAATAAAAAAAAAGTATCTTGATTACAAATTCCAGGGAGGCGGGCCCAAACCAATATGTGCATCGGAACGCGGATGTAGTGAGTGGCAAAGTACGAAACACAACGCAATCCAAAAGTAAGCGACTGAGGTAGAAGAAGATGATTTGAATAATATCAAAGACATGATAGTCATTGAAGGGTTAAGTCTTGTACTAAAAAAAAGTAAAGTACCCCCGTCACGCCAAGTGGCATATAGGGAATATGGTGTTAGTGACCATAATTTTTACATACCCTCGGCACATGTATTTTGGGGTAATGTGGTCGGTATTACGCCCGTGCCGCTTTACTTTCCCAGAAAAAAATCCGGTACCCATTAAAGGCTGGGTGAACCAGAGTCGTCGGTTGGGATCGAACCCTACCTCTTGTCCTTTGTAGTCCAGTTCACTAACCACTGAGCTATCGCGGCTCCCAAGTCTTGTACTAGGACCTCAGTCAGTATATAGTTGTTGTGATGTCAGGCGCTCAGTCTTTCTTCGATTTGAGAACTTTTTCATATTTCCTCTTGTTTGATCTTTGTATTTGTTTGATCTTTTGTTGATCGTTTTATCTATTACTAGCCATTCCTTATCTTCCGTTTATATTATTCTGTCATTCTCTTTGTCTTTAGATTTAGGCTTATTGTAAATTCCATTTTACGTTGGCAAGACTTCGCAAGACACTTACCACGGTTATGTGAATCGGATACAACAGAAGAACACTATATGTTAACTTAAAATTTGCATTAAATGCTTATATATATATTATAAAGGTGAATCAATTCATTACTTACATTCAGATATTGACAATATTAAATAAAGTTATAATAACGTGTACTGTTCTCTATATTGTACATCCGCAGTACATTCTCTCTCTCTCTCTCTCTCTCTCTCTCACGATACTTGAATGTGAGTCTTGGCACGCGAGTTTTCACGCATATGCGTTCAGCCACCTATCCAGATGTGTTCGGATACCTCTGGATAGTGTCACTTCAAGCATCGAAACTCACGATGCGAGACAGCTTTCCCCACCCTTCCCAGAGGACTACCCTGGTATGCATTTTTACCAGCGGCTGGGTCGACCGCATGAGTATTTTTTTTGTTCCACCCACGAGTACAATTCACATTGCTTCCAGCGGAATTCGAACACGGGTTGTCCGAAAGCCGGTAGCCCAGTCGGGGAGGGGGTTCCCAAGTAGTCTACCAAGGCCCCCGAATCATGTGCAGATAAAAGATTCGGATATTGTAAACCAATCGGCATTAGATGATATAATAATTATATACAATACGGAATATGATCTCTTTTATGTAAAGTATAAAGGGATGGCAGAACAATAAAAACAATTTGAATTTATTGCACCTTTGAAACTTAAGGGTCGTTTGTTTCTTTCATTTTCAATTTGGGACCCTTGATAATCAAGGGGGTAACTAGCCATCTATAACCGACTGGCTAAATTTATTGTTATTTGTGTGTCATGGGGGGGGGGGGGGGTCGGAGGTTAGTAGTTTGACTTTACTTTGTGAGACATACAGTGAACAATAATTCATTCTCCAAACACTTTTCACGCAATAAATCTCCTTTGTTAATGTTGTTCTGAGATAATATAGCCAGTGTTGGCTTTCTGTTATTCATTGACAAGTTTCTTTGATAATCATCATCATGTGCCATACGTGTTGGCGTAGGCGATCATGTCCTGCCACAATCTTCTATCTACCGTGCATCGTATCAGTTATGTTGTTGACTTTTTTCCATGCCATGACACTAAGCTATCCAATATTTCTTTCTTTCTTAGATAGTATTCTAAATTTGTAATTGATCTTGTATTGCAAATAGTCAAAGCATCAATGTCATAACTCTCATGTGACGAAATTAACAATTCATTTATTTTCCTCTCGGGCCGATGACGGCAAATAGGGCGGAAGCCATAGTTCTCAACTATTGACGATTTGCTGCTGGATCTTGTACGTCTTGGTTGTTTCTTAGTCTCATGGTTTATCCTTCACTAATAATGGTTCCGCGTATAGTTTCTCTTCTGCCTTGTTTTCTTTTACCAGTTGGTTTAAACATGAATACCTAACGGGGAATCCTTTCTTAATTCATTGAGAGTACATGGTCGATGTTTTTTCAACGTCTGATTCTTATAAAACTAGACACTTATTCTTGTTTATATTCGACTCTTATCTATTCTTTTGAAATGTATTCTTTCCAGCTTATTTTTGATATTCTACGTAGACATTTGTTTTCAAAGTAAAATAATGTCATATTTAAAGCCTGGATTTTTTAGCTTTCACATCCTTATGTGAGCACCGGCAGCACATCCATATGTTAGCACTGGTATCACATCCATATGTTAGCACTGGTATCACATCCATATGTTAGCACTGGTATCACATCCATATGTTAGTACTGGTAGCACATCCATATGTTAGTACTGGTATCACATCCATATGTTAGCATTGGTAGCACATCCATATGTTAGCACTGGTAGCACATCCATATGTTAGCACTGGTATCACATCCACATCCATATGTTAGCACTGGTAGCACATTCATATGTTAGCACTGGTATCACATCCACATCCGTATGTTAGCACTGGTAGCACATCCACATCCATATGTTAGCACTGGTAGCACATTCATATGTTAGCACTGGTAGCACATTCATATGTTAGCACTGGTATCACATCCACATCCGTATGTTAGCACTGGTAGCACATCCACATCCATATGTTAGCACTGGTAGCACATTCATATCTTTGCACTGGTATCACACAGGAGTTGAACATTTGAGCTTAAACTTTAGGTTGTTTGAATTGGATAAGTATCGTTTGTACTCTTATTTAGTGGCCATAACAAGTTGTGCACACTTTTTGGTTAGTAGTTTAATAATTTAATATAAATAACAATTAAACGTTACAGTTAATATTTGGCCCTGTGCCATCCCATGAGAGTGTGTGGAAGATTCCACTTTCCATCTCTCATTAGCACCATCACTGGCATAGAGAGCTTACTCTCAGTGGCAATAGGAACGTTCTCAAATAGCTTCTAAATAGAGGCACGTTTCCTGAAAGCTGTAGCATACATTTTCTTGAAAAAAGAAGGTAGAGGAAGAATTATCGTGGATAATTCTTATTATATATGCCAATAGAAACATTGAGGAGTCACATAATTACAAATCTCAGTGCCAGCCATATTCTTCACGTTATATATTTATATACACAATGAATATAGAAGATCCATTCCCATTAGGAGTGCCTTTATAATCTTATGTAATTAAATATTCGCTCAGATACTGTCTTTTATGTTCTTTAAATACATCATTGTTAGATTGTTCGCGATGAAGATCATGCTGTTTTTGTGTCCGAAAATGTGCCTTGAGATGGGCTGATTGATAAACTATATATGGACAAGAATAAGTTTTCATATATTTATTTGTTTATTGTGACTACTACACCCCAATCCACGTGAATTTCTGTTTTATGACGCTGGAATAGCAGGTGTGATTAATGGATGCTTTTACACTAACTTCATTTGTGGATGTCGAAGTATCGGGTCTGTGATGTGTGTTTAAGCGTTGGCTTAGATGATCACTGTTCAGGACTAACGGATTCGATGTGACGGTAATTTAATGAGGGAAACTTTGAAGTGTTGCTTCACTTTCTTGGAGATAATCGTTGCCGTTGATCGTGACAGCCAGTGGTGTTTGAGAGCTGTCGCGTTGAGCATGTTAAGTTGATTTATACAGCAAGGAGTCTGGCAAGATGGCCTTACACCCATCCCGGGTGACCGTCTGAAGCCGGATTTTTATCTACACTACCATGTCATTCTGACGCCCTATCAGGCAAGCTTGTAAGTACTCCTTTGTGTCTATGTTCTGTTCACACCTCAGTGTTACATGTCGTACTAATCGTACATTTTCATTATTGTTTGTGTGTTTCTCTCTCTCTTCTTTATTTATATATAATTTATGTATAGCTTCTGTTGTAGCTGTCTTGAATATCAATCCACTGACTTAAATGAAACATAATCGAGATACTGTGGATGTTGTTATATGGCCCTCACACTTCATTGAGTCCTTTCCTAAGCACGTTATTGTTTCACTTAACTATTCAATAACAGCAGACTATTTGTCTATACAACTAATTATTTACTCTCATCACTCATGTTTTAGCAAGCTAGAAATGATACTAGCAAATGGATCCCACATTTCATTACTTGATTATTATAGCAGATCATCAATGTTCTGCTTAAATATGATGGTTTATAACTGTATATGAGAGAGGGAGAGAAATAGAGCTAGCTCTTTTATTGAGCTATCATACAATGATGTGATTGGACTGACAGACCGTGGTTGCACCAGTTAAAGCATGACTAGTGTTAATACCGTTAATGTGAGGCTCAGGTAGCATAAGCTTCGTCAGAGAGGACAACTAATCCTCTTCAAGGGACCTTAAGATGGAGTAGATGCATTGTGTTGTGGTCTACAACAGGTTGTGTCGTAACTGTGCTTTGCTACCGAACGAAAAAGTTTTAGTCATTGCATATTTATGTAACGGCACGCCTTCTCTCTTGTTTCCTACTCGCTTGGCCAGACTAGTTAGTCTCTTACCAGAGGATTCTAGAGAAGTAGGAGTAGCGTCCTTACCAGCTGTTGACTCGAGTATTTTACCTGTTAGGCGCTGACCACTTCCCAGTCCCTCAGCTGACCAAGATCCCACTTCATTACCTTGCTTTGTCCAGATAACCGGTCTGCCCGAGTGATTAGGGATCAAAGTAGAAGGAAACATGAAAGCTAACAGTGTTGTGTTGGATATGTTGTACCAGAAGACGGACGATACAACGACAACGCAGTTGCGACCATTTAGATTGGCAAAGCAGAGGAATACTCGTCTGGCGGAGCAGCAGAAAAAGCCTTTTCACTATAAATATATCTACCAAAACGTGACAGTTGACGGTTACATGATGAGTACAGCATTTCGCTTGTAACTTTCAAACCAGGTACATCATCAACGGAGGGAAAGGAAGACCGGCCTTGAATAGTTTGATTAAACCACATTAGTTACCGTTAATGAATTAAAAAGCAGAATTATGTCAAGAACAACACTAAGATTTCCATAATTTCTGTCAGACACTAGGAAACAACAAGTGTGTGTGCTTGTGGAATTTATACTTTAAAATGTAATATTGCATGTTATGGAACTTTTCTGTTTGCTCATTCCTACTTATGTCATATTTTACGTTAAGTTATAGCAATTTTGGCATGCATTTGAAATGAACAACGATGGGCATATATGGATTTCCTATATCCAGTAAGAACTGAAAATAGCATATGTTTTTTTCTCTGGCAATCTGACAATTAAAAACAACGGACTTTCCCCGAATACACGGTTTTTCTGTTGAGGGGCAGACTTGAAAGTTCATTATGCCTTTTTGAAACTACGTAAATGGTAAAACATTCTGCTCATGTAATTGAAACAGGACGTAATATGATTGTCAATAATTGACCATCCATGTAGCAAGATTTTAGTGCCTTGACTCTCCAAGTATAATGCCCCGCTTTGCTCCATTACTCAATTGTCGTCGTCGTATTATATGTGAAGTGTACCAGTAGTACTTTATGGTTGAAGGGAAATAACAAATTTATTATTTTATATTGTCACATTTTACACAGTTATGTCCCTTTAAATACAAATCTTTATATTAATCAGTAAATGTGTTAGTGAGAAAACAAAATGTGTAGTCTTTGCACACTTCGGTGTTCTGTCAAAAAAAAAAAAAATGTTTAGCAAAAACTCTAACACATTTCTTCCTGTGTGTAACAAGAAGAAAAAAAATTGCATTTTGTGACTTTTTGTGGTAATAGATATGGTATTGTTGATACTTGCGATTGTTTAAAAAAAAAATACAATCTATCTACGACATTAACCTATTACCGAGGTCTTCCGGAGGAACATAGCAGACCGAAGAATACAAGTCGCTTGATCTGAGCAAGTCGCCACCTGAGATGTTCGAGTCTGAATTTTTATTTGACGCTGTCCGGGATTCAGGCCCATCGTTCTCCTTCCTGGTTTGGAGTACGACGGGTATCGGTTCCACTATTTGCAAGTGGCTAAAGCATTATGTAAATGAAAATGAGGAGAATATTGCGTACATGTAGTTACTAAACCAGTGTAGAAAGTACTAGTGATGAGAAGTACCAGATGATAACTGGTCTCCGCCTCTGGGAAGCTATAACGACATCAAGTCTCTCTCTCTCTTTCTCCTTTCTCTCTCTCTTCCCCCCCCCCCCCACCCACCACCCCCAAACTCCTTTAATCGCATAACACCCATGATAACTGTATATAATTTGTCCTGCCACTAAAGTGATGTCTGACATTCTTTTCGAATCGTTTTTTCCGAACCCGTCTTGTTCAGTTATTATTAGGGTTACTTCACTGTGATTGGCGTGCTGCAGGTTTCAAGTGTCGTAGGTAACGTCTTGCCGATCAAATAAATACTCAGGTAAGGGTGCCGCTTACGGCGATTTTTCCCCCCTGCCCACAGGACATCAGGGTTATAAAATCTCATAAATTAAGTGCCACGGATTTTCTATGGAAGTAGATTGAACTTGCGTGATGCTGCCATGTAACACATACATGTAGAAATAGTAAATAAAAAATATATTGACTTTTTCCCCCTCATCTTACGTCAGTGTCTTGTAGTGTAGCCTTGACGCGTTATTTACTGTTGATGCTTCTTGATTTGACTGCATTGTTCCATCAGTTATCAACTTGTATCAAATAGTGATTATTATTCGTAAAAGAATAACACTTCTAAAGTATCATGTCTTTATTTAAAAAAAAAGCATTATATTCTAATAGTAAACAAGAAAAGAAGAGGAAATGTGTGCAGTTTTAGAAATCAAGTTTGCGTTGGTGAGCCGCTGCAGCTCGCTAGTTAGTAAATTCCTGATAAGGACAAGATGTATGATTTAATCCTGATTGACGGTTCTTATGTTAATCCAGCTTTAATTGAGTATATGATTTTTTTTTATAAAAGTAGGGCGGCCTGGCGTGATATCGACCACATCACCCAAAAGTGTGCCGTTAGTCATTGAAATATACAGGAGCTGGAATCATAATCCGTGTACATTCCGTCATTTTCAAATCAGTGTTCTGCCGTTCACATTTGTTGCCTTAGAATATTTATTTTGTACCGGATCAAGGCTTATGATGAATAATTGTAGTTTGTCTCGTCTGTCTACTAGTTTAGCTGTTCGGTACAATTTTGTGTTTATTTTATATAATCCTTCTACGTCTTAAGGCGCGGTGGGAACACTTTACTTTCCAATTGGTTTAGCTGTGAATGTCCTTTGTGTAAGCTAAGCATTTGTGTACACATATATACCTGTTGAGATAGTGATGTTTGTCAGCAACACTGTGTGATAAGCATGTCTAGAATTGTGGAACGTTTACGAGGTATTGGATCATTGGAAACGTCAGAATTAGTCAACGAGAACCCATCGGGTGTTCACAAATTGCTGTTTAGTGTGACAGGAAAAAAAAAAAAAACTATCATAGGACACATTTTACCTACATGGCGTATGTGTGTGTGGGTGGGGGGCTCACGACGGGACCTGAGGCATAAAGTCCGTTTAGTGAAAGCAGTCGTCACGACGTGTAAGACTCTGAATTTTTATTTCTTCAAGGCAAGAGACATAGTAAAATGGCGCTCCATGGTTGCCAGCCTTCGATGTGGAAGCGGCACCCAACGAGTGAATAAATGAAAATGATGAGTTGAACATTATACAGAACAATAATGTGCTTCTTGAGCATAGATATTAATTTTTTATTGACAGTACAATCCATGTAAAACGTTTTGGCTACACTAGACGGCACCCATGTACAATATTTCTAATTGCTTGAGCTGTTGACAGCTGTGTTGGTCATTGGTGCGCTGGAATTTGTGCAATTCTGGTATCCATGTCGTTATTAGATTACATGAATAACTTATGCAATCTATATATCCGATGTAGCCTGTAATTTCTTCTTTGATCGCTTAGCCTGTTGCTTTGCTCATTGTTTTAAACCCAACGGCTCAGATCGTGTGTTTCCAGCGCACTTTTGTTCTAAGTTGATTGATTTTCCTAGACAATCGTCAACGCCAGTTGATTATAGTCAGAAATGTCTCTTCTATAAAATCAATATTTCCACAACTTCTAGTCCTCCATATATTGGTTTGCATCAAGTGTATCAGACATGCTAGTCCTCCATATCTGGGTTTGCATCAAGTTTATCAGACCTGCTAGTCCTCCATATCTGGGTTTGCATCAAGTTTATCAGACCTGCTAGTCCTCCATATCTGGGTTTGCATCAAGTTTATCAGACCTGCTAGTCCTCCATATCTGGGTTTGCATCAAGTTTATCAGACCTGCTAGTCCTCCATATCTGGGTTTGCATCAAGTTTATCAGACCTGCTAGTCCTCAATATCTGGGTTTGCATCAAGTTTATCATACCTACTAGTCCTCCATATCTGGGTTTGCATCAAGTTTATCAGACCTGCTAGTCCTCCATATCTGGGTTTGCATCAAGTTTATCAGACCTGCTAGTCCTCCATATCTGGGTTTGCATCAAGTTTATCATACCTACTAGTCCTCCATATCTTAGGTTGTATCGAGTTTATCAGACCTGCTAGTCCTCCATATCTGGGTTTGTATCAAGTTTATCAGACCTGCTAGTCCTCCATATCTGGGTTTGTATCAAGTTTATCAGCCCTGCTAGTCCTCCATATCTTAGTTTGTATCAAGTTTATCAGACCTGCTAGTCCTCCATATCTTAGTTTGCATCAAGTTTATCAGACCTGCTAGTCCTCTATATCTTAGTTTGTATCGAGTTTACCAGACCTGCTAGTCCTCCATATCTTAGTTTGCATCAAGCTTATCAGACCTGCTAGTCCTCCATATCTTAGTTTGTATCAAGTTTATCAGACCTGCTAGTCCTCCATATCTTAGTTTGTATATCAAGTTTACCAGACCTGCTAGTCCTCCATATCTTAGTTTGTATCAAGTTTATCAGACCTGCTAGTCCTCCATATCTGGGTTTGCATCAAGTTTATCAGACCTGCTAGTCCTCCATATCTGGGTTTGCATCAAGTTTATCAGACCTGCTAGTCCTCCATATCTGGGTTTGCATCAAGTTTATCATAACTACTAGTCCTCCATATCTGGGTTTGCATCAAGTTTATCATAACTACTAGTCCTCCATATCTTAGGTTGTATCGAGTTTATCAGACCTGCTAGTCCTCCATATCTGGGTTTGTATCAAGTTTATCAGACCTGCTAGTCCTCCATATCTGGGTTTGTATCAAGTTTATCAGACCTGCTAGTCCTCCATATCTTAGTTTGTATCAAGTTTATCAGACCTGCTAGTCCTCCATATCTGGGTTTGTATCAAGTTTATCAGCCCTGCTAGTCCTCCATATCTTAGTTTGCATCAAGTTTATCAGACCTGCTAGTCCTCCATATCTTAGTTTGTATCGAGTTTACCAGACCTGCTAGTCCTCCATATCTTAGTTTGCATCAAGCTTATCAGACCTGCTAGTCCTCCATATCTTAGTTTGTAACAAGTTTATCAGACCTGCTAGTCCTCCATATCTTAGTTTGTATCAAGTTTATTAGACCTGGTAGACCTCCATATCTGGGTTTGTTTCAAGATTTCTTTTTCTTAGATGGATCAATGTTATCATGCCATATTTCTGACCAGAAACTCTGGCTCTGATTTGGCTCTTCGTGATTTTTGAGACTTGAACTGACATGACTAGATCTCAGCGTTTGTATGTTGAGTAGCATAGTAGCTATCGATTTCTGATAAATCTTGACGTTGTGTTGTTTGTATTGTGTACTCTTTCCAATGTAATAATTTTCTTTGTAGTTTACATTGAACACTTTGGTTTTTTTTTTTGTTTGTTAAAGAAATCAATTGGTGATTTTCAAATAAATAGTGATCATTATTGGATGCTGTATTGAAAAGGAACTTAACGAACACGTTGGCTATATTTATCAAGAAGGAGATTAAAAAAAGGAACCGTCATTCATAGTTTAGTTTGCAATGTAAAATAAACACAAATAGATATCAAACAGCTAAACTAATGGAGAGACAAGGCAAACAACGGCGTTTCAGTAAAAGCCTTCATCAGACAAACAACAAAATATGTTCAAAGATCAACAAATACTATTCTAAAATAAAAACAAAGAAATGTGAACATTAAAGTTAAACACTGATCTGAAAATGGCAGAACGAAGCGGTTCTATGATATACGTAATTGTTGGTCACGTGATTAAATGGGCAATATGGCAGGCAGGATTTAATTTGATAAGAAGGAGCCAAACAGTGAACAATTAGAAACGGGGTCTCGTGATGATAGATGAAAAAAAAAGGGGGGGGGGGTCCATAGGGTGGGATGACATAGAAAAAAGAGGTGAAGACAGGAGAGGTAATAAAGATATAACACAATAAAGAATGGGACAGGATTAAAGAAAACAGTGAAAAGTTTAAACCTCTCTGGTGGAAAGTGCCAATCGGGCTATTTAAAGCTAACCGACTGTGGGTATCATAGGAACAAGAGACGATGCCGGTAGAACAGAAGTCATCAGAGGTATGATTGTCTGGAGATCTGAAGTGGGTGGAGTGCTGGAATCACGCTCCATGTTATACAAGTGTTCCCAACCTCCTTTGTCGCCTCTTTCGACATTCGTGGCAGGTGACAGTGGCTTTCTTCCTTTTTCTCCGACTGTGGTCAGAGCCTCGGTAGTCTCACGAACAATAGTATCACCATAATGCCATCCAGGACAGATTCTTTGATGCAGAATATTTCTTATTCCTGGGAAGCTTTCAACAGTGACTAGCAAGCTATGCCTACCTGAGGGTACCCATGAGAACAAATGATAGAATTAGAAACAAACAATTAGGTAGCTATCGAAGTAGGCAACTGTGCCTATCTGGAAAATAACGTGCTGACGTGAAGAAACAAAATACAACGTGAATATCAGTATCGATAAGCCAGGTCGGACTTTTATGTTTGTCTCCAACAATGACATACGTTTCGATAAACACATACATTAGACGGTATGGACACAGCTCTGAGGGAAGTCAAACATTCACACATATAGAAAAACGAGGAATAAAACGGTAAATGCTGAATAAGGGGAACATCAAATATATAAGGAGTATAGAAAACATGGGGTGACATGCAGTATTGTGGAAATCATACCAAGAGTCAAGGTTCAATGGGCAATTGACAACAATTCCATGGATGTGAGAGCATTGTCAAGAGGGGAACAAATAACAGCCATCTCGAGTATTCTAACACAAGTGATAACAGAACGTTGGCGATCAATTGTAGCTAACCTTCTAGACAGAGATGACACCTGACATCAATACAAAGAAACAAGTGGTTAATAAGCTCCAAAAAACAAAAACAAAAAACATGCTGAAAGTAAAGCACAACTTGGACATGAATTTAAGCTATTAACAATCGATACAGCAACACCTTTATCTAGACAGAATGCCAACGACGTTTTGAAGAGCTTATTTAATGGCAGAGGATAAGAGTAGCTAAGTGATATGTGATATTATCTTCACAACCCACATTTGATCATTGATTTAATTTCTGACACTCTAGTTGATCAGTGAATGACTGGAAAAGTACAAGAACATCGGGGAAGAGCATAGACGACTTTCACTTCTAAATGCTGTGACTTAGTATGGCTCTATACCGGGGGATTAAATAGTTCCTATAGGAACGGCTTTATAGTTGTGTGATCCTGATCTTTAAAAGAAAACAACAAAATAGACGCCTATACAACTGGTATAATTCACATTACAACACAACTATGGCTCAGATTTGTGTTAACGAGCATGCAACTTTGTGTGACGCATATGATTACTGAGTGACACTATTTGTTGATTCCTTGTGTATTGATTTGACAAATATAAATTAGCTTAACTGCATGAACGTATGTAATTTTTTTTAGCGTCTGTGTATGCTTCATTTATTACAAGCTTGATATAATATTTATTATTTCAAGCAAGCTTTCGACAGTTACTGGCAAGCTATGTCTACCCGAGGATATTTATAAAAAAATATAAGGATAACAAATGAATGTATTATGTAGCAACAAAGAGCAAAGGTAACTATCGAAGCAGACAACTGCTATTGTGAATATATCTTCATTTAGAACCAACAGTATCTCGCTGATTCACATCTTGTAATGGTGATTGCACGCCGGACATCTTGCCGAAACAGAAACATTGGTTTGCAGAGTTAGGATAAAATGAAACAATATTGCTTGCTTACGTTCGCCCAAAGACTAAAGTATTCTAGAATATTCGTAGACTGTAGAATTCCTCTTCGTCAACCGCCCTTAAAAGGACGTTAAGTGGACGTGTCTTGCGTTGTGTTATGGTTTGCAGTATACCTGTTATATTTGCGCCTTTCGGCCAACACATCCGACTTCAGCATGACATTTTTGAGTACCGGGTTGTCTTCCCTCTTCGATCCCTGCTCGCTTGGCCAGACTAGACAGGTTAGTCTGTTACTAGAGGCAACGCGGAGAGGTGGAGCAGGGTCTGGATGGTTTTTAGTTCACCGATCCTGGCGCAAGCCATCAGCTGTGGGTCGCCGACAACTTCCAGCTCTGGTGCTGGGAGGCGCGCCTTCGCCTCCAGATGAAACAATATGAAGTTGAACACTGATCTGTTCCAAGACAGCGATGTACCTCTTAGACGTGCACAATTTAACACTTTAAACTAAACTGTGAGGTCACTTTTGTCTTTCGTCTTTTCATTAACACACATTTTCTTTTATGATCGATTTAAACTGGTTTCGCTTCATCTAATTACTTGTCAATTACTGATAGAATAATTTTCTTTATTCGAATCATCGTGTTCTTTAAACACGCATGAACCTTCCATGTATAAATCTGCCCAACTCGGGATGCGGGTTATATTTTACGGGAATCGACTTAATAAATTAAATTTAGCCGAGGAATGAATTCGGCTTTTTACGATACATATTTAGATCGACCAGGCATGATTTGGCCCAGGTCGGAAAATTGGTTCTGTGTTCCAGATTCTTTTCAGAGATTAACGAAGATAGCGGCATCTAAGGCTCAACGTCAGCAACACGGGCTGGAAGAAGTTACATCTTCTGTGCTATCTGTTCGCAGAACTGCTTCCAGTTGTGAGATCATTTCTTTTCTTGGACGATATTCTGGTTCTGCTTGTCATATTGTTTATTGTTACAAAAAGATCAGTACTCCAGGCACTACAGTCCAGAAAATTACCACATCTGCAGACCTTATTGACTGAACTCTGTAGGCACCACAGGGTTGCCCTGCAGTGGATCCCATCTCACTGTGGAATACCAGGAAATGAGAAAGCAGATTAGTTGGCAAAGGATGGTTCAACAGGCACACAACTAGATACACATGTTACATACCATCATAAGAAACAGATAATCAAATCAATCAGAGGACCACAAGCCCCAAATCAGGATACCTTTCATAATATGAATAGATATGAACAAGTTATCATTATACGCCCCAGAACAGGACACAATCGACTCCATAGTCACATGTATACAAAATTCAAGATCGGCACCTCAACTACTTGTACATGTGGACAGGCGCCCCAGACTACTGAACACATACTTCAAAACTGCACTGAATATAGTAGACTGAGGAAAATCCATTGGCCCATAGATACAACACTACAGAAAAAAACTATATGGGCCACTGCAAGAATTACAAAAGACTGTAAAATTTATACAGGAAACGACATTGCAGATATAGACAATACTTCGGGCGAACGAAAGATAGATAGAATGTTACAAAAATCATACCAAGAAGAATGTCAGGAAAACACCCCGGAGTAGCGGATCCATATCGATGGCGCAATGTATTTGTACGCTTTTCTATTAGCACTTTTTCCGTTATAGACATTCTCTTAGGATCAAATGTTTCTCTTTCTCTTTGTTTAGGTTATTTATTGTTTACAAAACCTCTAACCGTGGTCTTTTTTTATGCATTTATTCATCATTTCGTTGGTTTCTTTTAATGATCCACCATCTTGAGTTAGTCTGCTTTCGATGTAGTATTTCGATGTATTAGTGTTTTGTTGTTTGTTATTGACTTCTCTCTGTTCTTTGCTTTTCACCAATATAGTATTTCTTAAAATTAGCACCGTGACTTCTGTAATCGTTAAGTTTATTTTAATTTCAACTTGTTAACTTTATGTCTGCATTATTTTAATGTGTTGGTTGAAAATGACAAAATAAAGACAAGCAAAGACCATTGATGGAAATAAATATTAAAAAGACTAAAACTATGACTATTAGCAAAGAGAAGGCACATACTAAACAATGACATATTTAAGTAAATGGAAAAAAAAAACATAGAACAAATTCAAGAATATAACTATCTTGGATATATATCAAATTATGGAAAATGTAAGACAGAAATATTAAAAAAAAAAAAAAAATAGGAATAGCAAAAATCTATTTTAACAACATGAAAAATAAACTCAGTGTCAATACAAATAACATCAGTACTAAAACTACGAATAGCATAATACTATATATTTACTTAACATTCGTGAATGGTGTAGAAACATCGACATTAAATAAGAAAACAGAGCAGAAAATTGAAGCCTTTGAAATGTGGATGTAAATAAAAATATGGACAATTGAGTGGGAAGAAAAAAAAAGACAAGGAAGTTCTGAATCAGCTGAACATTAAAAGAACTACTTAACACAAAAAAAAGGAAATCTCTTTCATTTTCCTTAGCCTTCATTGTGAACAGCCATAAGCCCACATTAGATTAACAATAGAATATCACCACTGATGATGTGAATACGAAACTCACCAAAGCTAGCAGTACATTTGGCAGACTATATACACCAATGTTTGGTATCGTTGTGGTATTAGTTTACAGATACAGTTAAAAAACAAACTGTAATGTTATTGTATGAATGTGAAACATTGACAGTGTTTAGACGACACAGAAAAAATGTTCAATCTCTTCACACAACTGCTTTAGGAAGTTTATGGGCATGAAATGACAAGACATGATCAGTTAAGATATTGTAGACCGGGCTGAGATCTCCACCAGGGACATTCCGGTGCGTGCATAAACCCTCTGGGCAGGTCATATAGTTCGTATGCTAAATTACCGATTGCTACAAACATTAATATGTGGTGAGCTGCTGAAAGTTATATGTCGACAAAATGAGAAAAGGATGCACTTTAAAGCGTACACTCAGGACTTCATTAAAGGGCTTCAATATTAATATTGACACATGGGAAAACGTACGACGAAGAACTACCCGGCACACATAATCGATGTGGAGCTACATCATATGGGACAAACAAAAGAATAACAATCTGACAACAAAAGCAGGATGAGAAGACGTACGAAATAGATCCCCTTCCATCAACTACTATAACATGTCCACTCAGTCCTAGACTATATCGAGCCCGCATCAGGCTTCAAACAGAGAAATGTACAATACAGGCCGTATACCAAGCATCTACGTTCAAGTTCAAACATAAGCTGACCATCATTGGTCATAAGCTAGGAAGATTGGGGACAATCAAAGGCTAAGGAAAGCAAACCTGAATAAAATGCTGGCTGAAATCGGCTGCACAGGGCCACTGGCGCAGAACACAGTGCAACGTTTTAACGGGTGTTCAATCGGAGTGGATCTGGCAGACTCTAACTGTGATGTTCTGTCTATGGGGGCGATCAACATACTTAATCTGACAGCTGACTCCATGTGAGAGTCTGGAATCCTACTCTGATTGAGCCCTGATCGCAGAGAGAGAGAGAGAGAGAGAGAGAGAGAGAGAGAGAGAGAGAGAGAGAGAGAGAGAGAGAGAGAGAGAGAGAGAGAGAGAGAGAGAGAGAGAGAGAGAGAGAGAGAGAGAGAGAGAGAGAGAGAGAGAGAGAGAGAGAGAGAGAGAGAGAGAGAGAGAGAGAGAGAGAGAGAGAGAGAGAGAGAGAGAGAGAGAGAGAGAGAGAGAGAGAGAGAGAGAGAGAGAGAAGCTTTCCACGGAAATAATAATAATACAGATAACACTTGTAGTATTGTAATGGTTAAAAAAATGCAGAAGTGACACACGTTTTTGGATGACGATATTAGAGGAAGAGTAAGTCTAACACTAATTATAATGTGCATCCTGTAGTAGTGAGTGATATGTTGTACCACATGGTGTCACAAACAGAAACATTAGGGAACAAGATGTCCACTAACAGATGACAAGGCAAATATCAAACACGAGAAACATTACTATGGATGAAGCAAAACGCAGATTTCTGCGGAGAATAGTCAATTTTTATAAGGAAAATACGTCTTAAAGTGGCAGAGAACAAGACGTAACACAAGTCGTGTAGCAACGACATTGATAGAAGAAGCTGCTAGTCCATGCCAGCACGTGCGCGAAGTTTCTGTGTTCAGTGAAAGCTTGTAGAATTCGAGTTTGGTACGTGTTTTGTATAAGATTTGATGTCTAAACGTTTAGATGAAAGCAAAAGTATGAAGCCTTAGGTAATTGACTATCGATGTGTGCAGGACACTAAGTGCTAAGGATAGTGAAGCGGAACCCCCCGAGCGAATGGAATGAAGACGTAGATTAATTGTATAATAATTATTATTGGAGTCTTTATAATCATGGTTTTTACCGTCAGCGTGATCATCCTATGTGGTTGTCATCAATGTCACAGCTACCACGAGCATCTCCATATGTAGCTAAGACTATTTTTTTGTCGCTTGTTGGGGTGAAGGTGGAAGGTTGAAGCGACCGCTGTCTACCTGTCTTATCATTTCTTGCAAGTCTTGAATATGTAGGTATACCATTCTCATTCCTGTAGCACCACAACTCTGCCTCAGTTCATGTTGTTTTCCTACTCGCATTCTCCTCAACGAGTACATCCCTACCAGTCCACATATAATTTATTTACGTAATAATAGCTCACTCATGATATTCTCTGTATTATTTCCAAACACCATCATTTCCTGCCATACATATTACAATCATCACTCATCGTCGTCACATCTAATAAATTCTCTACATTTTTGGGGTTCACATTTCTTGTCGTTTTCGAATTATATATTAAAAAAAAAAAAACTCTCAATCACTCCTACATTCTTTTACATTTCTTTATCTCACATTTTTTTTTCATACTCTTTCTGCCATCCATGTTCTTTCACTTTCTCAATCTTACTCACTCATTTTGCATTTCAACTCATGCTTTTCCTCTCATAATCGCACACGCTTTCTCACTCTTTTTTTCTTATACAGGCATTCACTAATGCTCTCTCTCTCTCTCTCTCTCTCTCTCTCTCTCTCTCTCTCTCTCATTTTTACATTCTCGAAATCTTTCGTATTCCCCACTTTCTCTCTATCACTCATTTTTTCCCCTCCACGCTGGCACACGAACACGCCTCATCTATCCACTCCGCCTTCTTATACATTTCGCTCACTCCTGTAAAACTCGTTGCATGGAGACAATAATGCCCTTTCATTAGTATTAGATTCGATGCTGTCCTAATATTTCCTCGCTTTGATCTCTCAGTGACATACATTCTTCCTCAACTTATTACCTTGTCATATATTATTCTTGTCACTTCCATCATTAAAGGACTGCCTTCTCATTTTCTCACCCCCCCTCCCTTTCCTCCATCCCTTCCATGATGCCATTAATGTGCCACTTGGATCCTTAGAAGAAATGACAGGTATGATGGAGGCAGACTTCCACCTTTTTTTAACTCATCGGTTTTATAACATGGAATTTCTACCCTCTTGTTGTGGGCTTCTGTGAGCCATCATATGAATACTTTCTGTCCCTTTTGATCATGCTTCCCGTTGACCTGTCATGAACAGAAAGTATCTTTGTCGGCATTTCTTCCTTCCTTTTTTCTACGTGTCATCTGTGTTATCAGAAGCTCTACCTATTCTTGGTTCTGGCATGTATTTTCAATTCTACTGTTGATTATCACCCGTAGCATGATTCTAAACTCTTCTTTATCTTCATTTGTTTTTCCACTGCCGGTTTTAAGCATTGCTTCTCCAAGTCTTGTATTTCCTGATATATATTTGAATTATTTGTTTTCTCTATGAATCCACCCACACACATGCACGGACGCTCACGTCAGTTATAAACCTAGTATACGTGTTGCTATCTTTGGATGTATATTTCCAACTACAGTTTTATGTATACACATCTTCTACAAACCTAATATATTTGTTACTCTCTTATGGTAATAGTTACTACTATTTTCTCTGCGCACACACTCGCTTGTGTTTGATCTATATTTCTGCTGATGGTAGCATTATATTTTTGTCTTTGTAAACAAACAATGTCATCTGTATATGTCTTATTCAATTGACGTTTTAGCCATTCTTGTGATAATTTGATAATTGCATGAAACATTTCAGTGTATTCGGAGTCGGGTTTAAAATGGAAAATGTAAATTACCGTGTTATGATACGCCTTAAAGGGGGATAATGTCGTAGTGCAGTAATGGTATAGTTCTTCTGTTTCAACTGTTGTGAATGTCACATATTACCAACTAAATAGTGGGGAGACCCGGAGGCGCTATATATTTATTGTATTTTAACATTATTTTTACAAACGGTTATGTCAGTTATTTCAAAATAAGGAATAAATAAACATTTAGAAAAAAAGTGTGGGAGTAACACAAGTAAAGAGCTTCTTTCAAATATAATAAATTAAATGGTTTGGGAGTGTAACGCTTTTACTAGCAAACAACAAACATTAATAGCAGGTGACAGCAACAGAAGAGATAGACGAATGAGGCGAACCAGAGAATGCTGTCATATACATCGCGTTCGCTTTCAATGCTGATAGGCAGAGGAAGATAGAGAACAAGGCAAGGTACAATAACTATGTTATATAGTTAAAGGATTGCAACTCCACGTTACTCACAACGTGGGGGTTTGTAGGCATACATGGTTAAAAATGGCAAGTGAAACTCAATAACGTCGTTGGATAAAGCACTTTAACAGGTGAAAATGTGCCTATTTATGTATGAAATAGCAGGAGACAATCTACCTATTTATGTATAAAATAGCAGGAGACAATCTGCCTATTTATGTATAAAATAGCAGGAAACAATCTGCCTATTTATGTATAAAATAGCAGGAGACAATCTGCCTATTTATGTATAAAATAGCAGGAGACAATCTGCCTATTTATGTATAAAATAGCAGGAGATAATCTGCCTATTTATGTATAAAATAGCAGGAGACAATCTGCCTATTTATGTATAAAATAGCAGGAGACAATCTGCCTATTTATGTATAAAATAGCAGGAGACAATCTGCCTATTTATGTATAAAATAGCAGGAGACAATCTGCCTATTTATGTATAAAATAGCAGGAGACAATCTGCCTATTTATGTATGAAATAGCAGGAGATTATTTGTGTTTGAAATAGCAGTAGTAGTCTCAGTTAGTCATAGTTGATTATGGATTTTGCAGCGCCCCTAGAAATGTTATTTTTGTTCTTTTCTTTCATCGTATATTCTCTTTTTCTATGAATTTGTCTGCTTCTTGCTTGAGTTTGAGCTTTAGAGTTTTTTTTTCCAAAGATTGCGGTCTTCAGCAATTTCTTCCAAGGCTGCAATATTTATGTTAAGAGTCTTCATGCCACGTTTACACACAATTATAAATTTATGTTTTAGACGCCCACCCCCCACCACTTCTTTTTCCATCTGGTGCTAGTTCTTAACAAGTTCTTACACCATGCAGTGTAATTGCCCAGCCAGCGTAGCCAACGTTATCAGAGCAGCATGTAGATGTACGGGAGGCCTGTGCGAGGAGGACCACCGTTTTTGTCACTTTGTCCTTCTATGTGATACCAAGATGCGACACATAAATCGCATATGGAATGCATTTAGCTTTCTCTTCTGCTTTGTATAGGTTATTCATGATTCATTGCCATACAAAAGGATACTTATGATGCAGGGGTTGTAAACCGCAGCCTGTGTTTTATTGTCAGTTTGCTATTTTGCCAAGCACGCATTGAAAGCCGGGCGGTGGTAGCAGCTTTACCAATGCGGGTGTCAAGTTCTGTGTCTAAAGATACTCGTAGTTTGTCGTTGATGATAGACCCCAGGTAGCTATACTGCTGCACGATATCAAGCTCGTAGTTGTCGGTGAAAATGGCGGGTGCTGCTTGGACGTCCTGACCGACTATATTAGTTTTCAGCAAACTTATTGTTAGACTGATTGCTATATAGGCCAGCTTTCGTGGTGCGGACGTTCCAGCAACCCCCGTCGTATGTTACGTTTCTTGGTTGTTGATTTCTCATGTCTGACTCTTGTGGATGGTAACAGTCTGCCTGTCTTTCGGGTTTTCCCCAACCCTCATACACCCTATAGGAAAAGCAAGCTGTAACGAGATATCGCCTTAGTGTCTAGGGCTACCAAGCTATTCAATGAATTCGATAGATTTCTCCCACTGTCGGAAGCAGCCCCTGGGGTCATACCATACGCCAAATGGGCAGTATGACTTATAACCGGTAGCTGCTACTTCCCGTGTTGTGTCGACACCAAAATGACGAACCTGGAGTGTCCTCTCCAGGGCGCAAGTTTGGGCAGAAAAAGAAAGAGACAAGTGTTGCCCATGCAACATGGTTCTTCTCTCCATGCAGCCGAGCGATCCAAAGGTATAGCAGGACAAGAACAGTTTGGTGCTAACTGCGTCGCAGGATTTACCTCAGTTTTGAAGTAAACACTGAACTACCTTAGGGACTCCATTGTTGCAGCAGTTGCTGAGTTAGGTGCTCTGTGCACACCGTGAGCTGTGTATCTCATCCGTTTTGATCATGTTTCGATATTCCGATTGTTTACGATGAATGATGATATCGTATGGCAGGGAACAGTTGGCTGTGTTCACTTTCTGTGCGGTTTCGCCTTATGTCTTTTGGCGTGTGCTCAGACTGCTATGATGGGAACTACAGCTACCTTTCTTTGTTTGGGAGATGAGTTAGTAATTCAGATGATTCCACTGGCACGGGCGGTTCGATTAATTATGGATTTTAATTCGGTTGCAGTGATACTGGGTAATAAAGGCATCGAATGGATACAAGAAGACCATTTGGAGGACCTCGACTTTGCTGATGACATAGTTCTCATCAGCAGTCAGACAAAAACGATGCAGGAAAACACAAATGAACTATCATCAATAGCCAGCAAAATTGGGCTTGAGGTCAATCATGAAAAGACTAAAGTCATGAAAAGTTTAATTCCAACAAGTGACAAAATATACATGGAAAACAAACCAGTAGAAGAGATCGATCACTTTATCTATCTGGGAAGTCACATTGATCGAGAAGGGGATACAAGTAAAGAAATTAGAATCAGACTGGCTAAAGCAGCAATGTCTTTCAGAAGCTTTGAAAAGTTGTGGAAATCAAAACTCATCAGCACAAACACAAAACTTAGGCTATTCAAATCAAATGTACTATCAACCCTTACGTATGCGTGTGAAAGCTGGAAAACAACAAGAGATATAGAAACAAAGTTGAACGCATTCGAAAATAAATGTCTAAGGAAAATACTTGGTATAGAATGGAACGAATTCAAAACAAATGAGGAAATTAGAGAAATCGCCAATCAACCACTAATATCTTCAGTAATAAAGAAAAGGCGATGGTCATACGTTGGACATGTGATGAGAAGAGATAATAATCGAATAGCAAAGCAAGCTCTCATATGGGAAACAACAGGCAAAAGAAAAAGAGGAAGACCCAGGGAGACACTGAGAAGAACATTGATGAGAGAGGCAAGAGCAGCAGGAATCGGCTCCCTCAATGAGATAGAACTGCTTGCACAGAACAGAGACAGATGGCGAGATTTGATAAAATATCTTTAAAAGAAAATTGCTAGAACAAAAAATTCATATAGGAGAAGGTGTATCTTGGTCTACGCCCTATGGGCCGGTTACGGCTCGAAAGGTCAATAGATAGATAGATAGATACCGGGGCCTTCCACAACCAAAGAACCAAAGGGACTCCGTCTCCTGATTTTCCCCCAAGGTTTACTCCCGAGGTCTATTCCATGAACGGGTACCCGTTAAAATCGGAGTTTATCATCGCCTATATGGGTTGCATTTTTCGGCTAACGGGGTCGTATCTACTCGGGAAGGAAGGATATACAGTTTCTCCAGTTCACTGCATTTCTGTGCTGTTGTAAACTGATATTATCAGCAGCTACGAATCTAATACCACGGCTGCTATCGTCAATATCTACCAGCCGTTCCGCCATTCCATGTACACGCTTGATTTGTCCAATCTATTTGTATTACTTTCAGTTTTGTTTGACAGTTTCATCTTGTTCGTGAGTGGCAGTTTTGAATCCGTCCGATTTCTGCTTCAATGAAGTGAGAGAACTCATCAGTCTGTCCGTTTGCATGCCTCCAGTCTGTTCATAGTTCACTCTCTGCGTATGCCTATTAATCTATCATTCTATCCGTTCCGTGCATTTATATATATATATATATATATATATATATATATATATATATATATATATATATATAAGTAAGTAAAAGTAAAGTACCCCCGTCACGCCGAGTGGCGTATAGGAAATATGGTGTTAGTAACCATAAATTTTACGGAACTTCGGCACACGATTTTTGGGGTAATGTGGTCGGTATTACGCCCGTGCCGCTTTACTTTCCCAGAAAAAAATCCGGTACCCATTAATGCTGGGTGAACCCGGAAGCCGTCGGTTGGGATCGAACCCTACCTCTTGTCCTTTGTAGTCCAGTTCACTAACCACTGAGCTATCGCGGCTCCCTATATATATCAGAGAGGGAGGGAGAGAGAGTATTGCAAATGTTCACAAGCTTTATAATTACCTGGTAGAATTGTATACAATTCAAATAAAAGTTAGCCATGTGCGCCGCTCCCCGAGTTATATTTAAGATGGAGCCTAATACCATCACATAACATAAAACTAATTAATGGTACTACGATGATTAATTCTTTTCTTAAAGTTTGATAACACTTATCATGTCCACTTCCGCACTGTTGTTACCTTACCTGATCCTGTTATTCAGGCTCTAGTTGTTTGAGCTGAGTAGACATGTTTGTTTCTTTCTACAAATTAACGACTAGGTCGCAAAACCATACCTCAAGCAGTATACGACCCTAACGTTTTTTGTTTTTTTTTTTAAAACGTCAAACTTTAGACAGTTACTTAAATGGAAACATCGTATATTAAAACAAACATCGTGCATTAGAACAAACATCGTGCATTAAGACTATGTTCTTTATGCTTTTGATATCTATATCCCATATAACATATACAAATCTCTACGCGCTTCATAGATTTAGGATTTTGATGCAATAGTTTATATTTAAACCAATAATCTGGTGTTTCCTAAGTTAGTGTTGGTTAATTGTCATGGAAGGCTGTGATTTCAATGAAACAATACAAGCTGCAGTAACATGAATTGAACAGACTTTCTGGAGACAAGACAGTTGCATTTGCAAGTAGGCTGCATATTCAGGTCTGCATCCAGCCAGTGGTGTAGTACTTTCACTCTTTTGAGTGTAGTGACATAGTGTGCGGGAGATTTGCTGAGGGACACTTGCCCCCCAAGCGCAGAATTCTGAAAGGCACAGATTTTAGGATAAAAAATAATGTATACAAGAAATTGGTATTAATTAATTTAAAAGAAAATTTCAGGTAGAGGGTAGAAAAATTTGCCACGCCCCGATCGCTGGTAACCTACATAGTTACCTCACACCAAACGCTGACAACCTATACTACGTCACTGTTTTAATGAAACCGATCTAATTGAGCATACCTATAGGGGGTCTGGTTTAGTGGATGCCGGCATACCTGCATGCTCTCCCGTAGCCAGCTAATTGGATATTCTGGTTTTTTTTTCCAATATCTGTGGAGGGTTATGGGTTTTTTATGCGGTAAATGTAAACACATATATTTTTTTTATAACATTTAATAACATATTTTGCCTATGGTGTTTTCATATTCCTCCAGACTATGTCACTGCGTTTGGAAGTGTATGTACGTGCGTGTAAAGAAAGGTTAGTTATTTTATTTTTTTTTTTGGGTGGGGGCGAGGGGTGGAAGGAGAGGTAAAGAAGAAGAGTAAAGTACCACTACAACTACAAGCCAACAATTTTGCTTCCTAGACATGCATTTTTTGTATGGCTCAGGGGGACTGTAATACTATATAATTATCTTCTCTTCCCTACAGTAAGGTTCTGAAACTTTGAGAACTTGTTAAAGGCAGGAGAAAAGGTTAGATAGTCTCCATGTGCGCAGCCTCAGAAAAACAATTGACACCAAATGGCAGGCAGGACAAAGAAACCAGGCCCGTAGTGTTCTAGGTTCCCATTCAATAACAACCCACAAGTGTCAATGATTATTGTGGTTGGGACATGTTATGCGAATGGACATCCTCAAGCAAATATTTTATGGGAAGCTTCTATATGGGGAGCCGCCTGTCTATCTTCTTTCTTTCTTTCTTCACTTTATCTTGTTCCCGTTCGGATGTCGAGGGAGATACAAAGTTCTGGTTCTCGCCCTTTTGGCGACTTCACTCATTGCCAATTTATGCTTTTGTAACATTTCTTTGATGTTACTTGTCCATCTTACTCTGAGTCTGCCTCTTGCTCTTCTCCTTTCTCCTTATTTAATATGTGCTTTTAATGGAAAGGAATCATACGTCATTCTTTCTAGATGGACAAACCAGTTTATTTGTTATTTCTAAATGTAGCTTAAAATTGCCATCTTTTTCTCTTATAATGTCATTTCTGATTTTGTGTTTTCTGGTTATTCTAATCGCTTATCTCAGACCGAATCTTCGTGGCGACAAGCTTTCTTTTGTGCTTAGATGTAAGTGACCATATTTGGCATTGTTAGGACAATATTGGAATGAATATACTCTGTATACGTGTTCTGGTGGTTATATGTATTGATTTGTGTTGAAGTATTAGGAATAAGTGTCACGATATTTTGATTTATCTTATTGCATCGTTTATCTACTTCTTTGTCGATTTTACCATCTCAGAGAATGTTGTTTCCATGTATTTAAAGTTTGTTACTTGTTTTATAACTTGATGTTCCATGACTATATTTTGTGTCATCGTTTGTCTTTCTATTGATATAACTTAGTTTTTTTTCAGTACTTATTTTCGTTATTCATTTTACGTTCTTTATTCACGCGCAGTTGATGTTGTTTAAGTTCTGTTTCTTCGAAAGCTATAAGGGCCTGGTCGTAAGGAAACCAAAAAGTAGTCCACTTATATCTTCACACTGTGATTTGGCATCCATGCATGTATTGTCAATGTTAAGTGATAAATAAGTGGTGACAACACGCACCCTTGTCTTACTCCAAGTGTTACTGCGAATGGTTTTGATGTTCCTTTACTCGCCTTAATAACATTTCTACAGTTGCTATATAAGCTCTTGCAACATCTAATAAAATGGTCATTTACTCCGTAATGAGCTAATATTTGTTATAATATATTTCTGTCCATTCTATCTAAATATTTCTATTGGTCCACAAATGCTATGCATATATTTTTGTTAATGTTCCATGGTCTTCTCTACTATCTTGCCCTAGTGAACATATTGCATCTGTGCAGCTTCTATTTTTTCTAAACCCCCATCTGTTCTTCCGCTAACTGGGGTTCTATAAAAGGTCTTAATTTTGTTTCTATAATATTGGTATACATTTTGCCTACTTGGCCTGTGGCCAGGTCAGAACTGAGATACAAAGACATCTGCAATACATTCCTGGGTGAATTGCCCATTGGTGTTAAACATTGGGAAATGTTTGCGGATGATCGTAACACATAGAGAAGTCATAAAACAAATGGCGTGACAGTAGAAGATAAAGAAATAAGGCCACAGTTAGACAAGAAAACACGCAGGATAAAGGAGGCAAGACCTTCGGGCATAAAATTGCCTTGTTCTTTCTCGGATCTGTCATTCCAATACCGGCCCGATCAGCCATGAGGAAAGACAAACAAACAACGTCGGGCAGTAACTGAATGTTGACCAGCATCTGCCTATATCTAACCTTCTGTCTGTACAGGCGTAAATAAGACATATATCTATATATCGTAGATTAATAATAGAAACTAGTGGAGACATTCACATCAGACGTACAGCACGTATATATAATTACACGAGTATGCCAAGGGAGACAAAAATAAATGGCCTAGGCAGAGACTCGTCACCACATTTCCTCAGTGCAGCAAGCGGAGATAATAAAGTTATTGAGGTAAAAGGTTGATGTGTCTTCAACATAAGCTATTCATAGAACTGCAGGAAATTGTGAAATAGATTCCCTAGAGAGAGAAGAGAGCGATGAATAGGAAGATAAATAGTGTCAGTATTGAGTAAAGAAGAGATACTAGTGTAAATAGAATCAACAGAAAGAATGAAGAAGGCAAATGTTTTATAATGGTTATGGTTGAAGTTATAACTTGATAACGAAGTTGGAACAAGTAATGCCTGCGAAGATTGAAAGCAGCGCAATATTATTTTTATAAACATGTTGTTGAATAAAAAGAAAAGTCTATATATTGGAGGAAGCAATATTACTATGTTACAATGCTTAAGTATTTGTTAGTGCTACTTTGTTTCTATTTTTATAAATGGATCTTCCTAGTCTTCCTATTTTGTCATGTTGTTTACTGCGAGGCAAAAGTAACCGGGATGAGGTTTCTAGACTCAGTGGCAGAATCATTAGAGACTAAAGCATAGTTTACTTGATAACCTATGGTGGACGAATGTTGAAACATACAAGCGTAAACAGCATGGGGAATGGAATGTTTAAGAAAAACTGAAAACAAAACTATAAGAGGTAGGATTAGAAGTGAGGCCTTGAGAAAAATGGTGAGCAAAACAACAACTATTGACTACATTGAACAACAAGGAATCACATTTTTTGGATATCTGATCAGAATGAAATCATACCAGTATCCAGATCGAGCGTATTGCATGAACATATCCGGTACAGAGCAAAATATAAACCCAGAAGGAGATGGATTGATATCTAAGAGGCGTTAATTGGACATGACAAATATTGAAAGCCAGGATATTACTCATTTCTCCTCTCTGCAATGCTACATGTCACAAGCAGTAAGATAAAATAAAGAAGGATGTAAAAGAATGAAGAAGACATGTAGTTACTACTGCACTCGAGTTGATTTCAAGGACAATTAAATTGTGCGATTTTTATGGTGGACAAGCAGTCAGTGCTTCCAAATATCCATGGCTGGTGTTTCCGTTATGAGTAGATGAAACATAAAGCCTTTAAAAAAAACGTATGGATGTACCGTCCAGGTTATTTAGGTATTCATGATGGTTTAAAAGTTGATAGTCTGGCTTGTGCGGATAACAGACATGTGGAGACTCGTCTACTTAAAGAGCATGAGCGGTTATATGTTAGATATTGTCGCAGCTCACAATGAAGATGCTGCCGTGACACTGCAACTGTTTTCAACGCAATTGTCAATCATGTAGAAACGAGAACCTGCTAGGGTGCACAACCAGCGAGCTACTGAAACCAACAATGTATATACACTTACTCGTCTATTGGAAAGTGACTGCGCACGTATGGGGTTGTCAGGAGTACTGAAATATTAACTTTAACAACAATTAACAAGCGGGATTATAACTTTTATAATCACACGTTTTAATCACGACTCAGTAACATTTATTTGCCTCTTTGGAATAATGATTCTTCAGTTTTGTTTTTTTTTGTGGTAGCAAAAATCATCTTGGACTGTGTTTAATTAATTGCTTTCCAAATCTGAACAGTTTGTGTTATCATGCTCTAGACTATTGAACACCGTAATGTATTTGTACTGAACAATGCACTCTCCGTGGCTTGTGTCTTGCTAGCCGATCTCATTATGACCCTACGAAGCCCATCATTTTTCCCGTCTGACTGTCTGGAAGTGTGAGCCCAATAAGTGAAGCCTTGCCAATAATAAACCGCGTGTTTCCCAAACGGGAAGAATAAAACGTTGTTTTATGTGGACAACTTGGCCCCAATTACCGCCAGTATCCAGTTCGATTATTGGTTCATATTTCATCCTTGTCTTCTTTATATACTTTCCTGTTATATTTGACAGTCCTTATCTTCGCTATTCTGTACCCTCTACCTAAGATGTGTCCGCATATAACGTTTCTGTCCTGTAATTTAAGTGTGGCAAGACCTGGCTAAGGCTGCTTTGATTAAACTATGGCTGTACCGCGGCTACTATCTAAAACACTATATAAAATAGGCTGCCCACATAGTCTGCTGACGCTAGTCAAATAATTTCATTAGGATATGAAGGGTGTCATTCATTACGGCGGCAGCAAATAATAACCCTTCAACATAAGCAGTCATGTCAAAAAGGCGTTCTTGTTCCGACCCTATTTAGAATCTTCTTCGTTCTATTAAAACCTGCATTCTCAAATGCGAAGGAAGGAGTCTATCATCATACTAGAGATCTAATGGTTGGATGTCCAATGAAGACTGAACATAAACCATGCAGCCTGAAAAGAAATAGCTGCAGACCGTAATCTTTGGAAATACATTATAAAGCTTCAACTCAAACAAGAAACAGACAGATTCATTGAAAAAGAGAATACTCGGCAAAAGGAAAGAAAAAAATAACATTTCTAGGGGTGCTGCAAAATCCATAGTCGACGCAGACTACTGTACAGTGGATAGTATCATCATCTTGTGTCGTGGCTGGCGGCCTTGTCTATTGATTTCTCCACACATACTTGTCTGCTCAGCAGTTTTTCCTCATGTTTTCCGCACTAACCTTGTCATTTCATCATAGTCGTCTCCTCTCTTCTTCCTTCCATCATGTGTGGTGTTGGAAAGTTTTCTCGATAACATGTTTGATTGGTTCAACTATAGATCTATCATCATGTGCATATCGGTTGGCGTAGGCGATAATGTCTTCCACAATTTTCTGTCAATTCATTGTATCAATTCTGTTGTTGAATGTTTTTCGTGCCACGACACCAAGCAGTTTATTATCTTCTCTCGTTGTCCGCGATCTCTCTGTTCTTGTATTTTGCCACTTTTAGCCAAGTATGGCAAATTTCCACCTCTCATGACGTGCCCGAAAAAAATGTCGATCGTTTCTTTCTGTTTTTTTAGGTCTCCCTTTTGTGTTGATCTCTTGAGAATTTCCACGTTGGGTCTTTTAACTGTCTGGTGAACTCTGAACATTCTTATAAGTAATTTATAACGGGATTTGAACTCACAACTTTTTTATCTCGCGACCGGCGTCTTTTCCCCTAATATTTATATGAATAAAACAATGCTCTCTCTCTCTCTCTCGCTCACTTCACACATACACAACACACATACCTCATTTAAGCCACTCACTCACTCACTCACTCACTCACTCACTCACTCACTCACTCACTCACTCACTCACTCACTCACTCACTCACTTATTTCTAATTGTTGAATCGATGACTGTCAGCATGAAGTTGCAAAATCGAATTGTTGACATTTTAACTGCGAAAAATGGAGTGTATATCAGAGCTCAACGACAATAAATTGGGGGCCGGGGGAGGGAAATGATGATAAAAATTCAGATCAATGAAGTATTTTGTTCAATTAAAAACTGTAAAACTATTTAGAAAATCTGATTGGGTTGAAAGTTTGTGTTCGACAAGTCAAAGACAGACACCGCTCTACACAGATAAGATTGTGTTGTGATGCAATGTAAGTGAAACATATCTCGATGTAGTGGGCGGGGGAGGATTCCTTCTATTGTCTTGGTGTTTATTGCGAATTATGGCCAGTTGAAAAGAAACACTGTGACAATGCGCCAAGAGGATATATTTTCCGACAAAGGTTAAGTTTCGCCAAGACAGTTAAGTGAAATATGCTTTTGGAAAGAGAGAAAAGGAAAGGAGCTATTAAGAACGAAATGTAATTACAGAGCTGGGGATTTTGAGCATGTAAACGTTAATCGCCTTTCACTTGATCCATGGTGAAACGGAGACATTAGCAGTCTTTGTATCAAGAAACATGGGCATTAGACAAGAAAACAGAACTGAAAAATGGAAGCCTTTGAAATGTGGATTTATGGAAGAATAGGATGGGAGAAACGATAACCGACGATGAAGTCTGAAAACAACTAACAATTAATAGAGTACTACTAAATACAATTCAAACATAACAATTGAGATTTATGGGGCATGTTAAAAGACACATCAGCCCACTAAAAGTAATCTTGAAAGGGAAAATAGAAGGTACAAGAGAGATAGGTAGACCAAGACTAGTATGGACAGGTATCATAAATAGATGGACAAAACAGCCTATGACAACCTGCACCATTAAAACAAAAGGCAGAGCGGAATGACCCTTTATAGTAGCGACCCCCTCGGTGTAGAGACGGCATTCAATGGTGGTGATGTATAAAGAGGCGAAAACTGTTGTCAAAGAACAGATGGATTGTTGTGATTAAACCACGCCGTCACTAAAAGAGGGACTCATGTTTAGGACCAAGTAGTGGTCTTAGTGAAAACAGATAGCATTGTAAGGTGTCAGCTCATAATGTCAATGATCAAAATGCTCCATACATGGAAACTATTTTTCTTAACTAATTTTGGGGTCCTGAAAGCGGAAATGACATTTAGCAATTCTGATTGGCGCAAGTTTGCGATGACATAACTAATGCATCACGTTTAGTTATGTGTTTAGGGTCTATAAGTGTGTACAGGATGCAACTTTAATGACAGATTACATAATTTGTGCTCAAGACTAATACTAACTTAACTGGTAATAGATGACGCTATCATACATGTGTTTGCATCACCTCTGTGTCTAAATGCCAAGCTCTCTAAGCATTATTTTGCCATAGTTTTGTGCTTCTTTTCCTATCAAATATAGCTCAGAAATACCCAAGATACGACATATGTGTGGACACTCCAGATAATCTCTTCTATATTTATGAAGAAGTTGTTTTTATGCCAAAAAAAGGAAGTTTGTTGTTTGGTTTACCTCCAGTAAACTACACCTGAATTGAATAACCTTGTGAGAAAGCTGAATTTATCTAAGATTCAGACTACAACAGTAGCATCTCCTGACTAAGGATGTTCTTATTGTTGCATTTCGAGACAGTTAGAAATATCCTGTTACATTTTTTTAAAAAAGAGGATGGTCTTTCTGTGTGCCACAACATTCCGAGTCAGCCCAAAAATCAATTATAAACCAGGTAATTTGAGACTTGTCATAGATTTCTCTTAGACGATCTTACAACTGTTTTGCTGTATAATGGTAATGTTTTTATTTTAAATTCCAGTCACTCATATTAAGGAAACTTATGAAAACATTAAACAACTTTTGAGGTGTATGTTGCTCTTGTTATTATGGATCAAGAAGCCTGTGAGGTGACGCCCGTCAGCCCAAAGCCATATATGATATCTGCAGGTATTTCTTAGTTCCCTCGTAGTTCCGTACAAGGTGTTCCATCTATCAGGTATTTTAGGAAGTAGAGTTGCTCTAATGTCAGTGAGCTTTGAATAGTCAAAAGGGTGATGTTCTACTGTCTCATATGGGTGTTCACAGAGTGGACATGCTGGAGTTTGGTTTCGTTGTATTCAATTGATGTGGTTGTTCAATGGTACAGGACCGGTTCTCAGTCTGAAGATGGTGGTCAGGTGTCTTCTTTTTAAGTTGTTAATGTTGCCATGGGGGTTTTGCCTTGGCATGTGTGTAAAAAGATCTCTCCCTGTTTTTTCCCATGCCCCATCCATTAAGCCAATCTTCTCTACTGTTAGAGTCTATGATTTGTTTGGCGGTGTTTTATGAGGTGTCAGTATTAAATTGTCTGGATCCTCTCTTAGCTAATGCCGTTGTCTTATCATTTCCTGGTGTGTTGGAGTGCCCTGGGATCCATTGCATCACTAGCCATATGCCATGCGTGTTAATGAGATTATCTATGTCTATGGTGAGCTGTGTGAGTTCTGATTTCTTTATGTTACTTCATAGCGCCTGTAGGACAGATTTGGAATAAGTAAATATGACTATAATTCGTTTTATATGTTATGATATCAAATATGGGGACTGGTTGGACGCCGGCCTCGAGACAGAGAGGTTGTGGGTTCAAATCCCAGTTATTTGGGATTTTTATTTATGATTTTTCTCTGCGGCAACCACCCCTGGTCTCAGCAGCGACGCCCGGCTTGAAACGTCAATTACTCATCGACGGAAAAAAAATATGAGTACCTCCGAAGACGGTGTTATCTGCCTGTGCGGCGAGGGACCCCTGTGCACACGGTTGCTAGGGAAAAACGGATTAACACGCAAACAGTTCCTAGTCTCTAGGGACTTCGCCAGAGGTAAAAGCTGGGGAACGCAAAAAAAAAAAAAAAATAAAAAATAATAAATAAATATCAAATACACAATTCAGATGATACACTGCTGTTTCTAAGGTTGTTATATCTGCTTCATAATTCTTGATACTTCATGATACCACCTTGTTATTTGGAGATACTATTGTGTTTTCATCATTCAGAAATAGCGTACAGGTAACAGCTATTGTATTCGACACTGAATCTCAGTTACAGGATCTTGATTTTGCAGACGACATTTGTTTTTGTTAATCAGAAGAAACATCAATATGATGCAAAAAGGGTGGGGGGGGGGAGATGCTATGTTGTCAATGGCTAACGAAAAAAGACTTGAGATTAATCAAGAAAATACGAAAAGAATAAAAAATCATATCATCCCCAGAGAAAAAAATTGTACCTGGAAGGAAAAGTAGCGGAAGAAGATTACTTCGTTTATTTTGTAAATTGCGTAGATCAGTAAGTAAGGAGACACAGAGGAGAAATTTGAATCAGAATATCAAAGACAGGAATGCATTTAAGAAACCGTGATACAATATGGAAATCAAAATTTAGGAATGCATTTAAGAAACCGTGATACAATATGGAAATCAAAATTACTAAGTATAAAAACAAAGCTTCAGGAATTTCGAATCAATTGTCTCACCCTTAATTATGCACGCGAAAGCTGGAAAATAATCAATGAATAGAATATTAGGTGTGTTGGAAAAAAGCAAATGCCCCAGGAACATGCACACATGGTGTGAATTCAAGACTAGTGCAGAAATAAAATAAACGACGAAACATTCAAGCATATCTATAATCAAAATAAAGTTGAAACTTGTAGGACATGTGATGAGAAGAAACAAAAATGAGAATTTCAAAGCAAGCCCTTAAGTGGGCAATGGAGAGGAAAAGAAAATGAAGCAGAATTGGAGAAAAACTACGACGAGAATTAAAAACAGTGGGCATCAGCTCCAATGTCGAGGTAAAGAGGCTCGCCCTAAAGCGGGAAGAAGTAGAGGTGTACCATATGCGTGTCCTGTGCAGTCTAGCACTTAATTGCAAAGATCGATGGAGAGTCCGGAATTTCTGTCCTATGTGCGGCCATTTGCTCGAAAGGACATAAGAATAGAATATAATACTAGGCTTTATGGGTATCCCCAGCAGTGGCGTATTTTTTTCGGACTAACAAAGCTTCGGGGTCCACACAGCCTCTAAAAATGGGTACCAGGGATTTTTCTGGGAAGTGAAGGCGGCGTGGCGTGATATCGACCACAACATTCATAAATGTGCCGTGGTCATAGAAAACTATGGTTACTAACATCAATTCCCAATACGCCTAGCAAGGCGTGGAGGGAACCTTTACTACCTTTATGAAAGCCGTATACTTTATTGTTTGTTATTAGTTGCACTGATAATTTACAGATGGCAATTTGATATTAATTGTCCGGACCTAAGTATTCCATTTCTAAGTTAGACTACCTTTAGTGTGTTAGCTTTCTCGTCAACCTCAGTTCTTCACGTGGCACCAAATTTTCGTGTGGTGTCATCCTCGCTTGGATGTACAACTTTTCTTTGTAAATGCTACCACTAAATGAAAACTGTTGGCGCTCATTTTTTTGTAAAAGGTGTTTGGAGAATAGTGTTAATGCCTACAGTGTTTACACTGAGAAAGGTCATATTTCACAGGTGATGTGGACGACACCTCGACAGACTGCCAAACTTTCCAGGAAAAACACTAATCCCCGGCACTGACCCTGTCAGTCGTGTTTGTTCGGGGGAAAAAAAAAAATATCGCCACATTTGGTGATTGAACCCAGACCGTTGTGGTCAGTAACGCGTCCTAACCACCTCGTCAACAGCATCAATCGATAAATCATGCACTTACTCTTCGTGTTGCCAGCGTCAACCTCCACCTAACATATCGACGCTGTAGACCGCCATTCAGTCACCTTCAAAATGGTCCAACTTAAATATTAGAGTAGCAGTAAGCACAAGTGACAAAATATACATGGAAAACAAACCAGTAGAAGAGATCAATCACTTTATCTATCTTGGAAGTCACATTGATCGAGAAGGGGATACGAGCAAAGAAATTAGAATCAGAATAGCTAAAGCAGCAATGTCTTTCAGAAGCGGTGAAAAGTTGTGGAAATCAAAACTCATTAGCACAAACACAAAACTTAGGCTATTCAAATCAAATGTACTATCAACCCTTACGTATGCGTGTGAAAGCTGGAAAACAACAAGAGATATAGAAACAAAGTTGAACGCATTCGAAAATAAATGTCTAAGGAAAATACTTGGTATAGCATGGAACGAATTCAAAACAAACGAGGAAATTAGAGAAATCGCCAATCAACCACTAATATCTTCAGTAATAAAGAAAAGACGATGGTCATACGTTGGACATGTGATGAGAAGAGATAATAATCGAATAGCAAAGCAAGCCCTCATATGGGAAACAACAGGTAAAAGAAAAAGAGGAAGACCCAGGGAGACACTGAGAAGAACATTGATGAGACAGGCAAGAGCAGCAGGAGTCGGCTCCCTCAATGAGATAGAACTGCTTGCACAGAACAGAGACAGATGGCGAGATTTGATGAAATATCTTTAAAAGAAAACTGCTAGAACAAAAATTCATATAGGAGAAGGTGTATCTTGGTCTACGCCCTATGGGCCGGTTACGGCTCGAAAGGTCAATAGATAGATAGTAAGCACAACCTCACAGCAGCATATTGGGATGGAGGACGCTTCTACTTCACTTACCCCCTCCTTTCCTCTTCTTCTCCTTTATCATTTTTCTTTTCCCCGGACTAAAGTAACACATTTTTTGTGCCAAACTTTTTTTTATAATCTACTTTCCTATGTCCCTCACCATCTTTCTCAGTTGTTTTTTTTTTTACTCCCTTGTGTAAGGCGATCCGAGTCCATGATGTAAACAAAGCTTCACTTTACCTTCCAGTTGGTCTCCTGATAACAGTTGGCGTCAAAATAGTATGACCTCGTTCGTCGTTGTCCCAGCAGGGGTGGAGTCTGTTGACATAGAAGTCCTAGATAGAACTTTTCTATCTAAGATAGAAAAGTTTCAGTTTCTCTAGCATAACTCGAGAAATTATCGAGTTATCGCAGTCCGCCATTAGTGTCCTGAGGCAAAGTGGTTGCATGTGAACCTTGTGGCATTAGGACTCGAGAGAAGATTCCGTCATACCTTGTGATATACAGTGAATGTGGTGTTAATGCCCATATTTGTTGTTGTTATTGTAAATCAATAGCATAGTATGTTGTTATGAAAATAACGTCAGAGCCGTCTTCTGTTCCAGGAAAAAAAATTCAGGTACCCATTTATGGACGTGTCGAACCCGATCTCGTGTCTCGAGTAGACGAGTTGACTAACCCTGTTCTACCGGAACTCATTTCTCAGAGCACTCGACCAACCTATCCGTAGTTTTGGATTCATATTAAGGATCTATGCCACAGATTCAAACTTCTAATATTTAGTTCTTTGTGAGTGAGAATCCCTTGATACCAGAAATCTACAGAAATATTCCATGTTATCTTGTGATGTTCTTTTTTTCCCTTCTAAATGCATGCCTATTCGTTTTTTTTTCTCTCCCCCCTCCTCCCTCTCTTTCCCTCTCGCTATCTCTCGAACACACAAATTACATACTGTCCCCGTCTCCTCTTGGCATTTAGGAATGTCGCCTTTCCAAATGTTTTCTGTCTCTGGTAGATTTACTGTCATGATTTCTACCTCTGCGGCTTGAAGCACGTGCAGCCAGTGCAAGTCACAGTCGGGCACGAACAGTACGTGCTGGCAGAGCGATAGAGATGTCTGATTTCTGTACTGGCAAACAAGTTGTGTGCTTCTCATCTGTGCTGATCTGCTAATGTCTGATTGTTGCGTTCAACTAGTGGTCACGTGATACAACAATGCACGATTCTGATTGAGTGGATGTTAGTATGGCTTAGCCTACACGTATCGAGTGGTTTAAAATAAGCAATGGAAAAACTGTAATAAAAGTGTAATTTGCTTTGTTGTCAATCTCACAGACTGTATTATAACTTATTACCGTTTGCGTTTTATGTGACATGTGTCACCTTCCTGATTATTGTTTTGTGTTAGATGCGATTAAATTACAATTGTTTTGTTTGATATACATAGACGTATGTAGTCTAATAGTTTACAAGTTACTTTTAATATTCCACCTTAATCTTTTATACTTTAATTTGTGAGCGTTTCCCGTTCTTGATGTTTGTATATGTATATTGTGTGTTTGTGTATAATCCTATATCATCATCCATTTTTCTTTGATTAATCTATAATTAAATTGTTACCAGGGCTATAAATTGATACGCGTGTGTTTCATATAATGTGCTTATCTGAGTGATGCTTGGCAGCTACGTAGTCGCATTGTTACGTTAAATAACAACAATATGTGCACTACTCCTGCACTGCTCACCTTCTGCCCCCAAATCCTTTCATCTGTTTGTATTTCTGAGTGATGCAAATACGCGAATATATAATGAGTAACGAAGACACATGTAATACTAGGGGAATTATTTACTGAGAAAAGTGTTAGTCTTGTTTCATTCCCGTATTCGCGCTCTTATCGATCATATTCTACGTTGTGTTATCTCGATCTGCACGAGGATAAGCTTATTTCTTATCAGAAACGTGGCATAAGAATGACAGAACAATAGCAGCCTTTTGTATTGTCCAATGAAATGCTGTAAAAACGGTTATACTTCATGCTACTGTTAACATGGACCTTAGTAAGTCGTTAATGTTGGATTGTCTGCTTGTGCATCTAATTTTGCTGCGGGCCACGTGGATGTAATGGCGTGCCCACTCTCTCACAAGAATCTAGCGGTAATTGAAAACCGCTTGCGAAGATCCTGCCGTCACTTGTGATTGCCACTTTTGTAATGATGCTATTCTAGGACTATTTGATCTTGACGTCTTTTTTTATAGAAGCAGTCATTCTTGCGCACTTTGTTTTTATATTTACACGACATTTCTTCCTCCTCATTTCCACACTAATTGTCCCCGGAGCTTGAATAATTGACAGCAGTTCTCCAATATTTTAATATTGTGCTCGTCTCTGTGAATTTCAAGCAGGATGATTCCATTTTGTTTAGATTCAGGCTCTAACTTTTATGTCGTGTGTGATATTCCTTCTAATTAATGTTTGCCACATTCTTGTGATTGCGTAGGAGGGTTAGTTTAGAAATGTTGTTACTAATTTGCCAGCCCCTTTGCCTAAATCTCTCAGTCATTCCTTGTTTCTCTATGTTAGTCTAGTTTTCTGTCCAAACATGCGCTTATCATATACAAGAATAGTAAGTAAAGTAGCAAAGTACCCCCGTCACGCCAAGTGGCGTATAGGGAAATATGGTGTTAGTGACCCTATATTTTACAGACCTTCTGAACATGATTTTTGGGGTAATGTGGTCGGTATTACGCCCGTGCTGCTTTACTTTCCCAGAAAAAAAAAATCCCGTACCCATTTTAGGCTGGGTGAACCCGAAAGCCGTCGGTTGGGATCGAACCCTACCCCTTGTCCTTTATAGTCCAGTTCACTAACCACTGAGCTATCGCGGCATATACAAGAATAAAAAGAGACATTTTTTTTGAAAGTTTATCCTGTGTTGGGCCGAAGGGCGCAAATATAACAGTTATACTGCAAACCACAACACAACGCAGACACGCCCACTTGACGTTCTTTTAAGGGCGGATGATGAAGAGGAACATTCTAGTTTACCAGAATACTCTAGAATACTTTAGTCATCGGGCTAACGCAAGCAAGCAAAGTTTGTATGACCTGTCGGAAGAAAAAGTTGATCTTCCTGTAAATCGTCAACTCAACATTTCGCAGGTTTTGCTGTAGTTGACCACCGAAGCGCTTCACTAGCACCTCATAGATGTGATAGTTAACATTATCGGGTTTACCGCTTAGCATCCGGATTCAATAAGCTTATTTCTTTAATGTTCGCATCCATCTGTCTGATACATATATTATTTACCGCTGACTAGCAGCTACGTAATCTGCAGTTGAAAATGGTACTGCCTTGTCACAGTAACGGTAGAATTGTTGCAACTTACTGACTTACTGAGGTTAAACTCTCCGGATAGTCTAGCTGTAAATATCTACCTGATTATTTTAATGTAGGGAAAAGCAGTGCGAACGATGCACTGGTCACCTCTCTTGAAAATACTATGCAACCTGTAACGTTTTATTTACATTTCGACGACATCGTTTACGATAAGACGTTTATGTCTAGTTGACATAATTTAGGCGTATTGTGTTGTTGTCTTCTACGTAGGGAGGTCAAAAAGTAATGCACACCAATTTTTTTCTCGGAAACTATTCGGGCAAAATGTGTGAAATTTTCACAGATTGTAGCTGAACATCCCCTTTACACTACCTATTTTTCAACATAATCTCCGTCCAAGCGTATTGCCTTACGCCAACGCGAAACTAGGTCATGAATGCCTCGTTTGTACCAAGTTTTGTCCTGCTCGCGTAGCCATTTTTTAACTGCACGGATCACACCCTCATCATTGTCAAAGTGTGTCCCACGCAGGAATTTTTTGAGTGGTCCAAACAGATGGAAATCTGAGGGAGCCAGATCAGGGCTGTAAGGAGAATGGGGCAGTACAGTCCAACCAAATTTGTTGATTGCTTCCCGTGTTACCAGACTTGTGTGAGGGCGTGCATTGTCATGTTGAAGCAACAAATCTGCAGATGGCTTATTAGGCCGAACTCTGTGGAACCGATTTTTGAGTTTTGTCAGTGTATTGATGTAAGCTGTCGAGTTGATTGTCTCACCTCTTGTCATTACATCAACAAGAATCACACCATCAATGTCCCAGAAGACAGTGATCATCACCTTTCCGGCTGATGGAGATGTTTTGAATTTTTTTCTTTTTGGTGACTGCGGATGATGCCATTCCATTGACTGCATTTTTGTTTCAGGCTCATAATAATGTGCCCACGTTTCGTCACCGGTAACAATTTTGACAAAAACATTTCTCCTTCAGCATCGAAACGCTCCAACAATTCAGAACAGAATGTTTTCCTTTGAACTCTGTGATCATTTGTTAGACACCGAGGAACCCATCGAGCGCAAATCTTTGAATATCCGAGAGTTTTAAAAATTGTGATTGCACTTCCCTTGCTGACTGTAAGCTGCAATGCCAATTGCTGACTAGTGATACGCCTATCCTTACGAATAATGGCATCAGCCCGGTTTAACATGTCTGTGCTGGTAGCCGAGGCAACACGTCCAGAACGCGGTAAATCATGCAGCTCCACTCGTACACTTTCTGCAGCTTTAATTCTCTGAACCCAGCGACTAACTGTGCTCCTATCGACTGCAGAACATTTGTACACTGCACACAGTCGTTTATGAATGTTTGCCACAGTTTCTTTTTCCGCAACCAGAAATTATATGACAATTCGCTGTTTGTAACGGACATTGTTGACAAGCTCCATTTTAACGGTTCATAGATTGCGTAATATTTATCAGAATGCTGTGCAATTTGGTACACATAATTGGAACATGTCATATTCCAAGTGTGCAAAATTTCATATTCCTATCTTTATTATTAGCCGAGAAAAAAATTGGTGTGCATTACTTTTTGACCTCCCGTATTTTTTACTTCCTATTGTACTCATTTGGGTGTCGAGGGAGAAACAATATTCTGGTTCTCACTTTTATGACGGCTTCAGACTTCGCCAACTAATACTGTCTTTACGTTTCTCTGATGTTACCGGTCCATCTTACTACTGAGACTGTCACTTGCTCTTCTTCTTCTTCTTCTACCTTTTAGCTCCCAGTGGAGCATAGGTCTTCAACAAACACTTTCCAAGTCGTTCTGTTTTTTGCAATTCTTTTAAGATCATTCCATGTCTTCCCCATCATCTTCATCTCTGCTTCAATCTGTCTTCTCCAAGAATTCCTTGGTCTTCCTCTTTGTCTTTTCCCCTGGGGATTCCAAAAAAGGGCCTGTTGTGTAATACTCTCAGTTGGTTTCCGTAGTGTGTGTCCTATCCATCGCCATCGTCTTCGCTGTATTTCTTTATCCACTGGTATTTGACCGGTACATTTCCATAATTCCACGTTTGTGACTTTGTCCTGCCATTTCCATCCCTTTATTCTGCGCAAGCATCCATTAATGAAAGTCTGTACCTTCGTGATTGTCAATTTTGTTATTCTCCATGTTTCACATCCATATAATAGAACCGACTTAACATTGGAGTTGAAAATTTGTATTTTTGTATTTAGCCTAATTTCTTTGGATTTCCATATGTTTCCCAGTGCAATGAAAGCTCCTCTTGCTTTTGATATCCTTATTTTGGTATCGTTTTCTGTTCCTCCCTCTTTATCTATATTACTGCCCAGATATATATAAGATTGTACGTCTAGTAGAGGTATTTCTCCTAGTTTTATTTGGTTATTGCCAACTGCATTAATTCTCATAATGTTGGTCTTATCTCTATTAATCTTTAGTCCTAGCTGTTGTGATCTCTCATCTAATATACTCATTTTATCTTGCATCTGTTGGTGGCTGTGTGATAGGAGAGCTATGTCATCAGCAAAGTCTAAATCATCAAGTTGTTTGGTCAGTGACCACTGGATCCCATTTCTGTTGTTTTGAGTTATTTTCATAATCCAATCTATGGCCAGTAGAAAGAGAAATGGAGACAGAAGGCATCCTTGCCTTACTCCTGTTCTTATTTCAAATGCTTCTGTAAGCTGTCCTTCATGCACCACACTACATTTTGTTCCTTCATACATTGTTTTTATCAGGTTAATAACTTGATGGGGATTCCATAATGACTCAGCAACTTCCAAAGCATTCTTCTGTCTAAACTATCAAATGCCTTTTCGTAATCTATGAATCCAATATAAAGTGGGGATTTTAGTTCTAAACTTTGTTCAACTATTATACGTAGAGTAGTTATTTGATCAGCACATGATCTGTTCTTCCTAAAACCTGCTTGTTCATCTCTCAAGTGTTTCTCTATAGCCTCTTTTAGTCTCTCCAGAATGATTCTGCCTAATATTTTTCCTGGCACTGATAGTAGCATAATTCCCCTATAATTTGTGCACTCCTGTAAACTTCCTTTCTTTGGTAGTTTGATCATATAACCTTCTCTCCAGTCTTTAGGTATTTCTTCCCTCTCCCAAATTTTATCCAATAGATTATGTAACATCTTGGTAGAGGTGATAATATCTGCTTTGATGGCTTCCGAAGGAATTTCATCTGGTCCTGTGGCTTTACCATCTTTTAACAGTTTGATGGCTTTCATCACTTGCTCTTCCCCCCCTCTATTATTATTGCGTTATATTGTGTTCCTTATACTGTAAGTCGAATTGTTTTTCACTTTCGGTGCAGCGGGCACATGTAGGTGGCACATCGATTAAGGGGCGTGGGGCACATGTTATGTGATGAAGTTCAATGTGAGTATCTACCTTGAACGTGCATCGTGTCTACAAGCGGGTGTGACTAATTTGCTTATAGAGACTTTCATAAGTTTCTACTTTAAACGATGGGAGTTATCTATTTTTAGTTTGGTCATCTGAGAGAAATGCGAGCACCAGCTACTCGTCAATGTATGGAGCAGGACGTAGGTGTGAATAATGTTATTTCTGTGGCTTAAAACACACATCGTTATTGATATAACTGTTTGTTGACAATGTTCACTTCTCTGGTCAAGTGAAACGCCAGCTTTTAAGTTGCCCGGATGCTTCATTTATCTGACTAGACAGATTCTTCTTCTCTTCTTTTTGGAGATGATAAATAGAAAAATGTATAACTGGCTGGTAAGTGAGAATAATACTGACCTTCATAAATAATAATGTCTAGAACCTGTGTTGTGTGCTAGAACCAGCAGCACATATAGTCACAGTACAATGCAGTGTATCGATATTGAAGTACTTTCATGCATTAAAAAAAAAAAGAGTAAAGAACCCCGTCAAGCCAAGTGGCGTATAGGGAATATGGTGTTAGTGAACATAATTATTACAGACCTTCGGCACATAATTTTTGCGGTAAAGTGGTTGGTATTACGCCCGTGCCGCTTTACTTTCCCAGGAAAAAATCCGGTACCCATTTAAGGCTGGATGAACCGGAAGCCGTTCGTTGGGATCGAACCCTACCTCTTGAATGTCTTTTGTAGTCCCGTTCACTAACCATTGAGCTACTTTCATACATGCTTGTTTTAATAGAAAAATAACACTTTAGCTATATTTGTAATGTCCGTGAAGTAGCCCGATGGCTGCTTCATACCACTGGCCCTTAAAATGACTATTTTGCGTAAGTACATTCATTTTGACGTTGTACAGGAAGTCGCATGTTTAGCTAAATTAATGTGTCTTATTCTTTCCTTCCCCATTTGCCTTTCAGCGTCGAGGGGAGATATATTTTGCGGTCTTTTATCCTTCTGTTGGCTTCTCCTGCTGTTATGTTCATTGGTGTTTCTAATATTCCATTATCCACCTTAGTGGTCGACTTTGGTGCACTGGTAATAAAGGCATCGAATGAATACAAGGAGACCATTTGGAGGACCTCGACTTTGCTGATGACATAGTTCTCATCAGTAGCCAGATAAAAACGATGCAGGAAAACACAAATGAACTATCATCACTAGCCAGCAAAATTGGGCTTGATATCAATCATGAAAAGACTAAAGTCATGAAAAGTTTAATTCAAACAGATGACAAAATATACATGGAAAACAAACCAGTAGAAGAGATCGATCACTTTATCTATCTTGGAAGTCACATTGATCGAGAAGGGGATACAAGCAAAGAAATTAGAATCAGAATAATTAAAGCAGCAATGTCTTTCAGAAGCCTTGAAAAGTTGTTGAAATCAAAACTTATCAGCACAAACACAAAACTTAGACTATTCAAATCAAATGTACTATCAACCCTTACGTATGCGTGTGAAAGCTGGAAAACAACAAGAGATACAGAAACAAAGTTGAACGCATTCGAAATTAAATGTCTAAGGAAAATACTTGGTATAGCGTGGAACGAATTCAAAACAAACGAGGAAATTAGAGAAATCGCCAATTAACCACTAATATCTTCAGTAATAAAGAAAAGACGATGGTCATATGTTGGACATGTGATGAGAAGATATAATAACCGAATAGCAAAGCAAGCCCTCATGTGGGAAACAACAGGTAAGAGAAAAAGAGGAAGACCCAGGGAGACACTGAGAAGAACATTGATGAGAGAGGCAAGAGCAGCAGGATTCGGCTCCCTCAATGAGATAGAGCTGCTTGCACAGAACAGAAACAAATGACGAGATTTGATAAAATATCTTTGAAAGAATTGAAAACTGCTATAACAAAAGTTCAGATATGAGAAGGTGTATCTTGGTCTACGCCCTATGGGCCGGCTACGGCTCGAAAGGTCAATAGATAGATAGGTCGACTTTTGGCACTGCCGTTCTTGCAAAGTTTGTTAAAAGCGCTTAAGTCGTGTTTTTATCTTTGTTTTATCACGTGGCTAAACAGTTGTGTGCGTGTTCAGTGGCCCAAATTACTCATAGCTTATCTTTCTTTCTCTCCCCCCCCCCCCCCAGTTCTTCATTTCTGATCTTATCTCTCATGATTTTTCATATTATGCTGTTAACGCATTTAATTAATTATGTTAGAATGATATTTTTGTAGATCAATTCTCTTGGAAATATACGTTTCAAAGGTGAACTAATGTTATACTTTTTTGTGTGAAATTATTCCCTTTACAACCACGGTTATTATTAAAACTTAAAATATAATTTTTGTTCATCGTCTTCGTTTTTATGAATCAGAAGCATATCATATTTCTGAGGTTAACAAATTAGAAAGACTAAAGTGTAGGTGATAGACAGCTCTGACCAATATAACAGATACACATTACATCGTTAATAAATGCATAACAGCTGTCGATTTGCTTGTCAAAGATTCACAGGCCAATCACAGTAATGTTGGCGCAAGAAAGGTGTCCCCAACAATCTCCCACCAATTTGTCTAGAACTATTTGAGATGAGTTGACGAAGTCGTGCTTATTTGTTTTGGCATTGTCTTTCCATCTGCAGTTATGTCTACCCACGTGTTTTTCTCTCATTCATCGTTCCCTATAAAGTTATGTCTAAGTCCGTAGTAAGGAAGTAAAGAGCCCAGTCGCGCCAAGTGGCGTAAAGGAAATATGGTGTTTGTGACAATAATTTTTTACAGACCTTTGGCACATGATGTTTGGGGTAAATGTGGTCGGTATTACGCCCGTGCAGCTTTACTTTACCAGTAAAAAATCTGGTACCCATTTAAGTCTGGGTGAACCCGGACCGTCGATCAGGATCGAACCCGACCTCTTGTCCTTTTTAGTCTAGGTCACTAACCACTGAGCCATCGCGGCTCTCTTCTAAGGTCATGCCAGCGAGATATATGTTTGAACCACATGAGTAGGGCTCGGATTTTTATGACCTAAAAATCCTGAAATATGACATGCAAATATGACCTAAAAAAGGCAAAATATGACCTAAAATATGCTAAATATGCCGAAATATGACCATAAGGTTTTTCTCATTTATGAACCAAAAAAAAAAACGCAAATTATTATTGTTTGCATGTTTTACGCATTACATAGTAGTCATAGTACCTACATAGTAGTAATACTTAACAAAGCATGTATAAAAACACTTACCACATTTATTCCTCAGTTTTCATTGTTTGTACAATTGCAACCGACAACAACATACATTTTTAGAGTTTCAAATTTGAACGATCGTCGATTGTCACTTAGAATTGTTTTATATTTTGAAAAACTTCGTTCTACATCACATGATGTCACAGGGGCAAATCTAAATAATGTCAGATCATTTGCTGAAAGTTCAGGTTCATCCTCTTGAAATGTTGCATGTTTACCACTAAGTATGTCTGCAATTTTGCACAATGAGAAATAACCAGAATTTCTATGAAGAACACTTTCTAATTTTACTTTAATCCTGTTGCTTACTTCACCACGTGATCCATTTATCTCTGTTTGAATTTGTTTCACAATATCTAATGCATCATAAAGTGCAGTCCCTTCGCTTTCCAGACGTTTTATTGCTTTTGAAATTGCAGAAAAGTTTGACTTTATATAAGTCAGATTTTGTGATAGTCTGGTAGAAAATAAGCTTTGCACTGCTTGTATTGATGTTGCGTCGTCTTTGTCTAGGGCATTAAATATTTTATCCAGTGTTGAATAGTTTTCACAGTAATACTCTACAGCGTCCAGCCATGTACCCCAACGTGTAAGGATAGGTTGTGGAGGAAGTGGTAGTTGAGGAGCTTCTTCTTTGAATTTTTGTACTCGAAGAGGAGCCTTGATGAATATTTTTTTCCCATTTGAAATAAGCTTGTCCACATCAGGAAAATTACCTCGAACTTCCTCAGCTACTCGATGCAGTGCATGAACTATTATATAACTATGAGCTAGAGCACAAGCTCATGTAGACAGTCACTGTTGCAAATGGCAAATTAATAATTGTAACATACAAATGGGCGCCAAACGGTTTTAAATGAAACTGGAAGATTTAACAAATCCAGGAATATTCGCTCCTGACGTTGAAACATTTGAAATTGTTTCCTACAATTTACTTTCGAAACAAAACCCAGAAAATTCTTTTGAAGTATTGAGCGGATGTCACTCCCTTTTTTATTCTCAGATGCCGACTGACATCAAAGAGTTGACTGATGTCTTCCCCTCCCTACAGTCGCATGAAAGACACACATGCATATTCACTAATACACACATTCAGAAATATAGCCAATCCTCACAATTTGTCTCTAAACATAGTTTAAGATGTGCTAACATTGATAAGCAAACGGAGTACACCAGAAAGTTGAGTACACCAGAAAATATGCAAAATATGACCAAAATATGACCTAAATATGACCAAAATATGACCTAAATCTCCAATTTCAGGCAAAATATTACCTCATCAAAATTATGGTCAAAATATGCATTTATATGACAAATAAAAACAGCTTAAAATTGTTCAGAAATGCTTGAAACAGGTAGAAATTAACTTAAAACTGAAAATATGCTTCAGGAAAAAAATATGACATTTCATGAAAATCCGAGCCCTACACATGAGTTTGCAAATTCTTCGGGATACTCATGGTCTTCGTACTAATGGTGTGCTGGCTATTTTTTTTTATTCATCAGTTACGTATTGCTTGGTCATAATAGAAGAGAGAGGACTATGCTATATAATTTATATGCATTATTTCTCCCTGGTTCTATTGCTAGCCACACATCAAAGCTGCGTATACAAAAGTAAATTATGTTAATTTTCTAATAATGCAAGCAAAATGCGTAACCGTATCACATTGAAGAGGGCAACATTTTTCACTTTATTTGATTTTATATCTTCGTCATAGAGATAGGTAAACTTTTACCAAAATATCAAACACACATATTCGCCAAGTATCAGGCGTGTCATCAACAAAATTGGGCACATGTCATACATAGCTCATTCCGAATTAGAAGTCTCTAAGAGGTTAACAATTGTTATCGGTTGGACAAACTGCAATCCATCTCGTTGCCAGTATTGCTCCTCTTCTCTGAGCACAAGGTCGTCACATTTTCTCCTGTACTTAATGTTTATCGTTGAGAGCGCGTCACGCGTCAATTCTTTAACATCACACATTTTAAACGTCGTGTTCTGCGCAGCAACTTGCCCTTTGACTTTAGCCCACACAAGTTCTATTGGGTTGAGGTGTGAATGATAAGGTGGGAGGCGAAGGGATGTGTGGCCATACTTTGCAATTATCTTATCAATTTGATATAACTTTGTCTTCTTAGTTTGTCTAACAAGTTGCAACAACTCTGGTTTTAACCGGGTGTTTTGAAAGGAAACATTTTCTTTTTTAACCCATGTGATGATTTGGTCTTTTGTGCTTGACGAATTATGAACTTTATCCTCCAGTGCTACTGCATTATGATAGGATGCATTGTCCATTACAAGACATGAAGGTATATCCAGAATGTGGAGTGGAGTGTTCTCTATCCAGTTTCTGAAAATTCGTCCATTCATTTCAGTGTGGTAGTCCCTATTGTCTGTAGACTTTGATTGAAAAATAAGTTGTGTGTCATTAACAATACCATTCTCTTTACTGCCAGCATGTACTAATATAATAGGTTGTCCTTTGCTGCTGGGAAAGCTTCTTTTATTTTCTCTGTCAACTGATTGCCATTCTTTCTCATATGTATGATGAGCATTGACCCACGTTTCATCCAAATATACTATATCGTAGTCTTCCATTCGTCGCTCACAGATCTGCCTCAGGTATTTGCTTCGGGCAGCTATCAGGTGTGGTTTTTCACAAACAATATTTCTACCACTAGCAGATTTTCGAAAAATGAAACCAACGCCTCTTACGATCTTCCAAAGAGTTGTTTTTGAGATTTCAATATCACATTCTATTTGCAGTCAAACTTTAAGTTTGCACAGTGTTTCGATTGTTTCGAAGTTGATTGATTCAAACATTTTCAAAATTTCACGTCTAATAACATCTTTGTCAAAATCATCAACTTATATTTTTCTTCTTTGTTTGACTGTCGCCTCTGCAGAGTCAAAGTTCTGTCTTATTCATAGATTGTAAGACTTTATATCTATATTTAGAGCTGCCCGTGTTCTGTTTTCTGGTTTTTTGATATCGTAATATAACAGACCCCTATTATATTCCTTGCAAAAGTGCACGTACAATAACACAGTTACCTTTTGCTTAGTGATGAATTTACACTTTAAACTCTTCATGGTTTTAAAAAATCAAGTAGTCACTTCACAACAGCTTACAAATTATCACATATGAAGGAATAAACATTAATAGTAAATATTTTGTCAAAATATGCCTCTGGACCAATTTAACAAGAAACCGGAAATGAAATATCCAAAAAAATAAAAACCTCGTTTGTCGCGCGCGTTTTACAAGTAACGGTTCAGTGACTGCGACCTGGTTCTAATATAGTGGGGAGAACACGTGAAATTTGCCTTTTTAAATGGTGAGTTGATTGCAACAAATGTGGGTATTATAAAATCCTAAATTTTAGGACAGACAAGAAAATCATTTTTTTATATACCTCAAATAAGCAAAAATCTTTTCTAAATGCATAACAGTAGGGCAAAAAATCACAATGAAGGTCGGTGAAAAAATAAGATTTCATGAAAAAAGAATTACAGAAATTCATCAAACAGTTTCCGAGAATATTAATGAACTCTTTGGGCACGAATTTCTGAACGGATTATAGTTGTGTAGTCACCAGCAGACACTACGGGCATTGTGTGCGGACTTCGACAGAACATGGTTATGTGAAGCGGTTTCTAGATTTTATTTATTAATTTCTTATTACAATTATCCAACTACTATTCATTGCTATAACAAGTGTCACCTCCACATTATATGTGTGTTGTATTGTATTTTTAACATTGTGTGGGTATTTTCAATTTGTTACATTTCCATTGTTAGCTCAGTGTCTTCCTTAATTATATTGTTAATTAATTTTTGTATACTTTCTCGAGTTGCGTATTTTTCGCCAACAATTAAAAGTGATCCACATTTTGGTTACTATTCTCGTAAGCTGTCATCTCTTCCAAACTGAAATTTTCCATCTTCAAACTCGTGTAATTTACCCTTTCATCGAAAGGTAAAGTTTTCATCTGGTAGGAAACTTTTAACTAAAGAAAATAATCATTTTAGTTGTATTATACCATTGTATTTGCTTTAACATATACTGTGAGCGTCTTCTGTAAAACAGTTATCTCCGAGATGAGCTATGTTGTAAAGATCATATCCCACATTTTTAAAGCATAACTATTTTATAACAAGTTGAATCTGTCTTTCTTTTAAGCTCACATGTTGTGTTTGTTGTTTCCAGTATGTCATGTCTATTACGCAAGTGAGTGTTCTGAGATTACTTGTGATTAACCTGACCTTCAGCTATCAGAACTATCTGAGTAATGATCTGAAGCTAAATATAACTTCTAACTCATAGCTTCAATAGGCCGAAACACGTCCCCATATAACGAGATCTGGAACCAGTCGCCGTTGTTGTAACCTGCATTTTTGTATCTGTTTATCAACATCATCAAGTACCGGGCCTAGTGGCGTAGATGATCATGTCTCTCCACAACTTTCGATTTCGGCAGCTACTGCCAAGCCATTCTCTTAAGCTGTCTGTTATTTTCTCTCTTTGCTTCCCTCTATCTCTTCGTCCCTCAATTTTTCCAGTTGTTACAATATATTCCAGTTGTTCTCTTCTCATTACATGACCAAAAAATGATGATTGTTTCTTTCTAATATTGGAAATTAGCTCTCTTTTTGCTTTGACCTCTCTCAGAACATCTTCATTTCTCTTCTTAGCTGTCTATGGTACTCTCAACATTCTTCTGTAAAACCACATTTCTACAGACTCCAGTGATTTTCTTGTCTGTTGTCCTATTGTAATATCTGTTTATAATAACACGAAATATCCCATTCCAAACTCATAATTTGGCTGATCCACATGTCCTCACATATGGAACCAGGCAACACTTTTGTTAACTGCTCTTTAGTTTACAGTACCTGAAATTTCCACTTCAGTCGAACAGTGGTGGAGTCGAACAGTGGTGGTAGCCAAAAACGAGTCCACGCGTTCTTATATAACGAGTACTAGAAGCAGTCACCATTGTTGTTATGGACATGTTTACTTTAAACAAGTAAACTTTCTGTTGACTGTAACAGGGCATTCTTCTCTCTATAAGAATACGTATCAATAGTGTTTATATTCTCTACAACCGTCACTAGAAACTGTATTTATCTCCTAGCTTTTGGGTCAATGATTCTAGTCATTTTCTTCTCCTGTTTTTAGAGATCTTAGGTAGGGGTGGTTTGTGTTAAAACCCCTGGTTAAGTTCAGTCATAGACTACAATGATCAGCTTTCCTTGTCAGACCTGTAAACAAAATCTATTTTTAAAAGATCTACCCGTCACGCAATGTGCTAGAGTCCTCGTTGTTGGTATTTACTTCAAGTGATCACCGGCATATTTATGGGTGATATAGTTAGAATATATCGTTCCTGACGTTTAACATTCCTTTGACAACATTTCACTGGTACTTATTTTCAGTTTATGAATCTTGGGCTATGTCGATGTGGGAAAAAAAAAATCGCCACATTTTAGGAATTCAACCAGGATCCACATAGTCTAGTCCACATGACTTGTGCTTTAACCTCTTTACCGCCGCGATTTTCTTTTTGATTACATCCATTACTGTTAAATTATGTTTTCCTATTTTATTATTCTCTTTGCGTTCAAGTGCAAGCTTTGTCCTATATGATGACTAGTTGCTGTTCTGGCCATTTAAAGCGTGACTTAGATCTGTTCATTGCAGTTTATGACAAATAAGGACATTCTCATGTGTTTCAACAGAGTGGTTAGCCCATTCTTTTACGTTTAGGAAGATTATAGCACAATAAGTTACTCTTTGTAAATGTCATTTCGTGGTGGTAAACATATGCGTTGTGAAATAGAAAAGAATCGAACTAATTCATCGATGTCTATTCAGGTGTTTATTGTTAAAAGACTGGTTTCTTCAAGCTGGTGAGAGGAGAGTCTTTGTAGCTTTGAAGTTATAGTGCTTGGTTCTCTCCAGTACTACTTATTTGAAACCTGTTTTTGCTTCAGTGACCTTTATAAATGATAACGTGCACCAAACTGAGTCGGATAGTTAAACCATATTCAAGTTGAGTGCTTAAGATCCTAGAAGAGTAGACTGTAATGAGCTGTCTGAGCTAATTAAGGCAAAGTAAAATTAATATAATATTTGACTTTATTTTCATTAATTTGATGAAATGATTAATAGATCCTCTCCTTCGGCCCTTATGTGCATTCATAAGCAAATTGTCTCCCTTTTTCGCTTCTATTCATTTCTACATTAACAATTAACTTGCTGTTATTCTCCTATATTTTCGTGTCTATTGACTTTTTATTCTCAATTAACTGGGATTACGTTTCTATCCTGTTCACAATCTCTCCGGTTTGAATCTGTAACCATGAATATACTACACATACATCTTTGCTAATACTAATAAAACGAGAGCTACAAAAATATATCAATACCCACTAGACATACGATAATAGGATTATATTATTAAAAAATGAAGGCAAAACCATTTGACATAGCAATAATTCAGACATACGCACCTACTCAAGACTATACAGATGAACAAATAGAAGCATACTGTGAAGATCTAGATACAGTTATAAAGCAAGTGAAATCATCAGACATCTTGATTGTAATGGGTGACATAAACGCTAAAGTAGGGAAAGGTAAATATAAGACCATTATAGGGAATCATGGTTTAGGAAAAAGGAATAACAGAGGAGAACGATTAATGCAATTTTGTGAAGAAAACAGGCTGATAATATGTAACACCTTCTTTGAGCAAAAGAAAAGGAAATTATACACATGGAAAAGCCCTGGAGACGAAAAGATTAATCAAATAGATTACATAATGATAAAAGACAGATTCCGTAACAGCGTCCAGAAAGCCAAAACCTACCCAGGAGCAGATATTAATTCAGATCACAATCCTGTAATGATTAAGATGAAAATCAAATTAAAGAGAAAGAAACAAAAAACTAATTCAGCAACACCAAAAGATATAACAGCGTTAAATCAGAAAAATGTAAAAGAAACTTATACTGTACAAGTAAAGAACACATATCAGAAGCTGCTAGAAGAAGGGACTGAGCAGTACAGAAGAGAAAATCATGAGGAAAACGTCACAACAAAATGGCAAAGAATAAAAAAAACAGCATACTAGAATCCTACAACACCTTACCCAAAAGGGAAAGTAAAAAAAAATGGATAACTGACAAAATCTTAAAAAAAAATGGAAGAAAACAAGCGGAAGACACTGCCAGATACAAGGAAATTGACAATGAAATACGGAGAATATGCAAAAAGGCAAATAGAAGACTGGCTGAACCAAAGATGTCTAAAAGTCGAAACTATGGAAAGTAAATAAAACTTAAGAGAGATGCACACAGAAATAAAGAGAATAACTAATAAGGACAAAAAAGCTGCAGGAAGCGGATGTATTGCAAAGAAAGAGGAAAGAATGCTAACAGATAACAAATATATAATAAATAGATGGCAGGAACATATAACAGAATTATTTCATGACGAAAGGGTCAAAAAGCCATTTATAAAATGTACAAACAACTATAACATCCTGAAATTAGAAGTATAAAAAGCTATAAAAACAACGAAAAAGGGTAAGGCAGCAGGACCTGACAATATACAGATAGAGATGATACAGGCACCAGAATATTTTGGCATTGAAGTGATCACAGACATATGCAATGACATATACGATACAGGATACATACCAAATGAACTAAAAACACCAACTTTCATTGCATTGCCTAAAAAGAATGATGCAGTTGAATGCAGTGATTTTATAACAATAAGCATAATGAGCCAGGTAAAAAAAAATATTACTAAGAGATATACAGGGTAGGATTCAGAATAAAATCAATACTGAATTAGATGAGCAGCAATTTGGATTTAGGAAAAACAGTGACACAAAAGAAGCCATATTTAGCATGAAAACATTGATTGAAAAGTACACAGAAGTAAACAAGCCAATATATGCCTGCTTCATAGACTACACCAAAGCTTTCGATAGAATACACCATAATCAACTTATAGACTGCCTAAAGGATATAAATCTGGACTACACAGACATACGACTAATATGTAATTTATACTGGGAGCAATCAGCAATAATAAAATATAACAAGGAGAACTTTACACCCATGGATATAAAAAGAGGAGTAAGACAAGGATGCATCCTATCACCAAGCTTGTTCAATCTATACACTGAGCAAATCTGTAAAAACATCATAGAGATGCCAGGCCTAAACATTAATTGAAAGATAATCAATAACCTAAGATATGCTGATGATACTGTTCTACTATAGTCCGTTCAGAAATTCATAATCACACCTGAATTAGTTTTGCGTGATAACCGCTTGTTATTTTGGTTTCAAATTTTGCATGCAATCTTAGAATATTGATGACGCAAAGATTTTGGTATTTTTTATTCCACAAACACAACAGATTTTGCACACCAGCGAATTCCTTTGATCTTTTATGACGATATCACACAAGTTGATTCAAATTTTAGAGTTTACAGTAATTGTGTTAAATTTTCCAGTTTACTGCAATTCTTGTCAGAGGCGTATCTACATAGTGCTTAATTGTGGGTATTGTTCGGTATGTGTGTTTGCAAACATGAATTCAATTGGTTACAATTAGTCTTGTCCTTCGGTCACCATTAGACCCCAGGACGTCCTAACTGCAGCTGGAATTGAATTCATCTTAATTTTAATCATTCCGAATCGATTCCAAGAGGTTGATAATCATTACTGGCTGGACAAATAGTAATCCATCTCGTTTCCAGTACTCATCTTCCATCCGCAGCACATGTTCAACACACTTCTTCCAGAACGGAATGTCTATTTTTGAGAGAGACTCGCGTGTCAGAACTTCAACATCGCACATTTTAAACGTCCTGTTCTGTTCTGGAACTTGTCCTTTGACGTGAGCCCAGACAAGTTCGATTGGATTAAGGTGCGCATGATATGCAGGGAGTCGAAGAGAGGTGTGGCCGTATTTCTCAAAGGTTTTGTCAACATGGTACACCTTTTTCTTATTCGTATTCTTCACAAATTGTAACAATTCGGGTTTTAAATATGTGTCGTCAAATTTGACATTTTCATTCGCAAGCCTTGTCCTCATTTGCTCTTTTGTATTTGATGCAGTAGGCGCTTTGATACGACATTGTGCTATGATGCTTTATCCATGACTATGCATGAAGGTCTCTCCAGGATTGGTAAAAGATCGTTCTCCAACCAGTGCCTGAAAATGTTTCCATTCATTTCAGTAAGGTAGTCCCTACCGTCGGTACTTTTTGATTGGAAAATAAGTCCCGCATCATGGACAAGGCCGTTTTCAGTGCTTCCAGCTTGCGTTAATATAATGCGCTGGCCTTTGCTGCTCGGAATTGATCTTTTGAGTTTGCCATTTACTGACTGCCATTCTTTAGCATAGGTGTGGTGTGCGTTGACCCATGATTCGTCCAAATATACAATATCATACCGTTCACTCCACCGCTCACGGATCTGTGTCAGGTATTTGCTTCGAGCAATGACCAAGTGTGGTTTTTCACAAATAATTTTCCTGCCCCCAACAGTTTTTCTGAAAGTGAAGCCGGCTTCTCGCACAATCTTCCATAGAGTACTTTTAGAAATATCAATATTGCAGTCTGCATTCAATTTTAATTTCAAATTCCTGATAGTAACAAGTACATTATTAGCAAACATTTTCAATATCTCACGTTTTATGATATCCATGTCAAAGCTGTCGACTTTCCTTTTCCTTCCTTGATTGACATGAGTGCACTCTCAGTCTTGTTTAATTCAACGAGAAAATGACGATCTATTAAGACCAAGCGCGAGTTGCGTTCGTCTCTCTGGGTCATGAATATCACAATATAAATGCCCCATCTTGGATTCCCTAAGGAAGTGCTGATGTAGTAAAAAAGTAACCTTTTGCATAATTATAAATTTGCATTTCAAACTCATTGTAATTTAGATATAAATGTTGGTATTTAAAGTCAACAAATTGTCTACTGAGTCTTCACAAAATTAATAAAGATACGCTTTTCCTTCGGTAATTAATGCCAAGGCCGTGGTGCGTCATGTCGTTCAATAACAATTCAGTTTTGTGCACGGGATTTTCCTGAAGTTAGTGTTTTTGCAATAGCCAAACTATTTTACCTGAATGACCGCACCAAATTAATGTATATATCCTAAAATGGTGTCAAATTCGAACAGGGTGAATTTAATATAGCCTAAAGAAGAAAACTTTTAAACTAGATCAAATTTCTCAGAGCAAAAAATATTTCTATAACGTCATCAATATTCTAAGATTGCATGCAAAATGTGAAACCAAAATAACAAACGGTTATCACGCAAAACTAATTCAGGTGTGATTATGAATTTTTGAACGGACTATAGCAGAAAATCCTAAAGATCTACAACAATTGCTTAATGTGATAAACATAACAAGCAAAAAATATGGACTAGATATGAATATCAAAAAGACTAAAACTATGATTATAAACAAATTAAAATCCTCAAGACCTGCAAATAAATATCACAGTTGAAGGAATACATCTGGAGACAGTTCAGAGCTACAACTACCTTGGACGTACTATAACCTTCTTCTTCTACTTTCCTTCCTCATCTGCCTTTCAGCGTCGAGGGGAGATATAATTTGCGGTCTTTTGCTCTTCTGTTCGCCTTTGCTGCTGTTATGTTTCCTAGTGCTTCTAATATTCCATCGACCCATCTTTTTCGTGGTCGACCCTTAGGTCTGATGTTCTCACAACGTTTGTTGAAGGCTCGTTGTGTTTTGTTCTTTCTGCCTTGTCACGTGGCCAAACCATTTTATCTGTAGTTTCCTTATATATTCTATGGCGGGGACTATTCCTAGCTTTTTTTCTCCGTTCTTCATTTCTGATCTTATCTCTCAAACTGTTTCCTATCAGTTTCGTCTAACACATTTCATCTCTGTAGAGGTTATTTTTTCTTATTGTTCTTGCATCTAGGGTCCAGGTCTGGCATTGGTAGCACAACGTTGGGATGAAGATTGTACTGTATAGTTCTCGTTTTACCTCCAGAGTTATTTCCTTCTATACTATAACCAATGATGGAAAATGTAAAATTGAAGTAAACAAAAGAATATGTATGGCAACAAGTAATTTTAATGCCTTGAAAAATATACTAAAAACAAAACAAATAACATCAGGGCTAAAACTAAGAATAGCAAACTGTTACATCTTCTCAATATTCCTATATGGTGCAGAGACATGGGCATTAGACAAGAAAACAGAACAGAAAATTGAAGCCTTTGAAATGTGGATTTACAGAATAGGTAGAATTGGATTGAAAGAAAATAAAACAAATTATGAAGTTTTAAAACAACTAAAAATAGAAAGAGAAGTACTAAATACAATTAAAACAAGACAAATGAAATTTTTGGGACACGTAAAAAGACACAATAGCCTACTAAAAGTAATATTGGAAGGGAAAATACAAGGTAAAAGAGGCAGAAGCGGACCAAGACTAACATGGACGAGTAACATCAAAAGATGGAGAAGTCAATCTATGACAACCTGCACTATCAAAGCAAGTAACAGAGTGGAATGGTGATCCACGGTAGCCAACCTTCGATGCGGAGACGGCACTCGATGATGATGATGACATCTTTGGAGACGGAAACGCTACACAGGAAGCCTAAGAAGACTTTTAAACAAATATTGTATCGGTTTCGTTAGTTCTGCACGTTGAGGGATAACTGAACACTTACAACTTATACCATGTAAAATGGGGATGACTAGTCGACTAAACTAAACAAACAGTGAGTTAGCACACATATTTAATTTGTGCCTTTGCTCTATGTATAAAAGGGCAATAACATATGCTCATTTTGTGTTTGTGTTCAAGTTGAGAAATTGTCACCATTGACCATGACTGACGCTGCGAAGTTTCGATATTGCTTACATCGTCATGTACAATCAGGCAATTGTGTGAAGCGCTAATAGACACAACCCGTGTACTATGATTGTTCTATAGTACAAAAATAAGGTTCAAAAACTTCAGTTTTGTCTCAAGGGCGGGCGGACTCTTGTCAGATCATTTTGACGTGTTTGTTACTCGTCCCTTATCGATAGTGCTACTGGTTTCCGGTGCATGTAATCTTTTCCTAACACTGGCGGTCTCTTTTCCGGTGTCTTCTTCTCTCATTACAATTCTGAAGCTTTCTTTTCTCTGACCTGTCTGTATTCACAATTATTCCTTCTGTATTAATTCATTTAAGAGTGGAAACTCCACATTTAGTATTGTGTTTTATGACTTAGTGATTTCTCAACTTTCGTGTTGTTTGTATGTGGCCGATTTAGATTTCGTTATAGGAAGCAGTACATGCATGAAAGGTTTGTATTTGTTACTTTGAGAATTTGGTTATTTGGTTATGGAAGGCCCCGGTATCACTGAAAAGGAATTAAAATCCATAATTGCTCAACAGCCCGTGCCAGCGTAATCATTGGAATCTCATCTTTGAGATTATGAGAATGTGCATTGAGACTTGATGAATATAAATGAGAATAAATTCGTCCTCTTCTTTTTATTCTCATTTTGCCCGACGACTGCTCCTCTTCATCGTCCGTCCTAAAGAAAGATGTAAAATACGCGTAGATGTAGTCGGCGTAGAGCAAAACTACGATATCTTTATATTTAGGCCCTCTACATCCAACATCAGCATAACATTTTTCGAATACTACACTGCCTGCCATTTCTATCCATACTAGTTTGGCCAAATAATTTAATCTGATTCAAGACCAAACTGCTATGAAATGTAGTAGGGTATTCATAATTACTAGTTCACTGATTCTGATTTCAGCTGTCGTATGTGAGTCACTGATCACCTTTAGCTCAGATGCGGAGCTGGTGGCTTAGAAGTAAGATATCGGCCTCTGGACAAGAAGGTTCTGGTTCGAATCCCGTCATTGGCGGTGGGAATTATTCACTTCGAATCCAACGTCAATTACTTATCGACGGAAAAAAATATGAGCACCTCCGAAGTCCGAGTAATCTGCCTGTGCGGCGAGGGACCCATGTTCACACAGCTGCCAGGGAAAAAATGGATTAACAATCAACATTCTGTTCCGTCTCCAGGGACTTCGTCAGAGGTAAAAGCTGGCGAACGTCAAAAAAAAAAAAAAAGGAAATAAAAAAAAACTTCGAATCCGTGATTTCCTCCTGGTTTTTACCATCTCCTGTTGTCTTGATAGTAAGATCTTGCTGATGCTAAACAACCCTGGGCAGTTAAAAGTCAAAAGAAGTTGGTCAAAAATGACCATTGCCTGGACACAAATTGGTAAGCAAATCTTCCGATGACGTATACGTTGAACTTAATGGCTCAGATATCGCAGCTTTGCTGCAAACTAGCGACACAACGCATCCACGCCCACTTAAGGGGTGAAGGGTAAGGAAGCGAAATATTGTTAGAAGTCTTGGGTCATAGACTTTTATTTCTTATTGGTGTTTGATTGCCGTTATTCTAGCGCTGCGGAACGTTACATGTTTAACACTGTCTCTACCACCACTACTACTGCTACTACTACTACTACTACTGCCACTACTACTACAACTACTACTACTATCACTACTACTACTACCACTACTACTACTACTACTACTACTACTACTATTACTACTACTACTACCAACTACCATTACTACTACTACTATCACTACTACAATTACCAGTACCATTCTACTACAAATACAGCAACAACTACTACTATTAGAAATGAAAGAAGTAAATATAACAATATTTTATATGTTACTTATACATATAGTTGGTTGCCATATTCATGGATTCGTGGAATATAAGTAACATCTAGTAACTATTACTACAACTACTATTCTATAATACTTCTGCTACTACTACTACTACCCCTACTACTATAACTAATGCTACTACTACTACTGCTACTACTTTAACTAATACTACTATTTTCTCCGGCTTGGTATATAACCGTTGATCAGAGGTTTTAACAAGCCGATATCGTAAAAACGATGTTGTTAATGGAACGTAGACCTAACATTGATGCGAGAGACAAGAGCAGCAGGATTCGGCTCCCTCAATGAGATATAGCTGCTTGCACAGAACAGAGACAGATGGCGAGATTTGATAAAATATCTTTAAAAGAAAACTGCTAGAACAAAAATTCAGATAGGAGAAGGTGTATTTTGGTCTACGCCCTATGGGCCGGCTACGGCTCGAAAGGTCAATAGATAAATAGATAGACTACTTCTGCTACTACTACCCCTACTACTATAACTAATGCTACTACTACTACTGCTACTACTTTAACTAATACTAATACTACTACTTCTGCTACTACTACCCCTACTACTATAACTAATGCTACCACTACTACTGCTACTACTTTAACTAATACTACTACTTCTGCTACTACTACCCCTACTACTATAACTAATGCTACTACTACTACTGCTACTACTTTAACTAATACTAATACTACTACTTCTGCTACTACTACCCTACTACTATAACTAATGCTACCACTACTACTGCTACTACTTTAACTAATACTACTACTTCTGCTACTACTACCCCTACTACTATAACTAATGCTACTACTACTACTGCTACTACTTTAACTAATACTAATACTACTACTTCTGCTACTACTACCCCTACTACTATAACTAATGCTACTACTAATACTACTGCTACTACTACTGCTACTACTTTAACTAATACTACTACCCCTGCTACTATAACTAATGCTACTACTACTACTGCTACTACTTTAACTAATACTACTACTGCTACTACTACCTCTACTACTATAACTAATGCTACTACTGCTACTACTTTAACTAATACTACTACTACCGCTACTACTTTAACTAATACTACTACTACTACTACTACTACTACTACTACTGCTGCTACTACTACTACATGTATTACTACTTCTACTACTGTTACTACTACTACTGCTACTACTACTGCTGCTGCTACTACTACTACTGCTGCTGCTGCTACTACTAGTACTACTACTACTACTACTACTATTACTGCTGCTGCTACTACTACTGCTACTACTACTACTACTGCTGCTGCTGCTGATACAACAACAACTACTACTACTACTGCTACTACTACTACTGCAGCTGCTGCTACAATAACAACAACTACTGCTACTACTACTACTGCTAATAATAATAATAATAAAATAGTAATAGTACAATAGTAATAGTAATAAATAATAAGTGACCATTAATAGTCAAAAATGTCATCGAGTCTCAACTGAAGACGCCTTGTGGTTCCCTTTGTCTACCGTTACACATGTTATTAATATTTAAAGTGACCACTACAATAATTGGTTCGCCATTCTTCTTTTTACTCCTTCATCTTCTACTTCCTTCTTCCTCTTTTTCATCTTCTATTACTTCCTCCTCTTCTTCCCCTTATTATTTTTTTTTCATTATCTCCTACTTCTGCTATATATACTTTTGCTTCTTCATATTCCACGTTTATTTCTTTTTCTTATGTTTATTTAGCGTGTTGACTGTTCTGTATTTTGCATCCGCCTTTAGTATGTTTTTGTTAGAAAATGTTTTCCACGAATTTTGATTCTCTAGATCTTCGTGATGGGATACACCTGTTTATAGCTAGACTGGCCTCTTCTATTAAAGTCTTACCAGACTAGCGAGCTCCTCTCCTATACAGAGTTTGCCGCATTAAGTTCTCTTTCTTCATGATATCAGGACTAGCATGCTCTCCCAGGTTTGGTTTTATTTTTAAAACTGTTTCTTTCTTCCCGTCTTCTCTCTCTTTCTTTTCTGTTTGTTCTTAACCGGGTTGTGCATCCTGGGCATGCACACCGTGGACAGTTTTCTTTTTAAAAATATAACATGCCTGGCAGTATCAGCCAGATCTCAACATTTGCACCCGAGGCAGCACGCAGAAATTGTTCTTTAATAAATCCGCCTTTTTTAGTTTTTTTTTTTTGGCGTTCTCGCAACATTATTTAGGTTTTTTTTTTTTGTTATTCGGAAAAAAGTGGATTGATTTTTTTATATTTACTGATGATGTTCTCGAAGTTCCGAAGTTAACATTTTCTAACAGCTCGTTGTCTTCAAGTATAAATTTGTATTCTTGGTTGTGTATCCAATTAATTTATGTCACAAATTGGTAGATGAAGTTGGTGAGAAGAACATGTCGTCAGTGGCTGTCCTCAGAATTATTACACAAGGAGCCACTTCATATCGAACGTCATTGAACAATCTCCTGCAGACGCAGAGACATGAAAGGTTGAGGATATTACAGCCAGCCCTTTCTTTAACTGTATGTCTCGTCTTCAGCACCATCCAGTGTCTGTTTCTTGTCAAACTTGTGTACAAAACTAGTGATCTCATTAACAGGTCAGTGTTATCGAGGAATGGCTTGCCATTGGTATCATCTGCTTCTTCTTCATCTTGGTCGTCATCTTGCTCAAGTTTTCCTTCAATCTTTTTTTCTTAGTTGTCTTTTAATATTTTCCTTATTTAAAAAAAACATAGGTTTGTATTCGCTTTCATATTCTTGTCTTGTCTATTTCGCTCTTGTTGCTGTTCTTTTTTTTTCTTCTTATTGCTGTTTTTTCTGCTTGTTCATCTTGTTGTTCTCCTCCCCCCCCCCCCCCACACACACACACACTCACACACATTTCCTAGGTCTCAAGTCATCTATTTGTAACTTTTTATTACTTATTCATCTTATTCTTAGTTGTTTCTAATCTTTTATTTCTTTGTCGTTCGCATTTAAACCACTGTATTGAACAATATTCTGCCGGTCATAGCTAGTCATTGATGTAGTGTTTATGCCAATACCCCAGGGACATCTGGTTTCGGCGTCTGGTTTTGTTTTAATTGATGACAGTCACATCTTTTGTTCAGGATTCTTGTGGACACTGTCGAGCATCTCCAACCCGAAATACTACACAGATGAGGCTTTATGTCATCATTCACATACATTTTTCTTGCCTGTTACACCTTCTTTGTTTAATTGTTAATCTTTTATGTATTTTTTTCTCTCTACAACATTGTATTTCGGTATTGTCTATTTTTTTGTCTATACATATTTTTCTGCGACTTGCAGTTGTATGTTCCTTGTCTCCCATCGCTGAGTTCATGTCTGGAAATAAATATACATATTGAAGTAGAATGTCTGAAAAAAATGTAAATTATGTGCAAGTTTAAAGAGCGGAAGTAATTCATATAGTTGAAAGTAAGACACCCTATCCCTTCATATATTTTACCAATTGAGGTTAGTCCAGGGACACCATAAATGATCGAAACTTTGCTCACATTGTCTTGTAAACTAATAGGAAATTATATCACACACCCATCCTTCCTGAGATATATTTTCCCTTTAAGAATATTGTAGAAATAAAAGGTTGTGTGTAAAAATGAAAACTGCACAAGTAGTTTTAATTATTTGTATAAGCTTATGTGAGAAGTCACACTGTGACGAAATATGACGTTAGTTGTTGGGGAGAGAGTGACAGGCGGATACACAAACACACACACACACACACACACACACACACACATATATATATATATATATATATATATATATATATATATATATATATATATATATATATATATATAGAGAGAGAGAGAGAGAGAAATTAGAATTAAAAGTGAGACTGAAGTGAAAAGCAAAGTAAACATAAAGAGGGAGGAACTGAGGATGAAAAACCTAAAGACATTCGACGCCGAAGTAACATTCCTTTATCGAGTGTGAAAATATATTCATTCAATTCTCCGAAAGTCACGACAAGTGACAGTGACAAACTCGTGCAAATTGAATCAACATTTCGTCTTAGTGTAAGAGGCAATCAAATATTCATCTTTCTATAAGAGCAATTGTTTTACGTGCGTCCCAATATGGACGAACAGTTGTATCCATAACACCATATCTCAGCGCTTTTCACATAGTGGATTGTTGACTTTACAAGGGTATTCAAGCGGCATCTCATGACTACAAGGGTAATGAAGCAGCATCTCATGACTCAGAAATGTACCCTTTATTCTGTGTAATAACTTAAGGAGTAAGCTTCTCTTTATAACCAATGCTTCAGGCGATAGTTTTGTCTTCTGTATCATCTTCTCACCGTCCTTATTTATCATTTTTACTGCATCCCATTTCACCTGGGCTAGAACGTGTCAGCGACTTGCAGCTGATTGCTTGCATCATGATCAAAACCAGCAATGGCAGAGACCCTACCTACTTCACGCCACCGTAGTTAAAAAAAAAAAAAGACTAACAATCTGGCTAAGCCAACAACGTTTCAAGGGGGAAAACAATATTTAAAAAAAGAAGCTATTTCTGAGACCGGATGGTTTGACCGAAAGGTGCAGTTATAACAGTTTGCTGTAAATCAAGACACAACGTATCTATGCTTATTTACCGTCTGATTATTGGTTTGGTAGTGAAGTAGAGCGTCGTCGGGCGAACTGAGGACAGAACATTACCTTTCTTTGTGCAGATTAAAGATAATTCGCTGTCTCTTGTTGTCACATTCACTGTTTCTTTTATTATTTACACCTGTCATTTTCAGGGACGCAGCCTCGATCTATTGTTTCCGCGACGTTCACCGAAAGTGTAGATAATTATTTTTGTTTTCGCCGTGTGGCTAAATAATTTAATAAAAAATGTTCCACGAGGAAAGAAAAAGGTTTTTTTTAACATATTGTTTTGCCTTTTTTTAAGGGGGGGGGGTGTTTGGTTGGTTGGTTGACGGGGTTGGAGATTTCCAACGTTTATCTAAAAACTTCCGTTTTACTTTCTTTTCATAACATAATTTAATCGTGTGTCTGACGTATTTCATTTTGGTGTTGTCTTTCTTACTTATTTGTTTTGAGATCCTATGGTGTCCAGGTTGATCATTTGTAGCACAACGTTGGAATGACGATTGAGTTCACAAAGGCTCTGTTGGGATGCCTGTAATGTGATTTCTTTATTGAACAATATTAATGCAATTTGACTAATAGTCTATCTTGCTTTGCGGCACATTCACTCTATTCTATTGTGTGTTTGTTATGTATATGTGGATTTTTCAATTTATTTCCATGTTTTATGTTCTATCTTTGTGTGGTAGTATTTATTACTTCCGTTTTATGGGTGTTAGTTTTTATGTTAACTTGTTGGCTCGGGTGTTAGTTTTTATGTTAACTTGTTGGCCCGGGTGTTAGTTTTCATGTTAACATGTTGGTCTGGGTGTTAGTTTCCATGTTAAATTGTTGGCCCGGGTGTTAGTTTCCATGTTAAATTGTTGATCTGGGTGTTAGTTTCCATGTTACATTGTTGGTCTGGGTGTTAGTTTTCATGTTAAATTGTTGATCTGGGTGTTAGTTTCCATGTTAAATTGTTGATCTGGGTGTTAGTTTCCATGTTACATTGTTGGTCTGGGTGTTAGTTTTCATGTTAAGTTGTTGGTCCGGGTGTTCGTGTTTAGGCTAAATTGTTTATCTATTAATCTGCTTTGTTCAGATATTCTTAAGGGCTTATTTATTTCAATGACTAATGAAAGTCGATTGTAATATGTAGGTCAACTGTTTCTTCCATTATAGGTTGAAATCGTCGTCTTTGAATTATTTTGTTTATCAACTTATTCATTGTTAATTGTGATTCTTGTATGATACATCAAATCACATTAGGCAATGTAGATATATTTTGCATATGGCTTCAGCGGATAATTGAATGTACATACAAAGTGAGAAATGATACAATAGTTTCAATATTTTACCCCTACAGCGGTAATCTTATAGAAAAGTCACAGCTAACAAAGATAAATTTATTTAAAAATTAACTTCCAAGATTGTCTTGTGATGTTTCAAATTGAGATCATTCTAGCATACAGAAGTGTTAAGAATGTGGGGAAATGTAGCAAGCATCTTCTGATATAGACGAATGCACATTATCGGACTAGAACTAAATTGTTCACACTTAAAGCTGAATCTATCAGCTGTTACTTGCGTATTTTCGTTGACCTATTTTCGTCTTAGTTAATTTCTTTGATGTTAAACACCCTTAGTGCTTTAATAAAATGTAATATCTCATCGGAGTAGCAGTATTTTTATAGAAAATTATGGAAGGAAACATTATATTTGTATGAACATGTTAAATGACTGTCCTTATTTTAGTTTGTGTGCAGATGTCCTTTTTAACTGCTTGATCTATTTGACTCTTAACTTATTCTTATCTCGTATCCCTTTGTCGCTCTAGCTATTACGCATTTATAGATGGTTCCTCACCGCCCACAACCAATATCCATTTTGTCGTTAACTTGACATTGACAACACGTCAGAAAGCCTTGTCACATTTTTTGTTGTAACATCACTTCTCAGGCAGCGCCATTTTAATCTCCTTAATTTTCTGGTAGAATACTAAAGCTGTGTTATGGTAAGTCGTTTTTATTGATATCCGTGGAATGTTTGCATGTATTTTAAATGGTTTAGTTCGTGCCTTTTGTCGTCACCCGAGTTTGGTCGTTAGACGCAACGTTGGAACTGTCTTGTGTTGTTATCCTGCAGCAAAGATACAATTGTCCCCATTGATTTCACTTATTCCCTAGGCAAATGCTCCATCTTGCCCTTTCAGTTTACCACTCTTTGTTTGTATTTTTATCCGCCTGGATTCACCTAAGCCTCCTGTGACTGCATCTGTCCGTTTGTTGCTATTTCTGTGCGGATGCAATCGACGTACAAGAAAGAAACTGTTAACAAGCGCTCGATTCTCTTGACATGAAAGTCAAGCGTCTTGTCTTGCCTCCATTGTAGAGAACGCCGGCCTCCTCGTGTGCACCGACATTCCAATAAGAGGATTCGTTTCACCTGGGGATTAAATTGCATGCATTATTGTGAGTGCGCATCTTTTACAAGACCATTTGCGCACGAAATTGACGTGTCACTTGACGTAATGAACTTCATTGTTGTCAGATCTGTAGTCTGTACTGATAGGCCTGTCCGGCATTGTTAAACACGTGATTTTATATTGCCTGTTATGTTACGATATCATCTTCAGTGATACATTGTTTTCAATAATGACTTATATATCTGTCATCGAACAAATACGGCAGATCACGTCATATAAAATGTCATAGAAAAGTGCAGTATTATGTTTCACCATACTGGACTATAGTATTTGGATATCAGAGTGCCCGTGATCTTCCTACACCTGTATTACTCAATGTGTCACGTAGAAATTATTTTGTATGAGCTCACTCGGGAGTGAGATATTGTAAAAGGCGACTGAGGAAGTCTGGAATCGTCACTTGTGCAGTCGAGTAGAACTTGAGGGGAGCGACCTTGTCAACAGAATTTATCGATGCATTTTGAGAAATACTATGATAAGTGGTGGAGCGGATATGGGGAATTCTCGACTGCAGTCAAACTGGATTATCTTAAATGAACAACTTATTAGCCAATCTAGTGGGAGGCTGGATAGGCATTGGCTTCTGGACAAAACAGTCATGGGTTCGAGTCCCCACCACAGGCGGTGGGAATTGTTCTCTTTGAAACCATGATTTCTTGTTGACCTTCTCCCGGTTTCAGATATATCAGATAGATCTCTGGTGAAGATGTCTAGCCCCCTCAGATAACGGCGAAAAACAGGACGTCCGTGTGCACTCTTCGCACGTCGAAAGTCGCAAATTAGCGATATAACACGTAGTAGTAGTATATTATAATCATAAACAAAGGAAAAACACAAAATCCACAAATGGATATCAAAATTGAAGGAATAGACCTGGAGACAGTTCAGAGCTACAACTACCTTGGACATATTATAACCAGTGATGGAAAATGTACAACTGAAATAAACAAAAGAAAAGGAATGGCAAAAAGTAATTTTAATGCCATGAAGAACATACTAACATCAAAACAAATAACACCAGGGCTAAAACTAAGAATAGCAAAATGTTACATCTTCTCAATATTCCTATATGGTGCAGAAACATGGACATTAGACAAGAAAACAGAGAATTGAAGCCTTTGAAATATGTATATATCGAAGAATAGGTAGAATTGGATGGAAAGAAAATAAAACAAACGACGAAGTCTTAAAACAACTAAAAATGAAAAGAGAACTACTAAACACAATCCAAACAAGACATGCGATTTTTGGGCCATGTTGAAAGACACAACAGCCTACTAAAAGTAATCCTGGAGAGGAAAATACAAGGTAAAAACGGCAGACCAAGACTAGCATGGACGAGTAACATTAAAAGATGGACAAATCAGCCTATGAAAACTGCACCATCAAAGCAAGAGACATAGCAGAATGGCGCTTCATGGTAGCCAACCTTCGTTGCGGAGACGGCACTGATGATGATGAGTTGTAGTATCCTCATTCAGCCATAGTTGACTATTGATTTTCCAGCGCCCCTGGAAATGTTATTTTTTCTTTTCTTTCGCCGTGTGTTCTCTTATTCTATGAATCTGTCTGCTTCTTGTTTGAGTTGGAGCTTTAGAGTGTGTTTCCAAAGATTGTGGTCTGCAGCTATTTCTTCCCAGGCTGCAGGGTTTATTTTTAGAGTCTTCATGTCACGGTTACACACGTCTACAAATCGAAGTTTTGGACTTCCCCTAGTCCTTTTGCCATCTGCCAGTTGTTCGTAGAGTACAAATAACATATACACGCACACTTAAAGCGTGAACGCTGAAGAAGATTCCAATGTATCACATTTATTACTGTGTTACCGTTCATATAAGAGATAATTTCAAAATAAATCTGACGTTGCGAGTAAAGGCTAGGTAATCTTCGCGTCTCTGTCGCATAAAATAATATATATATATATATATATATATATATATATATATGAATGAGAGCGTTTCTAGATAGTTTGCCGAGTCTAAATAAGACGAGATTTATTGATAAAGATTCTTTGATGTTTAAAGTTATGGTTGGATAGTCTGTAGTGTTGTGAGATTAAAAGCAGAGAAAGGATTGGGCTATTAAATTGTCTGTGATATTATACATGAGATAAAGAGCCTTTGAAATAAAGCATTTATTGTGAAGAGATTGTCTTAGAATAGGAAATTAGTACAAGTAGTTGTGCGGGAAAATTAAAAGCAAATGCTTGTGTATTGTGTACTAAAGTACATACAGCCTATGATCTACCAGATAACAGTCGTGTGCTGCTTTTCATTTAAAATAGATACACTAATATATATGTATATATTTTGTTGTTGTGATGTTAAATTACCTATCCGTCGCTAAAAACGGTGATAACTGCTTCAACTTGAGTAGGGAATTGAGTCTAAAGTCTAGTACTGAATATAAAAGTGTAACTGACTAAAAGACGTGCTTTTATAGGAGCGATGATATGGGAATGCCCCGCTTGCTGTAACGCCATTCCGTTCTAAAGTCTGATTGTCCTACCTTTTACATCAACATACTTTCTTAGTGCCTCCATCAAACCGACCATCTTAGTGGCGCCTATAGTGATATTGCCGCGCCATATTTAGGGCCTTGTGCTCCAAAATTTCACAGTAGCTGACATCGGTATTGAACCTCCTAAAGGTCTTTCTTATGTTTCCGGTCGGTCCTCGCAGCTCTTGCATATTTCGCAGTTCAATGCTGTATCAGGATCTCTTCATCAAACATGCGCTCAAATGTATCCAGCTATCTCGTTTGGACTTTTGAAGAAGCAAATGCTTTTGGTTATCCATGTGTTCCCAGCGTTAGACAAATAATGGGACTTTTTGGGGGACTTGCGATTACCAAATGGTAATTTGTCGGTTGTATCTGTGGGTTTTTGGCTTATATTAACTCCTGCTGGTACATGTTCTATTCTATTATATTCTATTAATTAAACCAGTTTCATGGCAGTCAGAAATTCCCCATATCCGTTCCAGCACTAATGCTCATTGTTTCAGACTGAAAAAAAGTTCATCACTTTATCGTCATGGTGTCTGGTACTTTGTAGATCTCAGACAGTGTGGATGTAGATCTCAGTGTGGATGTAGATCTAAGACAGTATGAAGATATGCATTAAACGCTTTCCGTAACGAGTAGTCTGCTGGTTGTTTGCTTGACCACTTCCATGCTGGGTGGAATGTCCAGAATGCTGAAGTGGTAGGCTGATTCCATTGTAGTTTCTAATATTGATATCATCTTCTAGGGAACTATTGCACTGGATCATTCTGTTCATTCTTGATATAGGAAACAGTTTGGAGGAATATAGCTGACAGAATCCAAATGTTCAACTTGTTTCACAATAAATGTAATTATGCTACCTGTGATTTTTCCAACTTGTTTCAGAGTTGTGATTAAAAAAAATAGAACTTGTTTCAGAGTTGTGATAAAAATAAAAAAAATAGAACTTGTTTCAGAATTGTGATTAAAAAAAATAGAACTTGTTTCAAAGTTGTAATTAAAAAAAAATAGAACTAGTTTCAAAGTTGTAATTAAAAAAAAATAGAACTAGTTTCAAAGTTGTAATTTAAAAAAAATAGAACTTGTTTCAAAGTTGTAATTAAAAAAAAATAGAACTAGTTTCAAAGTTGTAATTTAAAAAAAATAGAACTAGTTTCAAAGTTGTAATTTAAAAAAAAATAGAACTAGTTTCAAAGTTGTAATTTAAAAAAAATAGAACTAGTTTCAAAGTTGTAATTTAAAAAAAATAGAACTAGTTTCAAAGTTGTAATTTAAAAAAAATAGAACTAGTTTCAAAGTTGTAATTTAAAAAAATAGAACTAGTTTCAAAGTTGTAATTTAAAAAAAAGAAATAGAACTTGTTTCACAAATGTGGTACATGCGACTTGACCTTGGTAGGATATTGCTATTACAGTTCACATTACCCAACCTTTTTAAATCATCGGATGCATTAAACAAATGTTATTATTATTTTTAAATGATATACAATTTTTAGTCCACAAACTGAGCTAACTAGGTTTGATATCATCGAAGTTTTGTGAGAATTGTTCTCCCACTGTTATCTTGAAAGCAAATAAATACATATGGAACATAATAACACGAATAAATTAACAACAGAAATAGACACAACTCATAATCATTTGCTTGTCTAAATTGTAAGGTAGAGGCAACTTATTGTCATAATTTAATGTAGAAATGTATAAAAGCAAGCTGCTATTGGCGATGTGAATTAGAAACCGAGAAATGCAGACTCGGGTCAATCGGATTTCATTACAAAGAAACAGAGTATTGAAAATAATGAAATGTTTTAAAGATTGACGGTCGTCTAGGCAATCAATCTTCACAAGGTGAGACACAAGATGATGAAATAGACTGATTGCAATGTCGTTTTATCAGACGGTTCCTAGTTTAGACGTGACAATCAGATTTCATCTGGTAGCGACCGGATTACGATATTCGAAAAGAATGCACGTTGTCCGCTGGTGTTGAGAGGCAGACAAATAATGGTTGGCTTGGAAACCTGGAAGTAGAGGAAAGTCGAGATTTGAGAAGAGAGCTGGAGATGAGATAACAGGTGTAAGTTGGCGAGTGTGAAGTGCTACACAACCTGATGTCCTGTTATAATAGACAATGGATAATGACGTGAACGCCTAGAGTAATGTTTGTCAAGCCGCCGTCCTTGTATTCTAAACATACTTGTATTCTCTCAAGCTCCCAAGCACATATAATTCTCCTGACAAACACTTATTAAGTTGAGGCAGCCTGTAGTAGTTAAGTAGGTATTGGCATGAAGGACAAAGAACACAACTTTTGCCTCCATTTTGTGGATCGAAGTAATATAATTGTTATTTTCATCCGATTACCAAAGTCTTATGTTAGAGAAATACGACTATATAGTCTTCGTGAGCACTGATGAACGAACACTGCAATGTGCAAGAAAAGATTGTGGCCTGTAAGTCAGACATAAATGTGACACGTAAATGAAAGATCGCATACACCAAGATTGACTCGGTGAGGTCGTCCTTATCCCAACACGGTCTTATTCTGTTTGTTAATCACACAATAAATAAATTATAAAAAACAAATATGATTTGACTTTCAGTGCTTCCTGCTAAGCTTCCTTTTCGTCAGCTCTCCTTACTCATCATCCTTGCCATCCCTTGGGGGTCATTGATACTGCTGTTCGAAGGTGACCACAATTAAAGATTTCTCATTGGCTACTTCTGTTGCCGCATTTTGTGGTACATATATAAATAAATTATGCACACACACACACACATATACATATAAAATAATAAACAACCCATTATAGCTTATACTAAGATCACACTATATTTAACTTTCTAGTTTTGTAGAAAAATAACATTTAACAAGTTATAATGCGCCGCAAGTGACACCATTTTTAAATTGCAAGTATTCATATGACACATATTAGTAATGTTTATTATCTTTAGAATAGCATATTGTTTATTACAATTGAATTAAAATGCTAGAAATAATAAAAAAATAGTTATAGATATGTTAAAACACTGATTGCTAACATTGGAATTCTATCCCATTGCGCTCCTGTCAGTTTACCTTAGATGGGTAGTTAGATGCAAACAGAAGCACAAATTAATTAACCCATTGTTGTGTAACACACTTAATATATGCAATAGCAATTATATATATATTTATAGCTTTCACATCATAAGTCTTTAATTCAATGGAGATCGGGAACATTTTTTTTCGGTTTTTTTTATGTCTTTGTTAACATATTTTAGCTAAACTTCTTCTTCTACCTTTCAGCTCCCTGTGGAGAATAGGTCTTCAACAAACAATTTCCAAGCATTTCTGTTTCTTGCCATTCTTTTACGATCATTCCATGTCTTCCCCATCATCTTCATCTTTGCTTCTTTCTGTCTTCTCCAAGAATTCCTTGGTCATCCTCTTTGTCTTTTTCTCTGGGGGTTCCAAAAAAGGGCCTGTTGTGTAATACTTTAAGTTGGCCTCCGTAGTGTGTGTCCTGTCCAGCGCCATCGTCTTCGCTGTATCTCTTTATCCACTGGTGTTTGACTGGTAAATTTCCATAATTCTATGTTAGTGATTTTGTCCTGGCATTTCCATCCTTTAATTCTACGTAAGCACCCATTAATGAAAGTCTGTATCTTCATGATTGTCATTTTAGTTGTTCTCCATGTTTCACAGCCAGATAATAAGACTGACTTAACATTGGAGTTGAAAATTTTTATTTCAGTATTTAACCTAATTTCTTTGGACTTCCATATGTTTTTCCCATTGCTACAAATGCTCATCTTGCTTTTGATATCCTTATTTTAGTATCATTTTCTGTTCCTCCATCTTTGTCTATATTGCTGCCCAGATATATGTAAGATTGTACGTCTAGTAGAGGTATTTCTCCTACTTTTATTTGGTTATTACCAACTGCATTAATTCTCATAATTTTGGTCTTATCTCTATTTATTTTCAGTCCCATCTGTTGTGATCTCTCATTTTATCTTCCATGCGTTCATGGTTGTGTGATAGGAGAGCTATGTCATCAGCAAAGTCTAAATCATCAAATTGCTTGGCCAGTGGCCACTGGATTCAATTTCTGTTGTTTTAGAGTTATTTTTATAATCTAATCTATGGCCAGTAGAAAGAGAAATGGAGATAAAAGGTGTGTCTAACCCCTGTTCTTATTTCAAATGCTTCTGTAAGCTGTCCTTCATGCACCACACTACATTTAATTCCTTCATACATTGTTTTTATCAGTTGAATAAACTTTGTGGGAATTCCGTAATGACTCGGCAACTTCCAAAGCATTCCTTTAGCTAATCTAGGGACCTAAGAATTTGTCCTCAATAAGAGAAAGAACTAGGTTATTTTATAACTCAATTGTTTTATATTATATATTTAGCGAAAACTAATACCTATTTGTATATTTTAATGAGAAAAAGAGGGTTTAATATGTGATTTCGCAGGTAATAAACAATATATAACAATATAATAAACAAGATAATTTTCACGTGCAATTACCAATTTAATATGTCATTTATTTTGTCCGTATTTAAATTATTTTAGTACATATCTATAGTATTTTCGCATGCATACGTGATCTGAATCGTGAATCCATAAATTATACGCTGCTGACTAAATGAATTTTCTGTTTCATTTCCGGATGACAATTGCATTCTAATAATATAATCTACAAGACATTAGTCTGATGTTGACCTGACAGAGTGGACAAAACAAAGACCCAAGCAAAACCACACATGGTCTCAGTCGCTTTTAAAGTTTGGTTTAGGTTGTAAAAGTGTGAATAATTGTTTATATGGTTTGCTTGACCGGCAGAATAAGGTGTGGTATATGAAGGTATAAAACAGTCGTTTCCATTGATGGAAATTACGTACCTTAAATTTCCAAGACGGTGTTTCTCAGTGATCGTAAAAAATGACATTATTTGTGGGGTGTAACTACAAACTGATTGTTTGAATGAATGAAGTTTAATTTAATTGTATATATATATATATATATATATATAACATTTTAATCATTTGTACGTTTTGAAATTATTATTTTTTTTTTGCAATTATGTATTTAGCAAAAATACCAATTACTATGTATGCTTTGGGTCGTGAGCACTGTATTGTCTACATATTTATTGTCGTGTACTGACTTATTGTCAGTGATATAATAATTAATAGGAATGTGAGGATATATAGTATAGGGGGATTCAGCTGTCTTTTGTTTGGGATATGGTAACTGAAATGTAAGAATATAGTAGTAGAAATGTAATTGAGATTTAGCTGTCATTTTTAAAGGATATAGTTTCAGAAATGTAAAGATATAAAAGTAGAAATCATTTAGATTTAGAAGTCATTTGTTGGGGTATAGTAAGAGAAATATAATGATATAATTGCAGAAATGTTATTGAGATTTAGCATATGGCGAATATTTAAATTCGTAAGCAAGTAAGGGCTGTCCTGACTATCTGTAATACAACAATAATTTCTTTTTATTTTATTCTCTTCGCGCGTGTCAATGCCTTGTTTGAGTGAAGCCTAGACTTATATCAAACCGTTTCGACAATGGGCTCTCTCTCTCTCTCTCTCTCTCTCTCTCTATATATATATATATATATATATATATATATATATATAATATCTTTGCAATGGTGTGCCGATAACGTGTATAATAGATCTTTGATTGTTCTCTAACGGACAGTTAATTGATACTACACAAGCACGTCCCAAAAAGATAATGAAAGTGCGAGTATTGGTCTTCTCATCTTGTACCTCGCCGCGACTTAGTATGTGATAGAGTAAATCACGTCATGTCTTAACGCTCTAACAGAGGCTGCAGTTATAATGTTGCCATGCTTTAAAAAAAAAAAAGTTATTATTTTTCTATAGTGTAGCCAAAAATACGTAGAAACTGAATTGCATATGTTAAATAACCATATCATTTTGCACTGCTACTGGCTCAGCAAGGAGGTATATAGTTTAGAGAGCATCGGCACGTTTGTTTAGGGTATATTCAATTTTGCATTTGAACTTACCAAATTAGTTAACAGAATCGATCCAATTGGCATAGTGTAAGCTACTAAAGTTTCTTTAACATATGATAGACTATGTGTTTATGTTATATGAATATAAGAAATAATATATAATTATGATTGTACAGTCTATGTTTGATAATGGTTCTAGTGACTTGCAAATATCTATTTTCTACTTACACTTCTCTCTATTAGTCCTCTCCTTCAATTCAGGCCACGCATGATTGAAAGAGATGTTTATTTTGTGAGTTGGAATCCAAACAACAACTATGTAGTTATATCATGATATCTCTCATGGCTTTGACGCTATCTGTCAGATTTTCCTCAGACGACTGACTTTCCTACAATAAAAACAATAAATCGTCTGTATATTATGAGAAACACGAAAACTGATATTGTTTAATCTTACACCATAAAATTGTTTTCATATCAGTCAATGGTTTTTCCTACTTGTTAAATAGAAGACATTTTGACTTAACCCTAGAAATTAAGCTTCTGGTCTCAAGTACCCGGTTCAAATCTCATGTCCAACAATTGAGATCTCCCCACCCGTATAATAGTTCCTGACCTTAAAGTAGGCGGAATAGATTTACTACTCCCATTGAAACGGACAATTAAGCGTGGATCCAGTACACCAAGGAAAAGAGCTCTTGGCATTTGAATAATCAAAACAACAAAAGCCTTTGTTATTTGTCTCACGGATTCTTACTGATGCTACTGTAGAGTTTCCGCTTTCTCTTGACATCGTCTTGTATGGTCGGATACAAATAAGAGTATTAATGGACACTGTCCGATTACAGAAATGATGGTCCTGTATAGAAGAACAAGGCATTTCGAAGAGAACACTAACGATCTCATTATAGTTTCCTTGTCTGGAGACCGCACATGCTGTAACGAACATGCGCTGGTAACAACAGACAAGTAGCAAGTCGAGTGTCGTATTAGCCGGAACCGAGGCAGTTACTCGCGGTTATCGATTTCTGAGGTTAACGCATTGTCGGTTAAGATTGTTCTGCTAGACGGATTCCCAGTCTGTCAGGGTCGTATTACTATCACTGTCGCGTCTGGATTCCTCCCTGACACTGCCGTCAATGGCATTCCTAGATAGGTACCCAATGGGCCTCGCATAAGATGTAGAAACAGTGGGAGTTCATGTAATTGATGGTAACGAGATTTTTTTGTTTAAACAAAGGTTAAAGTGTTGGCTGCAAGAAGGAGATTATTATATTACGTTTCTTCATTGTTTTTCTGAGCAAATGTTGCCATTAAAAAAAAAGTAATTATGTATTATGTGATGTGACAGTCGACTTCAGTTTGTGGTTGATGAGTGTTAAGCTGTAAAGAATTGTAGCATATAATTCTCCAGCATATTATTTCAGATGTGATCGATCAGATGCAATTTCATTAAAAAGAAAGGTTAGTCAACACTGATATAATCAGCAAAGCAGCGCATGCTACATTTACGCAAGTGCTTTATGTTTAGTCGTCACATTTCAATAGTTTATTTCACCGTTGGAATAGATGTTGAACAATTACTTCTGAGATTTTGTTATGGCTGACCACAGTCATACTTTTGAGAGGTTGGAGGGTGTGCTGGTGTGGAAGAAAAATAGCACTTTTAAATACGAGGGTGAAGCGGAACGAAATCTATCAGTTTAGGAGAGTGAACATGCTGCAGTTCTATTAACAAGACAGCACATCAGCAGTAAATGAGAAGTAATTTGTCTCGAAGAACACGATGCACACTTTGGGTATCTTATAGAAAGAAAAGTCACTGATTGCTTCTAAACCGCTTATGCTGTTGTGGGTAACTCTGCAGCCGCTGAAACTGTTTTCACTGTTGCCGATAAGTTAATGACAGGGTAGTGAGATGCAGTGAGATATATTATACGCTAAAAATGTATTTGAAGTAAGGGCTTGCAAGTTGAATAGTTTTGTATGTTAAAGTGTAACAAAATGGCAATACAACAGTCATTGATAAATATATTTTGTTATTACTCTGTTCTGAATAGAAAAAGGGGGTCGTTCTCCAAGCATAGACGCATTTTCAAATGTGTGAAGTAAAACACTCGAGGAAACCCATGTCAACAGAAAAGGTATAATGAAAAATGGAATCATAAAAAAACCCGAAATAGCGTCCTATTTAATGTGCTCACTAACACTATATGCACCACACAGTTATCAAGGCGAGGAGGGAAACTTTACTTTCTTTTTTACAATGGTTCACATCTTATGTAAGATTTATATGTATTACAGTGTTCGACGCACATAGGCTTTCTTTCTTTCTTTCTTTCTTTGTGGATAGGTTCTGGTGCAAGCCATCATCTATTAGTCGGTGGCAACTTCCAGTTCTGTAACTGTCAGACACATTGCCTCCAATTGTGTCCGATATTGAAGACTTGTTACAGACTTGTTACCATGTGGAGCAATCTGCTGAGGTAGGGCGACTAAGAGGAAATACACACCGTGATAAGAAGAAAACGCTGGTGCATGGGCGGTCACGTGCTATTAATAGTTCCTAAAATAATCACAAGAACCTCCATGAGGTGGCCTTCTGAGGGCTGGCGAAAGAGTAACATATCAGTGATAACATAACAAGAAATAGATGAAGAATTTTGAAAAGACTTGGACCACTGGTTGCGTTGTTAGTTCCAGGCTAAAAATGAATGTTTGTATAGAAAGGTATTTGCCACCGTTTGTGTTCGGTAACTCACCAGCTTAAACTTATCTTGATACATGCATATCAACATCATCATCTAGTACTGGGCCTGCTGGCGTAGGTAATCATGTCTCTCCACAACTTTCGATCTCGACAGCTATTTATCATTTCTGTTGTTGACCTTCTGCCAAGCCATTCTCTTATGCTGTATGTTATTTTTTCTCTTTGTTTCCCTCTATCTCTTCGTCCCTCAAATTTTCCAGTTGTTACAATATATTCCAGTTGTTCTCTTCTCATTACATGGCCAAAAATGATAATTGTTTTTTCCTAATATTGGAAATTAGCTCTCTTTTTGCTTTGACCTCTCTCAGAACCTCTTCATTACTCTGCATAGCTGTCCATGGTATTCTCAACATTCTCCTGTAAAACCACATTTATATAAAGTATAAAATATAAAGTAATGCTTCGCATATTTATGGATTAATCGTTGCTATAAGTGCCATATTTTGTGATCACACTGCATAATATACGCAAGATAGGCTCTCATTTTTACCGGATGTTAATCAAATCAATAACATAGCCCACTGAAGGTAGTTAATATCACCATATATCAATAATAAAAATGATATAACCAAAACAAGAATAACAGTTTCTGGACAAACAGGGGTTCGCTGTCACTATCAATAATCAGATCGAGAATAGCTTGCTTTCAATTTTCTGTGACTGACATATATATATGTGTGTGTATGTATGTATATATATTAGTGTGTGTGTATGTGTGTGTGTGTGTGTATATATATATATATATATATATATATATATATATATATATTTGTTTTTTTTGGTTCGGTACCCAAAGACTATTTCAATGTGACGAATGAATGTATACACTACACTGTGTGCATGTCCAGCTAGCTAAACTAAACTAAGCCACTTGGGTAATGGGACGTGAACAACAACTGCAAATATGAAAACAGCGGTAAAGCATCGTACCATGTCAGCACCCTTACAGCAAGAATATTCGAAAATAGAAATATGTTGTAAATTAACTGTGCCTTGGAGAACTGGCTGGTCTAGAAGTAAATCGTTGGCTTCTGGACAGGAAGGCATCGGGTTCAATTTCCCCAACTCAGGTGGGAATTAAAAACAAATCTTATCCGTGGATTCTTTATGCCTTTGCACTGCCATGATCTCTGAGTAGAGAAATCCGATATCTAGAACTCTCAGAAAACGGCGGAAAACAAGAGGTCCAGTGTGCACTCGCGCACGTTAAAGAACCCTTGACAGTTTAAAGTCGAAACGAGTACGCCCCCCCCAAAAAAAAAAAAATAAAAAATAAATAAAAGCCGATGCCCAGACTAAAGACAATTGTTAAGCAAAATGTACCCATGCCGAAGATGTATGTGTCGGGCCAAAAAGGGCCGATATCGCGGCTTTGCTGTAAACTGGCGGTAAAACGCCCACTCAACGTCATTTAACGTTTGAGCGCTAAGACGAGGAATGGCTCCATACACTCTACTTAAAGCAACACCTGCTTCCTTTCTTTGTCGTGCACCTTGGTAGGAAACGTGCATATCTGTGTTTAATAGGAATTAAATAAAAATCATTGTGTGCATGGTCCACCCTAACAACGTTACTGGAAGACTTTGATGATGTTACATTTTTGATGATTGTTCAAGTTCTTTTATAGCTTCGCAATAAAATCAGTCGTCGTTAGTTGCGTTTTATAAATGCCATGCAAGTGAGATGGATAAGAAATGCTACAAAGACAACAATGGGTAAAGTACATTTAAAAGGGAAAAAAAATTTACTCTACCGACGTTAGTCAAAACGTTTCATGAGGATATGAAGGGTACCATTCAATACGACGGCAGGGCATCATAACCCTTCAACATACGTAGTGGTGTCAAGCAGGGATGCGTTCCTTCATTCGACCCTATTTGGAATCGTCTTCGCTGTTCTATTGAAACACGCATTCTCAAATGCGAAGAAAGGAGTTTATCTTTATACTAAATCTGATGGTTGGTTGTTCAATCTCGCAAGACTAAAGGCAAATTATCATTTCAAAATCAGACATATCATTATTAGAGACATGTTATTTGCTTACTACGCTGCACTTGTCACACAAAGTCAGGGAGAACTCCAGAGCATCATCCATCGCTTTTCGCATGTTTGCAGAGACTTCGGTCTAATAATGTAAAAAAAAAAAAAGTAAAGTACCTCAGTCACGCCAAGTGGCGTATAGGGAATATGGTGTTAGTGACCATACATTTTACAGACCTTCGGCACATGATTTTTGGGATAATGTGGTCGGTATTACGCCCGTGCCGCTATACTGTCCCAGAAAAAAATCCGGTACCCATTAAAGGCTGGGTGAACCTGAAGCCCTCGGTTGGGATCGAACCCTACCTCTTGTCCTTTGTAGTCCAGTTCACTAACCACTGAGCTATCGCGGCTCCCCGGTCTAACAATAAGTTTGCAGAAAACTAATATACCCGGTCAGGTCGTCGAAACAACACCTGCCATCGTTATCGACAACTACAAACTTGATGTCGTGCAGAAGTATAGCTACCCGGGGTCCATCATCAACGGCAAACTATATTTAGAAACACAAATTGACGCCCGCATTGGTAAAGCTGCTACCACCTTCACCCGTCTTTCAAGGCGTGTTTGGCATAACAGCAAATTGACAATTAAAGGCCGCGGTTGACATCATTAGCAGCCGCCTGTCCGAATCATGGACGACTTGTGCGAAGCAGGAGAGAAGGATACGTACTTTCCATATGCGATGTCTGTGCCATATTCTTGGTATCGCATGGAGGGACAAAGTGGCATACGTGGGGGTCCTCACTCGTACAGACATCCCAAACATCTACTCGTTGCATAACCAACGTAGGTTACCCTGGCTTGGTCACGTACACCGTATAAAAAGGTGACCGCATACGAAAAAAGATATACTCTATGGACAACTAGCAGATGGCAAAAGATCTGGGGGGGGGGGGGGGGGGGGGCGCTCAAAACTTCGATTTATAGACATTTGTAAACGTGACAAGAAGACTCTGAACATAAACCCTGCAGCCTAGGAAGAAATAGTTGCAGACCGTATTTTTAAAAAATATGCTCTAAAGCTTCACCTAAGAAGCAGACAGATTAATAGAAAAAGAGAATACACGGCGAAAGAAAAGAAACAATACAATTTATATGGGCGATGGAAAAAAAATAGTCAACAATGACTGACGATGGCAACTACTACTGCTAATGGCGGGGTGTACACTTCTACAAAATATCGTGACAGCTTTACAAAAAAGGGACAAAACAAAGTCAGGACGTTTAGGCCAACATGCGGCCTTCTTTAGTGTGAAGATACACTCTACTTCATGTTCAAGAAAGAGTTGTAAAAAATTGTAATAAAAACTAAAAAATATACAAATGATTTTTTTTTAAAACGGTTCTAGAACATGTAGTAAAGTTTATCCACATTCCGTCGTCCGCGTGTGTTCTTGTTTTCTAAAAAATGTCACATGCAGGCTGAAATGTCATGATTGTGTTTTGTTCCTATTTTGTAAAGCTGTCATCATACTTTGTATGAGTGTACATTACACTTCACCACTGTCTCCTTGCTATCAACCGTACCGCCACACTGCAATTATTTGCATGTTCCTTGACTTACTAAATAAATTAAAGATGACAATAACTCAAACCATTGAGTTATTAGCGGGTCATCATCGTTGCACTCCGAACATAACTCAAACCATGTAACTAGCGATGTCCGGAAAGATAACGCTTATCTTTTCCCCTATTTTACAGTACGGGCATTAGGACAAAAGCAGACATCAGTTTATGTAAGGGAATTTGGTGGACGGATTTGAATGCTAGAAAATTGATCATTTAAACAAATTAAGGTTTGAAAGAATATTACGCTTCTGCTGTAATTTTAAATTGTGCGTAAATATGTTCTGTTAAATCAAATCGATATGCGGTCTCTCTCTCTCAACACGCACGCACGCACACCCACACACACATATATATATATATATATATATGCTGTGAAACTTTAATATATATGTATGTATGTGCTAATGCTTAGCAATTACATTATAATATATAGGGTGAACGTTCCCTGTTAAATCAGTAATATAGGCACACTCACACGCTGTGAAATGTTCTGATGTGTGTGCCCGTGCGTGTATGTGTGTGCTAAGCAGTTACACTATGTTGTTTATTAACGTGAATGTTCCCTGTTTAATATGTAATATACTATAGACACGCACACACATATGCTGTAAAACGATATTTATAAATATGTGTATTATTGCTTAGCAAATACATTATTTGAACGAACATTGTTGTGAGAAACATTTCTGTTAATGACGTGCTGAATTTTCAGTATGCTATGGTCGCAAGGTGTTAAACATAGTGAATCGCGAGTCGATTCAAAAATAACTATCGCAAAATGATACATAATCTTTGTTACAGACAAATCGTTTTTGGAATTATTGAGAAGGTTGTCACGTTAATGTCTGATACACACTTCCCAGTAACAAAGTCTCACACATCTCATAAGCACAATATTTCATGGCTTTGTTTTTTTTCAAACACGTTTTAATATTTATTGTAAAACATACATACAGTTATAACGTATATATACATGTTTGGTACCTTTAAGTATATGAATCATGTGGGCCAAAATTTATATTCTTAAAAAAAAAAAAAGAAAACCCGTTTCTAATTGTGTACTTGACACATCATTTGTTGTCAAGTTATCACATTCTGGACCTGCTACAATTATGTCTTCGTAAACTGATTGAGTAGTTGGTATCACAGATTTGAAAAATACTGCGCGACCAATGTGTTGGTTTATACAAACTGTTAATAGATGTTACATTCGACAGCAAGGGAGTTGTTCTTTCCGTGTAGATAATGATCGGTAATAGAGATAACTCAGATAATGACCGTCGATTGTACTGTCTGGTCTGAACATTCCCAAAGGGCGGCGATGCATTAATATATGTGCATTGTTTCATATTGGGCACGAATGTTATTCTCTGTCCGTAGTATGATACGTAGTGTGAATTATTCAACACGATAAATGCTATATGGCTGGATGACATAGTGCATTTGGCACTCGGAAGTAATTGTCCCTAGACAATCACTCAGCAATTGACACCAACACACTGAATATGCGTCTGTCACTAGTTCGGCACCCAATAAAGCCTAGAACACAGATAGTAGTGTATAAAATGCTGTATTTCTTTAGTGGCCATTAATGTATTTGATTAACCTTTTTAGTTGCATATCAAGAGCTTCCTTCCTTCCTATTGGTACATTAATGAAATGATCATAATATCTCGTCTACTAAATACCACCTTAATAATCACAGAAATAACTGCAAAAACCGCCATTGTAGTGAGCTCGGGAGAAGTGAGAAAGAGACGTAGACTAATGACAACTGGTGAAGAATTAAGGAAAGAGATGGGCTGTGTGGCGCATACTTGGGTTATACTATGAAGAATGAACGTGGTCAGTGGAAAAGAGATGAACGTTGTTATGACGTTAGAAGATGCCACAAGTTGTGCAGGCCACTAATTCTGTGGATTTTTCGCGAAAGTAAATATAAAAAAGACAAGACTAGTTTACGGTGACTTAACGTTGCTTATTAACGATTATTTCTGTTTGTTATTTTGTTTACTTGAACATTGGTTTCTGGGTTCGTATTAATTTAGACACGACGTGTTCCTCTTGTTATAATTTGGAGATTCTTGGTCAATTGTCTTAAGTTGATGTCTTCCACGCAGGATTTTAACAAGAAATTTAGACAATTCAGCGCAGAGAAAAAAAAACAAATTAAAGTTAAAATAAAAGCTATTGAACGAATAGTTTTTGTTTTCCTTTTCAATTCGCAACGCCATCCTTAAATTAATTAAGTTGGCTTGTTTCTTTCAGACCTGTGGCCCGGTGTACTTGATTTCTAAAGGCGTCTCTCTCAGGTTTCCCCATCCGTGGATCTATTGCAAGAGTTGGCTATGCTTTGAAAGCTGTCTCTTCGAAAACAGTTTGCTTCTACCGAGGCTCTGTCTTTCTTTCCCATAAGTGGATTGTGAGCCAAGATTATTTTGCTACTCTTTTACACATTTTAGACAATTGGATGGGATTGGCAATATTTGAGTTGTTCCAACATACTTCTGTGAAGAGCTTATAGAAACGATCTTTCTTTCTTTCTTTCTTTCTTTCTTTCTTTCTTTCTTTCTTTCTTTCTTTCTTTCTTTCTTTCTTTCTTTCTTTCTTTCTTTCTTTCTTTCTTTCTTTCTTTCTTTCTTTCTTTCTTTCTTTCTTTCTTTCTTCTTCTTTCTTTCTTTCTTTCTTTCTTTCTTTTTTCGTTCTTTCTTTCGTACTTATAAAGTTGTTACATACAGAACGGACTGTCTTATAAACAAATACATATTCCCAACCCAAGAGAAATTTTGAATATGGGTTGAAATAAACATGACCGTGAAATGTCACCTGTTGCAATAAATACATATAGATATTCCTTCTATTTGCTCATGCATTATAAATTAATTTGTGACCACCTGCTGGCATATTAGCATGCAGTGTGAAATAACTGGAGCTTTTAATTCCTGGAACTTTATTTTAAATATGAAAACTTTAATGTTGCGTAATTTTCTCTGTCTCTGTGTTTTGTAACCCATGAATGCCGCGTGTGTGATATATATATATATATATATATATATATATATATAAATATCTACAATGAAATAGTACCAGCTACGCTCAGCCGTGTGTGAAGAATATGTTGCTAATGTAAGTCATCCAATACTTTTCTGAGCTATCCGCACATTTATGGATGGTATGATCGGTGACACGCCAGACCACCTTACTTTCATAGAGAAATTATATGATGTCCACCTCGAAAGGCTGTTTCAACCCCAAAGCCGTGTCCATTTCGACTGGTCAAGGATTACTTTGTCAAAAAAATGAGTTTAATAAACATTTGAATATATACAGCGGTCACCATGAATGTACGTACTTAAATAGATCAGTGTGCGCACGCATGCACGTGCTCGCGCGCGCACACACAAAATAAAACTCGTTATACAGAGTTTCGTAACAGGAAGGAATCTTGATCATCAGAGGTGACACCTGATCCAGCAAATGCTTCTGCCCTTTAACTTTTTGACACGCTGGAGATGCGGACTCGCCTGGGTCATGGCTCCGTCTGCCCCCTGCTGCTTTTGAGCTTGAAAACTCATTTAATATTTAGATGGGACTCTGTTCGGAATGAAGCTTTTGACAGAACGTACTGCCCATACACCGTCGCAAATGTCTGTAACAGCCCTTTATATACAATAACTGATGAACTGATTTATCATTTTTGTTATTGACCTTCTATCAAGCCATTCTGTTAAGCTGTCAAGTATTTTTTCTCTTTACTTCCCTCTATCTCTTCGTCTCTCAATTTTCCCAGTTGTTACAACATATTCCAGCTGTTCCTTCCCATCTCATTACATGGCCAAAAAAATGATGGTTATTTTTTTTCCCTAATAGTGGATATTAGCTCTCTCTATGCTTTGGTCTGTTTCAGAACATTTTCATTACTCTTCTTAGCTATCCATGTTATTCTGAGCATTCTTCTGTAAAACCACATTTCTACAGCCTCTAGTGATATTCTTGTCTGTTGTTCTATTATCTCTGATTCGCATCCATATATTAAGGCTGGCTCTACATATCATTTAAGAACTCTTTTTTTTTTTGCTTCTGTTGTCAAAGATGGATTGCACATGTGTCTTCCTCATTTTTTGGAGTTTCTTTTTGCTTGAGCTATTCTATGTAACGTTTACCATGGATAATTTTAATGTTAATTATACATAGAATATATGATCTTCATGTTTAAAGAATTGTTAAATACAATAAAATAAATTTTTAAAAAATCTGTTACCAGAAAAAATATGAAAGAAACCATGGAGTGGAGTGTGAAGCTGTGGAATAAAATAAAAAAAAGTGGCTTTGGAAGAAATAGTCAGCTATACGTCCACATGACACACAGTGTGGACGAGTGATATTTGTCGGTAATGAAAGGATTAAACGAGCTTAGAGCGACGCATCAAGTGGCATTAATACAGGTCTGTTAACATGTCGTGTCACAGAGGATCTAAGTTTTAGGTTTAAATACAAGAAAGCTGACAGCCTGTCGTTGGATTGAAGAACTTTGTTTCTGACTTGTGCAGGATTTCCTTTTGGCCGAACCAATGTCAAGTGAGACCAACACAAAAATTAAAACACCTTATGACATCAGTGCTATAATTTCTCTAATTTAGAATACCATTACTCGCATTATCTATTTGTTATTCTTTTCTCAGAAATAAGTCTAGTTTGGTTTAGTTTAGTCGATATGTCATCTTTATTGCGCTTCGGACAAGTCTATAGTTGCACATATCATCATTACATACGAATACCCCCTCCCCCTTCTCTTCCCCCCCCCCCTCCCACACACACACACACAACGTGCAGGTACTAATGAAAATGTGTCCCAGTGTGTCGGTTTACAGACCTTGACATCCCTGACCTTGACATGGAGTTCATAGAGCTTATTCATGGTTTGCTCATTTTTAGGGTCATTCTTTAATCGATCCCTGTGGACATTCAGAAAGTCATCGCTTTCCCGCTTTCCACGTCAGCCAAACTGGCAAGCCTGCCAGCACGTTAAGCACCTCTTACACCCACGTGTTCTGCGCGAAAATGAAACAGACATTTTGTTAGAATAGATCTCTCCAGAGACTCTAACTATTGCTGTAGAGCCCAGCCAGGTGCTGTCCCTGAGCGTATATTTTGAATCACTGGGGAAATGCTTATTGGGCTGTGTCTCACTTAAGCGATGCCAATGCTTTAGTGACAGCCAACTCCCATAGTCAAACTACTTGTGGAAGGCACCACTGTATTCATTCACATCAACTTGAGCCCCGAAAGCCCATGAGCTCCATATGTTCCGAATAATAGGATGAAGTTTTTCGTTTTTATATCTTCCTCTTCATTCATTCCTCATTTGCTTTTCAGCATCGAGGGGAGATATAATGTGAGGTCCTTTTGTCTTCTGTTCGCCTCTGCTGCTGTTGTGTTTCCTAGTGTTTTCAACATTCCGTTAATCCATCTTTTTCGTGGTCGACCCTTGGGTCTGGTGTTGTCGCCACGTTTATTTAAGGCTTGTTGTATTATGTTTTGATCTCTCAGCCTTGTCACGTGGCCAAACCATTTTTTTGTTGGTGTTTTTTTATATATTCTATGGCGGGGGTTAGTTCTAGCTTTTTTCTCAGTTCTTAATTTCTGATCTTATCTCTCAGGCTGTTTCTTGTCATTCGCCCAACACATTTCATCTCAGTAGAGGTTGTTTTAATTACTGTATTATTTCAGGTAGATTTTCTTACTTAATTTCGGAATTTTGGGAACATTTTACATAATAATAATTTTGCATACAAAAGAACAGTACAACATATTTAACAAAAGTGAAGAGAGAGAGAGAGAGAGAGAGAGAGAGATTTTTTCAAGGAAGACAAATATTTTTTCTTCCAGAAGCATCCAATTATTTATCATATCAAGACTATTTTCTAACTATAATAGTCAATTCACAAATGTATGCCCAAACTGAAAATCATTTCTCTCATATACTATTCAGCATTATATGGTCATTTTTTGCATGCAGCCTTAGATTTTCTTGGATCTTAATAATATGTAAATATTTAACTAAAGTGAATTTTGCAAATATAAGTAGTTCTTATATCAATTGTGTACAAAAACAGTGTGCGAAAAAAATTAGATTTTAGAGTAATGCACGTCATACATTACAATGTCACGGTGATTTGAAGGCGTATCCACGCTGCATAGAGAAGGGAGCAATTTCTTTGTTTCACATTAGATTTAACCTCATCAGAATAGAGTATTTTGTTTATTCTGTACTCTTTCATTTGTCAGTACCAAGGATGTTTTCCACTAATTTGGGAGAGCGCTGGTTTTATTTTTTCTTTCCATGAATGGGTATTTTTTTATAATACATTGAGTGGGGGAGACATCGAAATAGATCGGCCGGTGACCTACTTCTTTCAGAATGATGAATCTAGGATACTTAAAACTGTTGTTGCCTGGAGAAAATGTAAACCATCTCGCTGCCAGTGCTTTTCTTCTCAGAGGACGTACTTTTCAATTTTCTTCCAGTACTACTGTAGGAGCGCGTGGCCGTGCGGCTAAAACCAGTTCCGCTGGCTGAAAAGCCGACGTTCGGTGTTCTAAGCCCGCGGTAGACAGAAAGGATTTTTTCTATCGGGGGTGAAATAAAAATCATGAGTCTCACACGTCGTGGCGACTGCTTTGACCAAGCGGCCTTTATTTCTCTGGTCCTATCGCTGCCCCCCCGTCATACACCAGCAATGGTACTATGTGACGTAAAGATAGTTTTTTTTTTTTTTTTTTTTTTTTTTTTTTTTTTTTTACTCACTGTCTGTCAGTTTGAGGTCATCACGTACCAAGTGTTTAACATCACATGTTTTATACGTGGTGCTCTGTGCTGCCGCTTTCCCTTTGACTTTGGCCAACTCAAGCTCTGGTGGATTAAGTTTTGAATGGTGGTAGGCGATGAGAAGTGTCGCCATGCTCTGTAATTATTTTGTCAATTAAAAACGTATGTAGCTTCTTCCATGTATCACAAGCTGCATCAACTCTGATTTCAACTGCTTGTCCTGAAAGGGAACATTTTCCTTTGCAAGCCATGCCTTCATTTGATCGTCTGTGCCTGATGAAGTTGGAAATTTGTCTTGCTGCTCTACACCATTATAATAGGTTGCATTGTCAATTACCAGCATGACGGCCTATCCAGGCTGGGCAGCTGCTCTACAACATTATGATAGGTTGCATTGTCCATTACCAGCATAACGGCCTATCCAGGCTGGGCAGCGTGCTCTACAACATTATGATAGGTTGCATTGTCCATTACCAGCATGACGGCCTATCCAGGCTGGGCAGCTGCTCTACAACATTATGATAGTATGCATTGTCCATTACCAGCATGACGGCATATCTAACCTGGGCAGCTGCTCTACAACATTATGATAGTATGCATTGTCCATTACCAGCATGACGGCCTATCTAGGCCAGGCAGCTGCTCTACAACATTATGATAGGTTTCATTGTCCATTACCAGCATGACGGCCTATCCAGGCTGGGCAGCTGCTCTACAACATTATGATAGTATGCATTGTCCATTACCAGCATGACGGCATATCTAACCTGGGCAGCTGCTCTACAACATTATGATAGTATGCATTGTCCATTACCAGCATGACGGCCTATCTAGACCGGGCAGCTGCTCTACAACATTATGATAGGTTGCATTGTCCATTACCAGCATGACGGCCTATCCAGGCTGGGCAGCTGCTATACAACATTATGATAGTATGCATTGTCCATTACCAACATGACGGCCTATCCAGGCTGGGCAGCTGCTATACAACATTATGATAGTATGCATTGTCCATTATCAGCATGACGGCCTATCTAGGCCGGGCAGCTGCTCTACAACATTATGATAGGTTGCATTGTCCATTACCAGCATGACGGCCTATCCAGGCTGGGCAGCTGCTATACAACATTATGATAGTATGCATTGTCCATTACCAGCATGACGGTCTATCTAGGCCGGGCAGCTGCTCTACAACATTATGATAGGTTGTATTGTCCATTACCAGCATGACGGCCTATCCAGGCTGGGCAGCTGCTATACAACATTATGATAGTATGCATTGTCCATTACCAAGCTTGGCTTGATGGTCTATCCAGACTGGGCAGCTGCTCTACAACATTATGATAGTATGCATTGTCCATTACTAAGCTTGGCTTGATGGTCTATCCGTGCCGGGCGGTTGCTGGGTATTTTCCATTTCTTTTCTCTGTCAAGATATTGCCATTCTTCCTTAAAGGTACGGTGAGCATCAACCCACGTTTCATCCAAATTTACGATGTCGTGGCCTTCCATCCTATTCTCTCGGATATGGCGCAGGTATTTGCTCCCAGAAGCAATCAGTCGTCACTCTTCACAAACTATATTCTTGCCTGATGTAGATTTTAGAAAAGTGAAAGCAACGGATCTTACAATTTTCCACTGAGTAGTTTTTGAAAGTTAATATTTCGTTCTGATTGTAACTTAACTGTCAGTTTTCGGAGAGTAACAACTGATTTGCATGAACCATTTTCAAAACCCCATGTCTAATTATATTTTGGTCAAAATCATTCACTTTTCTTTGTATTCCTTGACTGACGGTTGATTTTTTTTTAGATTCAAAGTTTTCTTATCCACAGGATAAAAGATGTTTTATCTACACTCAGCGCGAGCTGTATTCTCTCCTCTGGTTCTTGAATGTTGTGGTATAATCGACCCCTCTTTGATTCCTGGTAGAAGTTTCTACAATATTAACGTTGCTTTTTACAGAGTGATGAATTTACACTTTAAATTCATTATGATTTAGGAAAATGAGATAGCTCACTATTTTAGCACTTCAGAATAATAAACTATGTTTTATGATACGCTTATACTATGAGTATTAACCTCCAACTGGACGTACTGTGCTTTAATTCTGGTTGGTTATCCCCATGCACTATGAGACTTTAAGCGTTTGTTTTTACTTAACTTTTAAAAGTCTACTCTTTATTGAACAGTTGATGGGATTGACTGTAAAACCTTTAATTGTCTGTCCATTATGCCTCTCGTGTATTTGACATAACGATAAGCAAAATCCTACACTAGATCACTTTATTAATAAGAACAAAAATATTGTATTAAAGTCCGGAAAAAAATATGACTTGTTTGCCAAATTGTCACAGAAATCATAACAGGGTCCGAGAACATTGATTGTGAGTTTGGTCAACAATTTCTGAACGGAATAGCGGTCTTCCTTTGTAAGAATAGTATGCCATTTTTTATGTCTATTTGTTTTCTCTAACTATTGTTCTCTTTGTTGTTGTCAGTCTTTTTATTTATTATCAACATTAAGTTATTTGTTTGTGGATACAGAGAGAGAGAGAGAGAGAGAGAGAGAGAGAGAGAGAGAGTGAGAGAGAGAGACAGAGAGAGAGAGAGAGCTCGCTAAATTTAGAACCAAAACATAATGTGTGGTAAGGAGGCCAGCTTTAATATAAACAGAAGGTCGTGCATCAACGATAGTGTCTAAGTTTTGTATGTTTATACCCGGCAATTATACTTAACAACCATGGTATCTATAAATTGTGATCCATACTTTGTAGGCATTCACTCGCGAATGAAGATTTATGCGCAGTAATTATCGAATTGTTAATGGCAGTCTTCTGTTACACTTGGTGCTTGAACTTTATTGATACTTCATTCTGAGTTTTTGCAGCTGTTGCTGTTATTTCATTTGAGCACTACTCTTTCAGAAACGTCACTTATTATATGTACTCTCAATGACAGTGCCGTAGTGCCGTAGTGTTTTACTGCCATCGTGATTGGGCTGTAGTTAATGTGGCTTAATGTTTACATAATTGACTTCTCAAACAGACTTAGCGAGTCCTGCTTCTTTTGGACTCCCTTTTCAGTCCATTCAGCTACAAATGAGAACCTGTTGAATGAGTTGGATTACTTTGATTTTGCCGTAAAAATACAATGAACAACGTCTTAAGACAGCATGCGGCTTCTAAAAGTGAACTTTTATAGGAGAAAGAAAAACGTCAACGTATATTTACTTCCGTGATAGCACTTATAATTTGAAGGTGGAAATATTGCCTGCCTGAAGTGCTATTTCTGTGTGGGTTTCTAAGAATTCATATCAAGTTTACTTACATATCCTGCATATCGAGTGGTCTGCTGCAAACAATTCTCATCAACATATTTCAGACATTTATTCCAGCTGATACATTTTTTTTCTTGTCATATCCATATATATGTAGCTTGAAGTGTTATCAGGAGCTGTATTTTTTTTCTCTCCCACGGCATGTGCTTATGCTTGCTACCTGAATGTTAAATGCACCACGTGATTTACATTTTGTTAAAGTGTATGACTTGGTTTTACTAATTTTAATATTGCAGTTTTCACAAGCATGACGGCACACATTTGTTTTGTTTTGCAGTTTCCCTTTATTTTTGTTGATTAAATTGTGATTGTTTATTTAAAATAATTTATTCAATTAGTCGCATTCTAAGTCTGCTGCATCTGTTGAGTCTGTATCGCATTCTGGAATTGAATTATATAATTTTTGGCTGACATTGTGCATTCTGAACGTACGTTGCATGACAGTGCTAATTGTGCACGTAGCTAGCTCAATCATGTTGTTAACTCGCTTGTATCATCACAGTTATTGTTATTCAGTAATGAAATAAATGACAAGTACATGTACTATCTCGTCTATTTATCCAGCTGGCTCCGAATTCAAGTTCGAATTCAAAATGACGAGTTTTTTAGTTCAGCATTTATAGTTACTACACTTGTGCACATATTATCCAACAATTGCTCATGTATTCCAGAAATTTCTAAAATGTCACGCTCTATTGTTTCTTTGTAGCAATTCTACATTATGTACATCATGTTGGTCGGTAGTTCACATAGCGGACGAACGCGCTCCTCTAAAGAAACTATTGTGACAATCAAAATGGCTAAAGATCACACGATGGACAGCATACCGTTTTCAAGAGCATACTTAATATGTCTCTATTAGCTGTAAATTTATCTTTTTTTTTTTGAGAGTATTACTGCCGGGTTTTCATCGGTTGGCAGCAAGTCTGAGGCATTGACATGGTATACGGCAAATAACAATGTATAATTGACCCTAACTAGAGGTGAACATTCTGCAAGTGAGTTATAGGATAAACAATGTATAATTGACCCTAACTAGAGGTGAACATTCTGCAAGTGAGTTATAGGATAAACAATGTATAATTGACCCTAACTAGAGGTGAACATTCTGCAAGTGAGTTATAGGATAAACAATGTATAATTGACCCTAACTAGAGGTGAACATTCTGCAAGTGAGTTATAGGATAAACAATGTATAATTGACCCTAACTAGAGGTGAACATTCTGCAAGTGAGTTATAGGATAAACAATGTATAATTGACCCTAACTTGAGGTGAACATTCTGCAAGTGAGTTATAGGATAAACAATGTATAATTGACCCTACATTGAGGTGAACATTCCGCAAGTCAAGCTTCAATACATCATCTTCCTCTATTTGTTAACAACAGAAAATCTAAATCCTCTTTCAGCAGACAACATATGAGTAGCCTCTTGAGAACTCACTCTAAAAGAAATTAATAACAGTTTGAGGTTCATCGTCACCTTTGAAAGTACAACACAATGTGACCCATAGTTTTATTCTAGCTGCTCTATAAAAAAAAAAAAAAAATTTCTTCCTGATCTATAAATAATATATTGTGTTGTCTAACTTTTCACTAATTGTTTCACGTAAAGTATTCTATAAAAACGGTACAACTGTTTGCTCTAGTAAATTGTTTCTTGAACCTCCTTAGCTGAGAAGTTATATAACTACTCTTATTCCATATTTTTGTTCTCTTTGCATTCAATATTGGTGTCGGTGTTCCGTTTCTGTTGTCAATTGTGGACTAGATGGAAGCTTTCATCTCTCACATCTGGACTTGACGTTTCACACTTGTCTCTAGCATTTCTTTGCCAGTGTCTGGTATTTGATATCTGTATTTACTCTATTCGATATTTGTTTTCATGATTACGTTTATCGTATGCCCTTTTTCCTTTCATTCAATATCCCATTTAACCTTATGTACTTTTTTTTTTCTTTCTGTGCGTTGCTTTTGGATTTCAACACATAGCTGCTTTCTTAGAGCTTTAGCTCATTATACCTCCTTCCACACATTGTATGTGACGTCTTCAACAGTGCTCATGTAAATATACTGCATTCATTCATCTATATCCCATAACCCTGAGGTCGTTTGGGCACCACTCATAGACTTATTCAACTATGTTCATTTATCTTTACCTACAGTCATTCTTTGGAACTCTGCAAAGTCGAGACTGACCTTTTTTTAAAAATGTTATCTTACCATGTCTTTATCTACCCATCTCTCTATCTCGCTCCTTTCCTTTTTACAACTCTTTTTCATAAAATTTCATTCTAGAAAACCTCATTCATTAATGACTTTATATATCAATTATAGCAGTCCATATGTTTCTCATTTTATGATATATGCCATGTCATTTGGTTTCTTCATGAAGCTTTACCATGTTTGTGACATGTATCTGTCTTTGTTAATATTTCTTGGTACAGTTGATTGAGTTAAGAACAGGCTGAATGTCCCTGAGTGTTTCGATGTTCGAAATAACAGTGATACCTATTATGTGAGATGACAGTGATACCTATTATGTGAGATGACAGTGATACCTATTATGTGAGATGACAGTGATACCTATTATGTGAGATGACAGTGATACCTATTATGTGAGATGACAGTGATACCTCTAATGTGAGATGACAGTGATAATTTTATGTGAGATTACTGTGATACCTGCTATGTTTTTTCTTGCTGTCTGTCTAGTAAGTATGCATTCAAGATGCGAGTTCTCTCTTCTTTACTTTGAAATGGCTTCAGTGATGAGGCAAAAAGGATGTTCGTTATTACTAGGGCCCGTTCAGTACATACATTTATAAGTTCTTCTCTGCGTTCTTGTAACGTGTCATTAAATCACACCGATCCGATAGGTCTCTTGTGCCATTGTTTTGTAAACTGTGTAATTGAAATCGCCCATCACAATTAAAGCACTCTCCATATTATTGTCAACGTTATTGTTCAGATTGAGACATAGGGCTTTCTCTTGTCATTCTGGCTGTAGCTGCATCTATAGGGAGAGTTGATCTGATTTAATGTAATCTTTCCTTTTCTGTAACTTTTACGCCCAATCTTTTCTTTTCTTTTTCTCACTGATAACCGAAATGGTGTCGTGGTTATATCATTTGTCCTTCTTGAGCTGTTCGAACTGTCTGAATTAGTGATTTTCCTTTGTTGTTACATGTCTCTGTCACTGCATCTATCCATCTTCTTCTGTGTCTTCCTTTTGGTCTTTTTCCATGCATTCTTGAGAAGAACGCCCTTGATGGTGATTGGTAAGGATTCATTATGACCAGGTGGCCAAACCATTTAAGTTGTTGTTGTTCTATATATTCTTGGCAGGGTTTAGTTCCTACCATTTTTCTTATGGTTTCATTTGGTATTCTATCTCTTCTTGTGTTGTTTGTTACTTTTCTCAAGCATCGCATCTCACATGTATTGATCTTTCTTAAATGTGATTTAGAAAGGGTCCATGATTGACTTTCACAGCACAAAGTTGGTATGAAAATGCTATTTATCATTTGTTGTTTAGCTGCCATATAAATGTTTGGATGTCTTAGCAAAGATGAAAGCTGGTATGTGACAGCATTTGCTTTTTGTTATTCTCATGTTAATTTCTCTGTCTAGTTTTCCATCTTCTGTAAACATTGTGCCCAAATACTTGAATTCCTCTACTTGTTTTATTTATTTATCTTTGATCTTAATGTTTAATGGGTGTCTTAATTTGCTTATTCTCATAGCCTCTTGTTTACGCTCAATAGTCTTTCAAATATGTATTGTTATTGCATTGTTAGTGCCTTTCTTTTTATTTTGGCTATTTCGTCCGACCTCAGCTAGCATTTTGTCCTTCTGTGTGTCTGCCCATACTTCATTAAACCTCACACGTTCTGTCAGTGCGTGTTCTGTCCTTTTATCCGCGACAGTGCACTTCCTGGAGTGCATAAGCTGGTTTCTTGGTCTGTCAACTTTGCCTGTTTACTCACCGGCCTGTTCATGACAGTTAAATCATTTCCTCCCTTCCATGCCACATCATGGCGCTCTTATTCTCCCATGTTCACTAATGTGTATCTTTATTGCCACTCTGTCTTGGTGCATGTTTCATGGAGGATCTTTCCATTACATGAAATAAATTCAAGAACCGGCGTATAAAAGAAGCTACCACTTCAATATCTCTACACACAGAGCGACTCTGGTATCATTCATATAATTCTTCATGCATTTTTGACACGGTGAAGTCAATAGATGGAGTGCTTAAGTCGCAGTGTTTAAAGAAAAAAAAACTGTATTAAGATTTCAATCGTTTGGTCAGTTTCTTTTTTGTAAAACTAAATATATAATTTGTCGTGCATACCTTTTTCAAATTATGTCTGCTTAATCTGTCAAGAAATTAAAAATATATTGAGGGGAAAGGAAAAATGTATTTTGGTACAAATTAAATTGTACACACATGGCTGGTTTGTGAGGAAGAAAGAATGTTGCCATTTGCATGTTTGAGAAGTTAGGCTAAGTCAACCGTTTCATCCTAACATATCCGACTTAAGCACGGCACTCTCCACGGAACGTGCAGTAAGAGTTGCCACAAAGAAATTGCTAAACAAGAACATGTCTTCACAAAACAACGCATCTGCGCTTCCATTTAAGGGTGGATAACGAAGAGGTGTTACTGTCCAGCAAACCCAGTAGAGAAAGATGATAACATTACTAGATGTAGTCCTATTATTTGAAATTGGGTACGCTATTATATATATATATATATATATATATATATATATATATATATATATATATATATAAAGTAAATAATACGGTTACATGCAGTAACAGAAATATGTTGAATAAATTACGCGGATAAAGTAAATATATTAGTGTTGTTCAACTGCATGCCGGAACAGCAATAAAACCTAAGTCAGCTGACACAAAAGTTAAAAAAGTATAGTCGTTGGGACACTTGGGAGACACTTAAGAGGTGAAGAGGTAGAAGTTTCTTGTTGGACGATCTATATCTACATCTGACATTTGGTTTCATTGACATCGGTCATATAAGAACATTTGAAGGATTATATTTATAATTGGGAAATGATTTGGCTAGAAACATTGTTAATTATGGGCTCTTTGTTTTATATTTTAACCTTGTCGTGGTCATGTCTTCAAATCCTAGTATTGTTGTTCCCATTTCTTCTTTTTTTTTCCCTTTTCCATCATCATCATCATCATCATCACTATCATATTCTTAAAAATAAATTTCCATCATCTGCTGTTTCTTTTATTTTTGTCCATTTCACCATTATCTATTTTCATCTCCATCTTTACCACCCCTACCATCACTTTAATCATGTTTTTTTTCCTTGTCGTTGAGAAACCGCTCACTGTCCGACAGGCTGACTTAGGTATCTTGCAGGCCCACAAAACAATGTACCCACCTTGCCTGGTGTCCCATGTTACCTTTGTCATCATACCTCACAGTGCATCTCGTGTCTGATTGAGGTTGCAAGACCTTAGCTTTTGCATACTTCTGGAGTTTCAGACATCTTAGAAACGTTTAACTTGAATTGTTACTACCGTGTGCATTTTCTCTTGAACACAACTCTCAGTTTTTCCTCTCCTAGTCATCATTTCTTAATGCGCACTCTTACTACTATGTTCATTCGTTTTTACTGTCTGCCTCTCTATTTTTATTTTCATTATGCCTGGTAGTTCTAGATTTCTGTCAAGAGGTTTCACATTCCTCCATTTCTTTGCTTGTCACACATTATAAATACTTCATTAATAATTTATTGATTATTAAAAATCGTAATGTAACAGGGCAGATGAAACAGATGGGATTTCACAGGTTGGGTGCGTTCATTTTTTAGAAACAGCCTGACTATGTGTTAGTTGGAAATATACAAGATCTGGGTCGAATCTTGGTCCGCTAAATAAGTGGCTTTTGTTTTTGTCAAGAAAAACATGGTCGATAATTCATTATCATCATCATTTAGTGTCGTCTCCGCATCGAAGGTTGGTTATCAGCAAGCGCCAATCCGCTCCGTTTATTGCTTTGACAGTGCAGAGATAGGCTGCCTTGTCCATCTTTTGATGTTACTTGTCCATGTTAGTCTTGGCCTGCCTCTGCCTCTTTTACCTTGTATATTCCCTTCCAAGATTACTTTTAGTATGCTGCTGTATATTAACATGCTTAAAAGATCTCATTTGTCTTGTTTGAATTGTGTTTATTAGTTTTCTTTTTTCTTTTTAGTTGTTTTAAGACTTCATCGTTTCTATTCCTTTCTTTCCCATCCAATTCTTCCCATTCTTCTATAAATCCACATTTCAAAGGCTTCAATTTTCTGTTCTGTTTTCTTGTCGAATGTTCATGTTTCTGCATCAAACAGGACTATTGAGAAGATATAACATTTTGCTATTCTTAGTTTTAGCCCTGGTGCTATTTTCTGTGATGTTAGTATATTTTTCGTGGCATTACAATTCCTTTTTGTCATTCCTATTCTTTTGTTTATTTCTGTTTTACATTTTGCATCACTGGTTATAGTATGTCCATGGTAGTTGTAGTTTTGAACTGTCTCCAGGTCTAATCCTTCAACTTTGATATCCACTTGTAGATTTTGAGTATTATCTTTGTTTATGATCATAGTTTTAGTTTTTTTTATATTCGTATCTAATCCAAATTTTTTTGCTTGCCGTGCTTATTTCATTAAGTAATTGATATAGATCTTAAGGATTTTCTGCTAGTAATACAGTATCAACAGCATATCTTATGTTATTGATTATCTTTCCGTTAATGTTTAGGCCTGGCATCTCTATGTTTTCAAAGATTTGCTCAGTGTATAGATTGAAGAAACTTGGTTATAGGATGCATCCTTGTCTTACTCTTCTCTTTATATCAATAGGTGTTCTCTGTTATATTTTATTATTGCTGTTTGCTCCCAGTATAAATTATATATTAGCCTTATGTCTGTATCATGTAGAGGTATATCTTCTAGGCAGTCTATAAGTTGCTTATGGTGTATTGTATCAAAAGCTTTGGTGTAGTCTATGAAGCAGGCATATATTGGTTTGTTTACTACTGTGTACTTTTCAATTAACGTCCTGATGCAGACTATTGCTTCTTTTCTCCCACTGTTTTTCCTAAATCCAAATGGTTGATCTTCCAATTCAGTATTGATTTTATTCTGAATCCTTCCTTGAATAATTTATAGCAAGATTTTTGTGACATGGCTCATTGGTCAATATTTAGTTTTCGTTAAGTTTTCAGTCGCAGGCAAATTGCCTTTCAGAGTTAGAGTTTACCACTTCAAATTTATTAGTACATTTTTCAGTGATATCAGGACACTATCATTATGAATATACCACCCTTGACAAAACACCATATGATTCCATACAATCAAAGGCCATATATAAAAAAGAGAAAATTGATGTAAAACCCGAGATAGATTCAGTAAAACTGAGTGACTTTACAGAAACTACTTTTTCTCAACATTTGGCATAAATAGTTGATGCTGCCAGAGATGCGAGAATTATAATGCCTTTCTCTCTACTACCGAAGTTTTAATATATTTTATAACAATATATAGTTCAAGCCTGAAATTTAGAAGTTTATTCTAAAAAAAAAGAAAAAAAAAACAACAACAAAAACATGGAATTCACAAAAATTAATATTAAATATAATGTGAGGAAGTTGAGAGTAATCTCGGGGCTTCTAATTAATTTGGCTGTAGAAGTAACACAATACAATAAATATTAATATTACATAATATTTCAGGTAAAGTAGCAACATGTACGCCCATTTAGCGTGCGTCTAAGAGTGGATGATGACATCGAATAATCGTTGTGGGACCGCACCAGAAGAAAATCATGTGATCACCAGACTTTTTGAGATCAAGGCAATTCTAAATATGGGAATATGTTTTCCTGACAACGATAATTGCTCGGAGCATTCTCAGCGTGAAGAATCGGCGCGCTCGCGCGCACACATACACACACACACATATATCTCAGTCTTTTTTTCTGTATTACATGCTTGAACATAATCTCTCACACATATTTTTATTTCTCCCTCTCTCAGGCTTAAATATTACTTGTGAAACAACACACCTGTGCGCGCAAGTTGTGCTCCATGTTGTTGATGAGACAATGAGATTTATCACATTCCCTTAATTTCCTCCTTCTCATCGATTGGGAAGACATTTATCTAGATACCTTTCGCATTTTTGTTTTAATGAGAGGGGTTGGCATTGGAAACATTTTAAATATATTACAGTGAACATGTATTTACAAAAATGGTTAAGAAAGGAGAACACAAACACCTCACACAATAGTAATAAATGAGATATCATTTGTTAAATGCTGTTTTATTAATTTTTTTTTTCGGCCTTATTTAACATATTGAATGCCATCTCCGCATCGAAGGTTGGCTACCATGGAGCGCCAATTTACTCGTGTCATTTTATTTGATGATGCACGTGGTTATAGTTTTACCTGCCCATCTTTTGATTTTAATCAGTCTACACCTGTCTTGTCTGCCGCTGCCTCGTTTTCCTGTTATTTCTCGTCAAAATTAGTAATGAATCTACTCGCCTGATTTCTTAACTCATGATTGTTTTGCAAGAAATAATGTATGCCTAAATACCATAAATTGACCACATTTACAACTAAATCAAAGCTTTGTGATTTCTCCAATACACATTTAACAAACAGATCTCAAAATATAAAGCTCATATGAATCTAATTTTATATGAATTTGTAGATTTTCAAATTAAAAAAAATATATATAAACAATAACACAGTTAAGATAAGTTCGATGCTTTTAAGGAACGTTTGAGATTAGCTGCAGCTGTTGTCAATGTTTAGGGTGGGATTTCAAAATATTGTTTTTAAGTTGTTCGGAAGGTTTGCCGTCTCTTTCAAGACATTTGCTCGACATGCTTGTTATGTTGTAGTGTTCTATTTCACTTGGTATTCTGATGTCATAGTATATGTCTGCTTTATTCCTAAACTTCCATATGCATGTCTCGTCGAATATTTAATATACCTTTAGCAACAGAACATATACACAAAGGTAACACAACAAAAGATAAGATATTATTATCGATCGAAAAATGCGACTATGAACTCAAATATCATCATCATTTAGTGCCGTCTCCGCATCAAAAGGTTTGTTATCATGGAGCGCCTCCCCATTCTGTCTCTTCTCTGATGGTGCAGGCTGTCATAGGCTGACTTGTTCATCTTTTGATGTTACTCGTTCATGTTAGTCTTAGTATGCCCCTTCCTCTTTTATCTTGTATTTTCCATTCCAAGATTAGGTTTAGTAGGCTGCTGTGTTTTTTAACATACCCCAAAAATCTCATTTGTCTGATAAGACACCAATTTTTACCGCTTTTTACAAAGTTTGAATAATACCTCGGGGATATAATTAAACAAAAACAAACGTTTAACTGTAAAAGATTGCTCATATTATGATCGGCAGAGTTCATGTTTTGCTTCTTCCTTTATATGTCAAATCATTGGGCACTACCAACAAGCCCACTTATTTTTCTCAATGTTTCTGTCTTTATCACTGCAGTGTGTGAGCAGGCGAAATCGAGACCCGCCCCTGCCTTGACATTATCGTCCGGTTTTGATCGCAATTATTTTGCCCTATGTTTATGTTTCTGTCATTCGTTGTGAGTGCAGACGAAAAACCGAGAACCGTCCATTCCTTGATATTGTCATCTTGGTTCAATAATTACCTGCTTTTGCGTGTTCCATGTATGGTCTTATTTTAGACTTCTCTGTCCTATCGTTTCTTCACACACGCAAGTAGATCGTCATGCAGGCCATATTATTTTCGAGTTATGTGTTGCACCTCTTTATTTATTGGCATTGTGATATGTATATGACATGCCATTATTATTATTTTCTTTCGATATTTTCTTTATTCAAGTGCTTGCATTTTTCGTTGTAGTTCCATATTTTAGGTCCATGTAGAAAGTTGAGGAAACGAGGTAGTGCATTAGATTGTCAATCTTATCGAGACGTTTTTTCCCTTTAAGTTGGCTTTTATTTTACTTCTTTTTTTTCAACTAAAGTTAAGTTCGTGTGGTTTATACTAACATTGTCTTTTTAGTCTTCATAATGCTTGCTATCTGTGCTTTGCCATAGAAGTACTTGTTCTGAAATAGTTATATCCTGTTTAAATCTTCCTACTTCAGTCTTTATGTTTGTTAAAGCACTATTCGTATTACAATCATTAAATTTCATATTGGCATATGTATGCCCTTTCGATGAATTCTTTACATTCTCGTTTGTTTATTGTATTGTGTGTATCTTTATAATCTCTTTATCTGGTTATGTAATATTCGTATTGTTATCCTTATTAATTATTAAATTAGTTTGTTAGTTTAAATTAGTTAATTAGTTTGTTCGCAGATCACCTTAAATGTAAACTTCAAGTAAATTAAAAAAATGTTCAGATCTCTTCTCAAAATGTTTCTCAAAGCTTGTAGCGACTATAGTGCGATTCAAAACTCATGAAGCCTCGTGAAAAATCTTTAAAACACAGGTACGGAATTTAAAAAAAAAATGAATTTTCACATTTGTTTTTATATTTTTCGTGACGATATGACTTTATAATTTAAGATAAAAAAAATTCATTTAGAATCAGAAGAATCTAACATATTATTATTGCTTTCGGCTGAACAAACCACAAGCCATCCTTTTTCCAAAATATCTCTTCCTCTTTTAAGACATGATCCACTCATTTTGCTCAGTAATCTTTGTCATCTTGGAGAAGGCGGTATTATTTGTAAGAACCTTAATAGCTCATAGTTTGAAGGAGTTATTCTAAGCTCCTACTTGGACTTTGACTTTTCTCCGAAACTTGTTTCTTTTTGGTTTTAGTTTGAATAATAAAGTTGTAGCCGCAAACATCAACGACCATGCTCTTGGATTAACTTGTATATTTGAACTATCTCTAGCCGTTGTGTCTGCTTTACAAGGGATAGCAATTCAGGTTTCTGGTACATGTAGTTAAATGGTATGTGTTCTTGTGTAAGCCACATCGTTATTGCATCTTTTGTACTCGATATCTTCATCTTCCACTATATTGTGATAAGATATATTGTCCATTACCAGACAAGAGGGGCGATCCAATGATGGAAGAACATTTTTCTCAAACCACTCTCTTAGATATGTGGCGTTCATCTCAGAGTGATAATCCCCATTGTCTGTTTACTTTGAAACAAAAATATGTTCAGCATTACATTATGTCTATTAGGTAATCTGTTAATACTTCCTTCTGAAAATAGCCATTTTTTATCAATTGTGCAGTGATTATTGATCCATGTTTCATCCTAATAGACAATATCATGACATTATTTTTGCATTTCCTTGGCTTCACGTAAATAGTTGCTTCTCAATGCTGTTAGATGTAGCGTCTCACAATTGATGTTTCTGCCAACAGCATCACTTTCGAAAGGTGAGGCCTACACTTAACAGTTCTCGATGATGTACATGTATATATATATATATATATATATATATATATATATATGTTTTAAAACTGTCTTATCCTTGTTAGTTCTTAACCCTATTTTTAATTCCCTTAGTGCCACAGTTTTATTCAAGGCAAACATTCGACAAACTTCTCTTTGCACATAATATATATATATATATATATATATATATATATATATATATATATATATATATATATATATATATATATATATATATATACATTCTTAGACCCAACGAGGAAATGACCAATTTCTATCTATCTATTGACCTTTCGAGCCGTAACCGGCCCATAGGGCGTAGACCAAGATACACCTTCTCCTATATGAATTTTTGTTCTAGCAGTTTTCTTTTAAAGATATTTTATCAAATCTCGCCATCTGTCTCTGTTCTGTGCAAGCAGTTCTATCTCATTGAGGGAGCCGATTCCTGCTGCTCTTGCCTCTCTCATCAATGTTCTTCTCAGTGTCTCCCTGGGTCTTCCTCTTTTTCTTTTACCTGTTGTTTCCCATATGAGGGCTTGCTTTGCTATTCGATTATTATCTCTTCTCATCACATGTCCAACGTATGACCATCGTCTTTTCTTTATTACTGAAGATATTAGTGGTTGATTGGCGATTTCTCTAATTTCCTCGTTTGTTTTGAATTCGTTCCATTCTATACCAAGTATTTTCCTTAGACATTTATTTTCGAATGCGTTCAACTTTGTTTCTATATCTCTTGTTGTTTTCCAGCTTTCACACGCATACGTAAGGGTTGATAGTACATTTGATTTGAATAGCCTAAGTTTTGTGTTTGTGCTAATGAGTTTTGATTTCCACAACTTTTCAAGGCTTCTGAAAGACATTGCTGCTTTAGCCAGTCTGATTCTAATTTCTTTGCTCGTATCCCCTTCTCGATCAATGTGACTTCCAAGATAGATAAAGTGATCGATCTCTTCTACTGGTTTGTTTTCCATGTATATTTTGTCACTTGTTGGAATTAAACTTTTCATGACTTTAGTCTTTTCATGATTGACCTCAAGCCCAATGACCAATTTACCTAATCACAAAATGTACATTGATCTCTTCTCAGAGTTTGCTATACAGTGATAACGATCGTTCGTTTAATCTCTCTGCAGATATATTCATAAACGCTTCATCGCGATGATTTGTTGTCTGTAAAGTTTCATATTCAGACTCATTGCAACTACTCTTAGTCAACATCGAGTTTACAAAACGCCTACTAAATGGTTGGTTGGTTGGTTGCGTTCGTCCGATGACTAAAGTATTCTAGAGTATCGTGGTAGACTAGAACATTCCTCTTCATCATCCGCCTTTACAAGGACGTAGTGGACGTGTCTGCGTTGTGTTGTGGTTTGCAGTATAACTGTGATATTTGCGCCTTTCCGCCCAACACATCCGACTTCAGCACGACATTTTTGAGTACCGGGTTGTCTTCCCTCTTCGATCCCTGCACGCTTGGCCAGACTAGACAGGTTAGTCTGTTACTGGAGGCACCACGGAGAGGTGGAGCAGGGTCTGGATGGTTTTGGTTCACCGATCCTGGCGCAAGCCATCAGCTGTGGGTCGCTGACAACTTCCAGCTCTGGTGCTGGTAGGCGCCTTCGCCTCCACCCACAAAATGAATTGTGGCGAACACAAAGTTTGCCTTATTTTGTTCAGTATAAGACTATAACTGCTCGTTCTTCTACTTTCCTTCCTCATTTGCCTTTCAGCGTCGAGGAGAGATATAATCTGCGGTCTATTGCTTTTCTGTTCGCCGCTGCTTCTAAGTTTCCTAGTGTTTCTAACATTCCGTCAATCCATCTTTTTCGTGGTCGACCCTTCGGTCTGGTGTTCTCACGACGTTTATTGAAGGCTCGTTGTGTTGTGTTTTGGTCACTCTGCCTTGTCACGTAACCAAACCATTTTATTAGTTGTTTCTTTATATATTCCATTGGTTAAAAAAAAATATGGAAAGGGGGAAGGGGTGGGGGGGGGGTGGTTATTCCTAGCTTTTTTCGCAGTTCTTCATTTCTGATCTTGTTTCTCATGCTGTTGCTGTCTTCCGTCTAACACACTTCATCTCAGCAGAGGTTATTTATCCTGTTGTTCTTGCATCTAGGGTTCAGGACTGGATTTGGTAGCACAATGTTGGGATGAAATTTGTATTGTAGAGTTCCCGTTTTGCCTCTGGAGTTATTTCCTTATAACTGTTCATTTGCATGGTAATTAAAGTTTTTATAAATGCACAAGCAATTTTGACTAGTTGAAACTGTAAAGTTACTTTTATTATCATTACACAAGTAAAATTATGTGCGTTTTCTTTATACATTGCAATTAAAAACTAAACCAAAATAACAATTATCTGTTGTTTCCAGTGATATTATTTTGAATATAATATAACGTCATGGCAATAAACAGTTTACATCCAAAATTTCAACAGTTGAAAATAAATGGTTATTGTGTTATTGAATTTTAAAGAGGTGTACCTTTTTTTTTGAAACGGCTATAAAAACTCCAGGTCTAACCAGTGTTCTTTTGCTTTTCTTATAGAGTTCTGCTGAAGGTTTATAAATCATAAAAGAAATCGTTATAACCAATAAGTCCAACCCTCGTATTTTCATCTTTATATTCTCTCGGTATCCCTTGTTTAGCTTTACTGGTACTGCTATAACTTAGGATGCCACTTCTAATTCCAGTCGCATCTTTACATTCTGTTGTTGTGTCTTCTATTGCACTTTGTATTCTGCTTTCATAATATCTGACTACTTTATTCCTGAACTTCCATTAATCGTGCCTGTTCGAAAATCAATTCCAGCTCATAATTTCATTGCATATTTTTGTTCACTTTACCCTTAGACAGAATTACGTGTCTGGCACTTTTATCAACAATTCTTGTCATAATTCTTTATATATTCCATGTTAAGGAAAGATATGATCATATTTTGTGTTTGTGTTGTTAGAATATGCACTCGTCCTTAGTTTAAAGACTCATTCTCATTTATGAATTATTCGTCTTCTTCTTCAAGTTCTTCTTCTCCTCCTCCTTCTAAATCTTCTTCTTCTTCTTCATCATCCTCTTCTTCTACATCATCCTCTTATTCTTCTTTTACTTCTTGTTCTTCTTATCCTGCCTCTTCTTCTTCTTCCACTTCTTCCTCTCCGTATTCTACATCCTCCCCTTCTTCTATTTCGTCTGCACCCTGTACAGCATAATGCCTAATGTCTTCCCCCGCCCCTCCTTTTTGAAACGAGGCCCTCTGAATGCAAGCCATTTCTCGATTGTAGAAATTATTTCTATTATCCCAAATAAGAATAATTTAAAATAAACTAGATTAATATATTTCTATATTATTCTGGTCTTATGTCTTCGGTTAGTAGTAATTTGTGTCTAGGCGTATCTATCTATGGCTCCCTCGGTTAGCTGACGAGTGTGGTCGTTGTTGGAGGATATTATTATTTCTACAATTGGCCTGTGGTAGACACTGGTATTGAGTGGAGAAAATGAAAACACTTGGAAATGGTTAGCACTGGCTTTAGAATGTCGTAATCAATGGTCGTTGTAGATTTAATCAATAAAGCTTTGTCGTTTGTGAACACAATTCGTGTAGTAAATAACAAAAGCAAACATTACCAGTTGTTTGCACGGTACGACACAAGAAAAACAGTGATTAATATCATTAAATTCCACTGACTGTGTGTATGAGTCTGCGTCAGTTACCGTGTGCTTTATAGATTACCTCCACAATTCTTGTGACTGAACAAATATTTCCTCTTTGTCACTGTCACAAACCCTCCCCTTCATATAATGTATTCCCTGCTTACTCCCTGCCCTTCTTTTATTTTTTGAACACCCCCTGTGCTTTATACAAATGTCTTATATTACTAGAATCTTCTGAAAGTTATAGTGTTAATTCCGCTTTCTAATAATATGCATTGTCTTCTTTTTGCAAATTTGTTCGTTTTTCTCTCTCACTTTTTTTAAAACTTTATCGTTCGGTTTTTTTCTGTTTTCTACTTCATAGTTTTTAAAATTTAATTTTCTATTTCTTTCTCTTTTTTTCTTCTGTTTTCATCTTTATCGCTCGTTTGTTTCTTTTTTTTTCTGCTTCATTGTATGGTTTTTTTTCTCTGTTTCATCATCTGCTTGTCCTTTCTTTCTTTCTTTCTTTCTTTCTTTCTTTCTTTCTTTCTTTCTTTCTTTCTTTCTTTCTTTCTTTCTTTCTTTCTTTCTTTCTTTCTTTCTTTCTTTCTTTCTTTCTTTCTTTCTTTCTTTCGTCATGGTTTTTTTCCAGAGAAAGTCGTTTGTTAAAGTTAAATTACGTCACAATACATGTGTTTCTATATGCTTGTGTGGTTCTATTATTCCTGGTCATTTGCTTTCGTCAATGTTTATTTCTTGGAACTGGTTTTACCTATTCATTTCGATCAACACTACACTGACTCGTCTTGGTTACGTTTTTTTACTCGCGAGGAGAAGGCGTAGGGCCGGTCTCATTTGGCTCAGTATGTGGTGTCATGCGCTGCCTGTAGGTACCGAGCGAAATATACATCTTTAGAATAATCAATAACATTCCCAACGTATGGACAGAATCACAGGGAAGTTATATTAGATGACAGCCAAGAAGGGCATTTTAAGAAGTTACAAAAAAATGCATTATGTATCACGTTTATAGTAGTTTGTCTCAGTTATTGCTAACTATATGTCCAATGTGTGTGTTTTGAATAATTATTTTATTGGCATTCGTTTGCGCCTTTAAAAAAAATCTCCCCTGTTCACTTATTCCATTATCTTCTTTCTTTTATTTCGTGTTGATGTTGCAACTCTCATTATTCTGGTAACCTCATTAGATGATGTAAGCGTTTCCTTAATTGTCACTACACTTATGCCTAGACGATGCTCGCTTTTTTTTTTCTCTCTTCTTATTTATACCTTTTATGATATGGAAGCACAAAGCATATTCTGCGGATGAACTAACATTGTTTCTCTCCCCTCTGTGTATAGTTAAACATCGAGTCTATGGCTATTATTTCTCTGAAGATCTTTTTACTAATGGTTTTTTTTTCTTTCAATACCCACTCCAGCCGTCTTCCCTTTTTTGTTGAAACAATGCCCACTTCTGCCTTCTTGGTAGAAGAAAAATATTGTAAATGATACCGAATATAGGTTATGCAGCAAAGAAAACATAACATAAATAACATGTTATATGTGTATGTCACAGTCTTGCAACTAGGAATAACAATGATCACTCGTCAACGCTGGCACTCTTCTCCTTTTTGGCGCAGGAAGCTTTGGCATGCATTAATAGCATCTGTCTGATAATTAGCGAGACGATGAAGGTGAGTGTCGGGGAAATCGAATTATGGAAGTCACAGCTGTTTTGTGAGTGAGACTTCATTTAAAATAGTTTCTTTCTTTTTTTTTTTTTAAATTTAGAGCGGTTAAATAAATATGCTCTCAAATATCTTTTATTTGAACGTGCGTCTCAGAGATAAAAAATGTAATAAACGAGGAAAGGAGGGCGTACGTGGAATATTGAGTGCATCCAGGTCTTTGTAATTAAATATATTTTTACTGATTGCATAAAGTTATATCTTGTTCGTGGAAGCAGAATGATGGATGTTCTATAAATAAATAATGAGGTCAATAACAACAAAATCTACTGTGTGTTGTGTAGAGAATACTAGAAAATTGCGTGCGATGCACTAGCAATAACAGGTGCCAATTTTAAACAAACATGAAAGAAAAACAAATATTTATGTTTGGTTAGATAAAAGCAAAGAGTAGATATAATGCATTCAGATGAGAGAATAAGTACTTGGAAATGGAGCAGCTGACACCGTGTAGGAAAGATACACATCATCCCACACTAATATGTCATGAACCCCATTGATTGTCTATTACACATCATTTTAGTGGTGTTCCGAGTTGTTGCTGGAATAGCTGGATAGTCAGGGATTGCTCAGGGAATAGAAACCGCATGTCCTAATCAGCCGCCACGAGTTGTACATCAGGTTTTCTTTATTTTCATTCACTTTTCTTATGTGAAAATCACTGTTAGGGTTATAGGGTCCTGTAGTCCACATTGCCAGTCAGTATAACGTAGTTTATGAAGAGAAAACGCTTCGTAATATACGGGATTTGAATTATATGAGGTTAAGCACTGCTGCTCTTTTGATTGGCCCGGCGTCATCGAAAATACAGTAATGACGTTTTTGCCAAACAAGAAACGTGTCACGTTCTTTCTTCATGAAAGGAAGTGATTATCCTGAAATCATCAGTCACAAATTGCTCACAATGGAAACTTGAGCAAACGCCATCTCTTGTAAACACCTTGCAGTCAAGCTCGGAAAATACGATCATCGGGAGTAAATTGTCCTGAGAATGTATAACCGAATTTGCTTTAATACCGTTACCGTATCTCGCTTAAATTCGGGTTCCAAGTATTGATTCATACTGGAAGCTAACATTTTGGGGGCGGTTGGTGGAGGCCGTTGTATTGGTGAGGTTGTAATGCTTACATTACAATTAGAAGTACCTCAATTGAAACCACATTTAAACGCTCGGGTTTATGTTGCTGATACCCGATCTCAAATTTGGAGAGATCGAGCACATAGTCATATATGAAATGAACGATTAAAAATATCGCGTCTTTAAATGAATCGAATTAAAAACTCTTGGAAGTTGACAATCGAAAGGAATAAAACTGTATACCGCTGCCCGGACCAAATTATTAATAATAAAATAGCTCCCTGCCATCAACAAAATAATTACTATAGCCCGTTCATTAATTTATGAACTCGTTTGATTTTGATTTTCGTGAAAACTACATGTTATATTGCAGTATTGTATGCAGCTTCGAATATTCGTGACGTTATATAAATATCTTTTGCTCTTAGACATTTGATCTAGTTTGCAAGATTTCCTCTTTAGGCTATATTAAAATCGACCGCACTCAGTTGGATCTAATTTTAGCAGATCTGCGGTACTCAGTCGTGTTGTTCTAAAAATAGTTTTGTTTTCACTTTGAAACAGGCCAAAGAAATATATCATACTCATACTAACTCATGCTGGAAGCAGTGAAAACGGCGTCGTCCATGCCGCTGGACTTATTTTCCAATCAAAAAGTACCGACTGTGGAGACTGCCACACAGAAATGAATAGACACATTTTCAGGCACTAGTTGGTGAACGATCTTCCAACCCTGGATAGACCTTCATACTTAGTAATGGATAATGCATATTATCACAATGCTGTGTCAGCGGAAGACAAAGTACCAAATGTATATAATACAAAAGATCATATTAGGACAAGCTTGCTAAGGAAAATGTCAATGTCGACGACACATATTTTCGAAAACCCAAGGTGTTGCAGCTTGCGAGGAATACAAATAAGAAAAAAGTGTATCATATTGACAGAATCATTGAGGAATACGGCCATACTTATCTGCGACTCTCTGCATATCATGCGCAGTTGCAGAAAAGAGCAGGACGTTTAAAATATGTGATGTTGAAGTTTGACACGCGAGTCCCTCTCAAGAATAGACATTCAGTTCAGGAAGAAGTGTATTGTACATGTGCTCCGGGTGGAAGACGAGTTGTGGCAACGAGATGGATTACAATTTGTCCGGCTATTAACTAATATCAACCTCTTGGAATTTTTAGATTCGGAATGATGAAGACCATATTTTGTTGACAGATCGAATAACAGCCTGGGATGATTAAGCGTTAATACAGTAGAAACATATATATTTCCTTATCAAAATGCGTCTACCATCATTCAATTTGAGATGCAGTTAGGACACCATGGGGTTTAATGGTGATCGAAGGGCAAGACAAACTGTAGCAATTTGGAGTCATATTTGCAATTACACTTAACCAGCACAATCACTTGATCTATAAAACTATTATTTAGATACGCCTCTGAAAAGAACTGAACTGGAAATTAACACGTTTACTGTAAAATCTAAAATTTAAATCAACTTATTTGCTATGGTCCTAAAAGATGAAAGGAATTAGCCGATGTAAAAATCGGTTGTATCTAGTGAATAAAGAATAGCAATATTGTTGTCTCATGGATTTTCTAAATCCATAGTTTTCACGTTAATCGATAGCAAACGTGTTCATGAAATATATGAACTGACTATAGACTGCTAAATTACTGTGGAAAAGGGGGAGGATGAGAAGGAGGAAGGACCTCACCGGCATTCGTTTGTACCTGACCATATTGTCATTGACACATTTCTGACACCCAGTAGCAGGTTTGTTTATCTACCACCTGGTGGGCTTATTTTATTGTATGAGGTCCTGTACGTTTAGTTTCTAGAGAGTCTACATCCTTCTCTTGCTCTCTCGCTGTGTGATTTAGAAATAAGATGGCCTCTAAACAAGAAGATCTCGGGTTCAGTTCCCACCATAGGCGGTGTGAATTAAAAAAAATATGTGGTATCTTCGTAGCTTTATCCTCCCCTGGTCTATGGGTTGTGTGATCCGGTGTCAAGCCCTCTCGGATAGGGATAAAAAAAAGGACTTCCTGCGCACGTGAATCAACCCATGACAGTTGACAATTAAAAAGAGTAGGCCAAAATGTGGCCGCTGATCGGGCAAAAATTGAGAAGGGAAATGATAATATCAATAATCTACCAGAAACATCAAAGCTCTCTATGATAAAGAGTACACGTCAAATCGGTGAATATCTGCCTGTATAGCGAGGGATACCTGTGTGCTCACACGGCTGTCGATGTAAAATATATGAACAAGTGATGTTTACATAAGATTCAGTCCCTCGGGACGACGCTAGGTAATACAAAACTGACGTACGTAAAACACACACATACAGAAAGAGAGACACCTTCGCACGCACGCACGCACACACACACACACACTCTTTCTCTCTATCTCTCTCTCTCTCACTCACTCTCTCACTCACTCTCTCTCTCTCTCTCAGAAATTTCTTTTCCTCTTCATGTATGATAGCATGGACAAAATGTAGCTACTCTTTGACATTAAAAAAATGCCCTGGCCGTGGTATGCATCCAACTTTTTCCAATTTTTAATTACAAAGATTTCATTTTACCCACTTAACTTGAACACGAGACTTATGTTCCAACATCTTTCACTGACAGTCTAGTTACACGATTGTACTTACCCACCATAGAGATCTTCATCATCATTGAGTGTCGTCTCCGCATGGAAAGTTGGCTACCATGGAACGCCATTCCACTCTGTCTCTTGCTCTGATGGTGCAGATTGTCATAGGCTGACTTGTCCATTTTTTGATGTTACTCGTCCATGTTAGTCTTGGTCTGCCTCTGCCTTTTTTACCTTGTATTTTCCCTTCCAATATTACATTTATTATGCTGTTGTGTCTTTTAACATGACCCAAAAATTTTATTTGTTTTGCTCTAATTGTGTTTAGTAGTTCTCTTTTCATTTTTAGTTGTTTTAAAACTTCCTCGTTTGTTTTCTTTTCTTTCCATCCAATTCTACCTATTCTTCTATAAATGCACATTTCAAAGGCTTCAATTTTCTGTTCTGCTTTCGGGTCTAATGTCCATGTTTCTGCACCATATAGGAATACTGAGAGGATGTAACATTTTGCTATTCTTAGTTTTAGCCCAGGTGTTATTGGTTTTGATGTTATTATATTTTTCATGGCATTGAAATTACTTTTTGCCATACCTATTCTTTTATTTATCTCACATAGAGGTAGCTATTAAAAATAGTACGTGAATGTTTCACTTCAGAATACTGACACATTTGTGAATTGTTTCGTCTAGTAATGTGAGCTAGGCTGAAATAAACTAGTGGTAAGGAGAACATTAGTAAAGAAACAAAACTGTTTATAATTTCAACTCCACTCTGTAGGGACCACTCTTCCTCTCTGTACATATGAGTAAGAAGCGGACACATCTGAAACCTCATGAGACATAATAAATGTGTTTGCTTATGTCTAGTGCTCAATATGGAATGGGAGCTCCTGTCTCAAGCACTCAATACGGAATAGTCAGCTTCTGTCTGGTACTCAATACGGAACAGTCAGCTTCTGTCTGGTACTCAATGCGGAACAGTCAGCTTCTGTCTGGTACTCAATACGGAACAGTCAGCTTCTGTCTGGTACTCAATACGGAACAGTCAGCTTCTTTCTGGTACTCAATACGAAACAGTCAGCTTCTGTCTGGTACTCAATACGGAACCGGCAGCTTCTGTCTGGTACTCAATACGGAACAGTCAGCTTCTGTCTGGTACTCAATACGGAACAGTCAGCTTCTGTCTGGTACTCAATACGGAACAGTCAGCTTCTGTCTGGTACTCAATACGGAACAGTCAGCTTCTGTCTGGTACTCAATACGGAACAGTCAGCTTCTGTCTGGTACTCAATGCGGAACAGACAGCTTCTGTCTGGTACTCAATACGGAACAGTCAGCTTCTGTCTGGTACTCAATACGGAACAGTCAGCTTCTGTCTGGTACTCAGTAGGGAACAGACAGCTTCTGTCTAGTGCTCAATGCGGAATAGGGAACTTCTGTCTGTTGCTTAATACGGAAAAAGACTTACTTTGACATAGTTTTGTAACCAGCTAACCTCAGCATTGTTCTTGCCATAAAAAAACCCTAACTTTTGCAGCACGATTAAGAAACACAAATGTTTTTAATTTTCTCGTTTCTCCCGTTAGCTTCGTTTGTGGATTGATTTTTGTTTCTTCCTAATCTAATTTTAAATAAAATTAATGAAATTAAAACTTGAAAGGACACTGGTATAGAATGTCATTTTTGCTTTGTTTACATTTTTACCTGTTCCCAGTATCATATATCATTTCACAGATTATTTTCTTTCCTTCCTGTTTCGTATATTTGTGTGTTCTAAAACACCTATGTACACGCTTTAATAAATCTGTTTCCAAATGTTTTGGTTATAGTCTTAATACATTCTTGCATTTTCTTATCGTTGATTAGTGAGTACAAATGACTCTTGAATTATTCGTCACTTGTACTGTAACAAAATGTTGCTAACCGTTATTCTAATGACATTTATACAAAACCTATTGAGTTCTTGTGAAAAATAATTCCGTTAACTTTGAGAACATCGACAGCTAATAACAGAAGGTCAAGTCTCACATTAAAGTCCATACGAATTGAGCATATTCTGGTCTATGAAAAAAAAACCCAGTGAAAAGCCATTCAATTAAAACTATAATGTCCACAAAAAAGGAAGGCTTGATGCACTCACAGGTAGGAAGGACTCGCTATACTGGTAAGGCTATTTCCTAATAAAGACAATTTTGGCTGTAAATAACTCCAGCAAGAAGGTCAAGGAAAGAATACCAAGCTAATTTGTGTTGAAGATGGATGCATCGTGTCGGAAGATGCAGGCACGCAATATCCTATTAGCGAAGGAATAAATAATAGTTGTTTATAAATACTTTATGATTATGTCCGTTGACATTACGTTCATGTCGTAGTGGAGTGATGTATTACACTTCACCGTACATTTGGAATTGAAGGGGCCGGTGCTCTTCTTTGCTGCTATTTACCTCCTACAAGCAATTGATTTTCTTTTCCAACTGGGTTAAGTGGAAAGCGTCAAGCTGCGATAGAACCGATGTTTGCTATACCGCTAAATATGCGCGGCGCCCCTGCGTTACTAACACTTTTATTTAAGACATTAAAGATATAAAAATGGCTGATTTAAAGATACTGATAGATATACTAGCAAAGCGCACACATCTACAACACACACGTACACACATACACAATCGTATCACACATTAGAACACAGTATACACACACATAGCACAATGCAACATTTCTATGCCAGCTAAACAACAAATGATAAATAGCATCTTCATACCAACTTTATGCTATGAAAGTTAAACATGGACCATTTCTAAATCACATTTAAGAAAGATCAATACATGTGAGATGCGTTGCTTGAGAAAAGTAACAAACAACACAAGAAGAGATAGAATACCAAATGATACCATAAGAAAAATAGTAGGAACAAAACCCTGCCAAGAATATATAGAACAACAACTTAAATGGTTTGGCCACCTGGTCAGAATGAATCCTCACCAATCACCATCAAGGGCGTTCTTCTCGAGAATGCATGGAAAAAGACTAAGAGGAAGACCCAGAAGAAGATGGATAGATGCAGTGACAGAGACATGTAACAACAAAGGAAAATCACTAATTCAGACAATTCGAGCAGCACAAGAACGACAAATGATATAAACCACGACACCTTTTATGTATCAGTGAAAAGAGAAAAGAAGAAGAAGATACACACACAAAAACGTAACACAAACACACACATACATAAAAAATGTATTAATAATGCAGACGTATAAACACGTCATAAATACACAGAAACACACACGCAGATGACAGAAACGCACACAAGAACAGTATACATGAACACACACGTTTGTGATAAATCGACATATCGATATCATCCTGATATCGCTCCATCAAACAAAAATCAGACTTTCTGACGTCTATCTTGTCTGGCAATTTCATGTACGTCTATGTTTTATCGTCTTCTACAATATAAGTGCTAGGAGTTAAAGTGTTACGTGTTCTTTTCTTGTGTATTGGCAACTTGCCCAGATGTGTGCATTTTTAACTGTGCTAGTAATAAAGAGTTAAAACAAGTGCAGGAATTTAAATACATAGAAAGCCTAGTGGCAAACGATTAATTCACAACCAGCTGAAATGTAGTCCTAAGTTGCAACGAAGTTCGTGAAATCATCAGATAAATGTCAACATTACTTCCAACAAGGAAATAACACTGAAGACAAAAGTAACACTCTACAACGCTATCTTCATTCCAACGTTGTGCTACCAATGCTTGACACTAGGATCAAGAACCATAACGCAAATAATCACTAAAGAAATTAAATGTGTTAGATGCATGACAGTCAACAGTATAAAAATATAGGATCATACGTGAAGAGTTAAGAAAAACAAAATTAGGAATAGCGCGCGTAGCTCGGCGCCGCCCCCGCCCCCCTGATCCTTTTTCTGTCTTCTCTCTCTCTTCTCCCCCCCCCCCCCAATTGCATAATGGCGGAAAAACAGATAACGTGTTTAGGGCCACGTGGTAAGACACAAATGATCAAGATATCATCAAGATGGATTTGTGGAACATTATAAACAATATGGATCAAAATAGGGAGGCGCGATAGCTTAGTGGTTAGTGAACTGGACTACAAAGGACAAGGGGTAGGGTTCGATCCCAACCGACGGCTTCCGGGTTCACCCAGCCTTAAATGAGTACCGGATTTTTTTCTGGGAAAGTAAAGCAGCACGGGCGTAATACCGACCACATTACCCCAAAAATCATGTGCTGAAGGTCTGTAAAATATAGGGTCACTAACACCATATTTCCCTATACGCCACTTGGCGTGACGGGGGTACTTTACTTTTTTTGTGGATCAAAATAGAAGCGGGGGCCAATTGAAGAGCAAGCTATATCTTTCCTCGATGGTGAGAGGCAAATGAGGGAGTGGAAAAACAAGAAATAGAAATAATTGCATTAACTCTTTCTGTACGGAAGCTTTTAATCAATGCAACAGAAGAGATGTTAGAAACAAAATTTGTCATGTTTTAATGAATTAATTTACATATTTATATTTACTTAACATATAACATATTATATTTGAATTTTGAGATAATTGAACAAGGAATTAGATTTCACCAATAAAAAGATGATACACGACTTGTAAAAAGAATATAGTTTGATGACGGTTTACACCAATCAAATTGAGAGTGACGCATAGTGCGGCGAAACGTACGGAAAGAGTTAATTTAAACCCGAGAAACAAGAAATAGAAATAAATGCACTAATTTAAATCCGAGAAACAAGAAATAGAAATAAATGCACTAATTTAAATCCGAGAAACAAGACATAGAAATAAATGCACTAATTTAAATCCGATAAACAAGAAATATAAATAAATGCACTAATTTAAATCCGAGAAACAAGACATAGAAATAAATGCACTAATTTAAATCCGAGAAACAAGAAATAGAAATAAATGCACTAATTTAAATCCGAGAAACAAGAAATAGAAATAAATGCACTAATTTAAATCCGAGAAACAAGAAATAGAAATAAATGCACTAATTTAAACCCGAGAAACAAGAAATAGAAATAAATGCACTAATTTAAACCCGAGAAACAAGAAATAGAAATAAATGCACTAATTTAAATCCGAGAAACAAGAAATAGAAATAAATGCACTAATTTAAATCCGAGAAACAAGAAATAGAAATAAATGCACTAATTTAAATCCGAGAAACAAGAAATAGAAATAAATGCACTAATTTAAATCCGAGAAACAAGACATAGAAATAAATGCACTAATTTAAATCCGAGAAACAAGAAATAGAAATAAATGCACTAATTTAAATCCGAGAAACAAGAAATAGAAATAAATGCACTAATTTAAATCCGAGAAACAAGACAGAAATAAATGCACTAATTCAACCCCGAGAAACAAGAAATAGAAATAAATGCACTAATTTAAACCCGAGATACAAGAAATCAAAATAAATGCACTAATTTAAACCAGAGAAACAAGAATTAATAATAAATGCACTAATCTAAACCTACGTCTATATGGTACATTACACGCGGTTATCAGTCATCAATGACCGGTATGATCATATTATCGTCATCATTATAATGACGAAGATGAAATACGCACTATTAAAAATCAAATCGTCGTTACCACTATCATCATTTCTATTACAACGATCTGATCTCACATTTCATTGACAACGAGTGCGTCGTTATTCCTGAAACGCATTTTCTGCATCCCCAATCTCCTAAAGCATAAGCGCACAGCTGGGTCGTTGGCGGCATCATTATCTTTACTTCCAGCCTTGTCATTTCATCGCAGCGGTTTGCAAACGACCCGGAAAAAAAGAAGGAAACAATTCGGACGGAAACCAATTCCCTCCTCGATAAAAGCTCACAGTACAAACACTCTCCGTGTTTCTCTTGTCATGTTTCACAAACCATCTCTTCCACTTGTTCTAACATTGATCCAGCGCGCGCGCACACACGCACGTATTAATTTGTTTCTCGCTGATCCTGCTTTATCTTATGTGCGTAGCAGTAATAATAATTACAAGTAAATATAACATGTAATGTAACGTATTAGAATAGTGTTTTAGTGTTAGTATTTTACAATGACCAACGACAGTAGTTAGGTGAATAACATGCCATCGTCATTGTCATAGCTGCTCTTTCAGAACCTTCTGGAATCATGTCGTCTATCTTTTCTTATGGCTAACTTCATCCGTATCATCGTCACAATCATCCATTGGTTATTGTAATAACTGTTTACACCATCCTTTTAAAAGATATCTGCGTGGCATTATCCCATTACTGGAGTCTGCAGGAGAGACATATAGAACCAGAGGCATTATACAACCAGAGATTAAAGCCGCTTGCCCTGAGTAACTACCGCGTAATGTTCAGATCCGAGTTTTTATTTTATCCCCGGTTTGGAGGGTGGGGGGACTTCTTTTTGACCCTATCGTTATTTTAACCCATGTTCTACAGGTTTGGAGCTCGACGAGTTATCGACTCAAACACCCGCTCTCCTATCATATCCATTTTCATTAAACCAGTATCATCACCAGACTCACGGGCTTTGTTTCTTTGAGACTTCCCTATTTGGTCCAACTTCAACATTATTTTATTATCATTTTGGATGGTTCACGTGTTTCAACATTATTATTATTATTGTCATCATAACTCACCTATGGAGGTGGCTTGCGTGTAGTGAGTTTTTTTTCTAGCTCGCTCTTGTTGACGTGTTTAGATGTTTTGCGCGATAGTCTAGTTGTGAAATAATTTGTTGCTATTTATGTTGTTTTGTTTACTTCTGACGAGCGGATGGACAGTGAACTTTATCGATATTTTAATGGAATATAATTTATGTTGTTTGTGTCAGTGTATTTAATCTATCATCAATAGGCCAACGTGTATTCGCAGTTCGACAGGTAAACGTCTATTTTGACAAACAATGGCGTCTATCGAGAGTGTCTATCCCGAATGTGCAAAGTCTGTCACGGTAGATGGGGCGGAAGAATCAGAAATGATCAACGGCTGAAAGCAAAAATAGCAAAGTGTGTGGTACACAAGAGGCATATTGAGAACACGAAAGATGAAAATGGCTGACCAGCGTGAAAGAGATAAAACCTCATCGCGTACTATTCTAAATAAAGCCATGGAGAGAAACTCTTAACTTACGTCCAGAGCAGAATGGCGCTCCATCGTATCCAAACTTACAGGCTGAGACGGCACTCACTGATGATGCAGAGTCCACGTATTATATTTATTTTCAAAATAGCTATTTTCAGTACTACCATCACGGATTTAGCAACAGACTATATTTTCTACATCATAATTATTGTCAACTCTGTAACCATTGCAATCCTTATATATAATTGATAATATAATATATCATAATTGAATCTTCATCATCGCCCTGATGGACACTATTTATATAATAACAAGCCAGGTCACCGTTCCTATTTTTAACACCAGAATTATCTATCTACCCATCAAAATTGCATTGGTGTATCTATTGGCCAACCTTAAAGCGTAACTTCCTGTCCATCAATCAACCCGTGCGAGCTGAAATTCTCTTCCTTAATGTTAATCATTCCATCTGTGTCGCGACATGATTAACTTATCCTTCCGCGCAGATGTTTGAATTCCTAATAAAGCGCGGAGGCATCGAACTTGAAGTAAGTGCATGGGCACAGCGGTATGAAACAAAGTATCTTTAACCTTTTCGTCCTCTCCCCTTGTGTTCCAGTCTTTTATTGTTGGCTAAATGTGACAAGCCCAGACTGATGGGGGTGTTGAAGTTACACTTCTCTGGGGACTCTTTGGCTGCGATAAGCTGCAGGAGAGGATACATTTCGCGAATGTCGATACAGCATTAACAGGAACCATCAGGCATCAATATTTAAACCTTCCCTTCTCTCTTGTTCTCTTTCTCTCCCAAACCCATCGATAAGAAACGACCTAGTGTTAAAATATAAGAGCTCGGAAGTGTATAAGCACAGATGTCAAATATGCAAAATATTCATTATTATGCGGGACGCGAGTAAAGCTGCAGGGAACATGTAAATAAACATACAATGGTATGAAGGAGCTAAACTAATGGAAAGACAAGAAAGCCTACGTACACCATGGATCAATTCTTAATCCTATTTATGAAGTGCTTAGATGCACAATGCTTTAAATCATAGTACTATTTGTGACATGTCTAGATACACAATGCTTTAAATCTTAGTCCTATTTGTGACATGTCTAGATACACAATGCTTTAAATCTTAGTCCTATTTGGGACATGTCTAGATACACAGTGCTTTAAATCATAGTCCTGTTTGTGACATGTCTAGATACACAATGCTTTAAATCATAGTCCTATTTGTGACATGTCTAGATACACAATGCTTTAAATCATAGTCCTATTTGTGACATGTCTAGATACACAATGCTTTAAATCATAGTCCTTATTGTGACATATCTAGATACACAATGCTTTAAATCATAGTCCTTATTGTGACATATCTAGATACACAATGCTTTAAATCATAGTCCTATTTGTGACATATCTAGATACACAATGCTTTAAATCATAGTCCTATTTGTGACATGTCTAGATACACAATGCTTTAAATCATAGTCCTTATTGTGACATATCTAGATACACAATGCTTTAAATCATAGTCCTTATTGTGACATATCTAGATACACAATGCTTTAAATCATAGTCCTTATTGTGACATATCTAGATACACAATGCTTTAAATCATAGTCCTTATTGTGACATATCTAGATACACAATGCTTTAAATCATAGTCCTATTTGTGACATATCTAGATACACAATGCTTTAAATCATAGTCCTATTTGTGACATATCTAGATACACAATGCTTTAAATCATAGTCCTATTTGTGACATATCTAGATACACAATGACTCAATTGTTACGTGGGCTTTATTCAAGTTGCCAGAGATTAAATGGACCAGTAGTTTCTACAAGATAGTGTCTTTATATATATATATATATATAGTAACTGATCCTTGTTGAATTTTATTTCTTCGTTTGTCTTCACGATGACTGGCGTGTTTCCTCTCTCTTCCTAAGAAGATATTTTGCTTTTTTTTTGGTGTATATTTTAGTTCTTTCTTCATTAGTCTTTGACAGTTTGCTTTTCTCCTTTTTGATTTAAATCTTCACATTAATATATTTAAAAAAGAAAAAGAAAGAAAAAGAAAACAGAAACAAAAATCGTGGACTCAGAGTTGGCTCCCTCAGCACCCCCCACCTAGCATGTAGCAAAGCGCGACTTGTGATGGGTCGGCGTGTAAAAATCAATTGTTCACAGAAATCGCCAAGCACCGGACCGAAAGGTGCAGATAAAGGAATCCTGCTGTGAATTATGGTGCAGTAGACACAATGTTCTGTAACTAGCAAAAGAATTGTATTTGTTTTGGTGTTGCACCGGATTGTTTTTTGTAAAGTAGTGTCGTTTGTTGCCTTGTTGGTTCTGGTGTAACATCTGACAGGTACATGGATGCTCTGGTTTTGAGTCTTATTGACTGGTTAGGGGCTGATGAACGTTGTTGCTGAGTAATCTACACTAAATCTAGACCACTTTTGTCTTGAATTTTTCAGTCCCGGCATCTTTGGGGTATGTTGATACAGATGACCAGGCACTGCAGTATTTCTAGTATGGTCGTGCTCCTGTCTCTCCAGCAGGACCCGGGAGGTCAAGAAGGTCAATGTCAATCTTCATCTTGGCGATCAGAGTAAACAGATCGCGTCTATCCCGCGCCGTTAGTTGAACAACGTCATCTTGACGTTTCATATTCAGATTTATAGTTTTAAACGACAAGCTTTCTTTTCTTCATCGCATACATTCTTCTGCAGTGTCCTACACATAATCGCTTGGTGTATTTTTGTTCATCTGCCAGTAATAAATTCTTTTCATGGTTTTCATTGGCAATGCCTTTTGAAAAGTAGACTATAATCTGAGATTTTAAAAGTCAACTGTCATTTCAATGTGCATCGTTTGTTTGTTTTTTTCTATTCTGGTTTAAATGCAAACTCTCTTGTATAGATGTTTATAATTTAACTGCATTGTTAGCGTTCTTTTCCCTACATCATTCGATTTTTTCATGATTTTTACGTGCACACACACACACACAGACACACGCACAATTCGGGTATGATTATCATAGCTTTTGACGTTCTTCATGAATACATTCGTGTGGTTTTAAATTAGAGTTATCACTGAACTAATTTGAATTATTTTTTGAGTCTTGCAAGTTTATCTTCAAAATAAATGATAAAAAGTGTCAACTGGTTCGCGTTAAGAAACCTTTCTCCAATGAAATCGTTGACGAAATGATTGTGTAAGACAAGCTGCAAGTTGGAGATGTCAAACTGGAGACCGTTGCAAGCGTGGTGTTCCGGTTGTAACTATTCTAAGTTGACGCTGCAGTACGTCTGTCTACCCTAATCCTGCCAGTACCTTCTAAACCTGAGCTCTTTACAATCTCGAGGTCCACCTCCATGTTATTGTTTTTGCCATTGGAAACTGCTGAAGATAAGGTAACGAAGATTTCATTTGGTGTTAATTATTGATGCGTTGGCACAGTCCGACCTGATAGGCAATATCCAGCAAATATCAGCTGTGATTCCGAAGTCGATGAATGTCTACTAAAGGAACTGTTTTATAGTGGATTGCAAATGACCAGAAGAGATGGATGTAGGGAATGATTGAAAGACTAGACCTGGTAAATCATGTAATCATGAGGTGACATTTCCGGATGCATATGAGATCATCTCCCTCTCTTCTCTCTCTCTCTCTCCCTCTTGTTTCCTCTCTCTCATGCCGGTGCTTCATAAGAGTTTCACTGTTTAATTCTTTCTGTGCTACTTTGTTAAACCATCCACTATCTTCTCTCACTGTCTTCCTGTCTCTTTTCTCCTCAATTTTTACTGTTCTCACGTTTTCCAGTTTTTAATTTTTTTGTTTCATTTTCTAGTTTTTAATCTTTGTATCATTGTACAGTTTTTAATTTTTGTTTAATTTTCCAGTTTTTAATCTTTGTATCATTTTCCAGTTTTTAATCTTTGTATCACAAGAGTCAAAGAATGTGGACTGTCTTTGTCTTATACAATTCAAAAGATGAATTTGTGTTCCGGGCTCACTCAGAACTTCTTCATTTTTTACTTACCAGTCTTTGACATTATCAACTTGCTTCTATAAAGTTAGATTTTTGTTTTTCCAAGTGCATTTTTGTTTGTTTATTCAACTTGAATAATTCGCTTTCATAGATAACTAGTGGCTCTATATATCATCAAGAAGCTATTCTTCTTGACTTTTGTTAACCAAAAGATATGTTGCATAATGTATCTTTTTTTATTACTTGAAAAAGCATGCAAATCATCAATTTTACTGGTTAACAATCTAACACAGCCATCCATTGTCTTGCACCAAACAATTCAGGCACATTATTAGCCTCGTCAGCTAACTCCTGGCCCACAATAATAGTGATCTTGTGTGTCTTGACACCGTATAGGGAACAAGACAACTTAGGTCCCAGCTTAAGGGCGGTCAGTACAATACTTCGGTAATACAGGATCTTGCTCGTTTAGACTACATTCATTTGCCATCTTCAAATGGAGAAAGCCGAGCATACAGTCGCTGTGGACATATATTGACTGGAACCAATACCATAGTCATTGTGGCCATATGTTGACTAGCACTAAGCACCATAATCATTGTGGACATATGTTGACGAGAACCAACACCATTGTGGACATATACTGGCGAAAACCAACACCATTGTGGATATATACTGGCGAGAACAAACACCATTGTGGATATATACTGACGAGAACCAACACCATTGTGGATATATACTGGCGAGAACCAACACCATTGTGGATATATACTGACGAGAACCAACACCATTGTGGACATATACTGGCGAGAACAAACACCATTGTGGACATATACTGGCGAGAACCAACATCATTGTGGACATATACTGGCGAGAACCAACATCATTGTGGATATATACTGGCGAGAACCAAACACCATTGTGGATATATATTGACGAGAACCAACACCATTGAGGACATATACTGGCGAGAACCAACACCATTGTGGATATATACTGGCGAGAACAAACACCACTGTGGATATATACTGGCGAGAACCAACATCATTGTGGATATATACTGGCGAGAACAAACATCATTGTGGATATATACTGGCGAGAACCAACATCATTGTGGATATATACTGGCGAGAACAAACACCATTGTGGACATATGTTGACGAGAACCAAAACCTTAATCATCGGGGACATTTATTTGTAAGCATCAGTGCCATATCATGTAACATTTAAAGTAGATGTTGCCTCTAAGACACAAGGTCGCTGGTACATTATATTGTCAAGTCTTGGCGTGAATGTCACTGGCTTGGTGGTAAAGAGATAATGGTTCAATCACATCCTATTATCTCACCATCTATCTATAGAAAGAACTAGTATCACGTTCTGCTTGTTGTAAACCGTTGTAACAGCGAGGAACAAATATCACTGGTTCCTTTACTTCTAAGTTTAAACAAAAATAATTTCTCATCGTGTCGACACTACATGCCACTCATACATTCTTGACCTTAATAAACTCCAACATTTTCAGGTGATGGGTCAACATTTTGTTGTTGTTTCAGTTATTGCTTTCTCTCACTCAGTATATTAAGTGTCATTTCTGTAGCGTTTACAAACCCTGAAGCCTGAAACACCTAAAGCGTACTCGAGACGTTTAGTTATATAACCCTAACCTTTACCTTTACTAGCACTCGTCCATACCCCGACGTCGGCCTATGTGTCGTTGAAAGTATTAATTGAGAGTTGGAACATTTTAGACTAGTCATTTATATAGAAGACTACATCACTTGTTATATAGAAGACTACATCACTTGTTATATAGAAGACTACATCACTTGTTATATAGAAGACTACATCACTTGTTATATAGAAGACTACATCACTTGTTATATAGAAGACTACATCACTTGTTATATAGAAGACTACATCACTTGTTATATAGAAGACTACATCACTTGTTATATAGAAGACTACATCACTTGTTATATAGAAGACTACATCACTTGTTATATAGAAGACTACATCACTTGTTATATAGAAGACTACATCACTTGTTATATAGAAGACTACATCACTTGTTATATAGAAGACTACATCACTTGTTATATAGAAGACTACATCACTTGTTATATAGAAGAGAAGCTGCAGTGAAGCGGTCTGTTGTGAACGAGCTGTCAGGTTCATTTCCTTCACAGACGAGTTCTTGGTTTACCCTGTGTTAAATGAGTACCGGGGTTATTTTTAAACATAAATTCTGGGAAGAGAAGTGGTCTATTCTAGTGTCGACAGCATTGCGTGAAGAAGGTGCCGCTTGTAATAAGAAAACAAGAAGACATTAACAAGATATTACCTTCTCGAGCTTAACAAAGTTCTTTCTTTTCTTCATTATGCATCATCCTCACATCAAACATTGGTGTTGGTTCTCGTCAACATATGTCCACATTCCATAACCATAATACACCCATATATCCTCTTCTTCTTCCTCCCTTCCTTTCTTAGGCAGATCTAATTTACGGCCTCTTGATTTTCTCCTGGCATGTTTCCTTGTGTCTATAATATTCCAACAATCCATCTTTTTCGAGGTCGACCCTTGAGTCTAGTGTTCTCATAACGTTTATTAAAGGCTCGTTGTATTGCGATCTGATCTTTCTATCGTGCCACGTAGCCAAACCATTTTATCTCTTGCTTCTTTATGCATTCTGTTTCGGGAATTCGATATATGGAACTTCCCAAATCACGAGTTTATTACACGGGACAAAAAGGTGGTACGTCCATCATTCAGGAGACTCTTCGTATATAGTCTGATAGCTCAACGTTAATTATAACTCAGGTTGTTTCCCACTGCCAGAAACCAGCGACAGCATGCACCAGTCTTTTATCGCCACCACACGTGCCACATTCGGGCTGACATTTGTTACAGACTGTCATCTTGTGGCCTGGTGGAGTTTTCTTAAGCTTATTCCCAGCATTGTCCTCTAGTAAATTGCGTTGACATACAGGCCGATAAAGCATGATAACGAGGGAGCTGTCGTTCACAGGACAGAGATGAGACAGCCTGCAGAAATGTCCATTTTCTATTATAAAAGCAATATCGCTGGAGGAATTTGATCGCCATAGGGAGAAAATAGAGAGGTGTTAGATTTGGGGGGGGGGGGGGAAGAAATAATTTATGATGAAGACTGAGGCAAGAAAAAACGAACGAGGAAAATGATTTATGCTCGTAAACCATGGGGGATATTTTCTCATAAATATTAGCACATATATATAGGGATTTTCTTTCTTTCTTTCTTTCTTTCTTTCTTTCTTTCTTTCTTTCTTTCTTTTTCTTCTTTCTTTCTTTCTTTCTTTCTTCTTTCTTTCTTTCTTTCTTTCTTTCTTTCATCCTTTCTTTTTTTCTTTCCTCCCTCCCTCCCTTTCTTTCTTTCTTTCTTTCTTTCTTTCTTTCTTTCTTTCTTTCTTTCTTTCTTTCTTTTGTATTCTTTCAACTCATAATCAGCGAGTATTTTGTTAGCTCACACTTGGTGTTGTCATGAATGGCTCTTAGGTTAAAAAAACCAATATTACTTCTGTCAACATTCTGACTATTAAACATCGACGCGACGGACGTAATTACCGTACCATTTCTGGGCTTCAACAATCACAAGTAAACTCTTCTGTTTACCTTATTTTTTAGACTTTAAAATAGGTCGTGGTACGACGCATCGTAACAGCCTGTAATTGAATAAACTGTTGTATCTTCTTCATTACCTTCTTTCCTTCATCCTTTGCCTTTTGGTGTCTAGGGGAGATATAATTTGCTGTCTTTTGTTGCTCTTCTGCTGGTCACTGTTTCCGTTGTTTCCTAGTGTTTCAATTATTCCATCAATCCATCTTTTTCCTGACTGACCTTTAAGTCTGGCGTTTATTAAAAGCTCTAGTATTGTGTTTTAGTCTATTTTGTCACGTGGCCAGATCATTTAATCTGTTGTTTCTTTGCATATTCTATGGCGGGAATTATTCCTAGCTTTTTTCTCCCAGCCTTCTATCTGATCTGATCTCTCATGCTGTTTCCTGTCATTTTTCTAACACAGCGGTTCTCAAACTTTATCGCGGACCCCGATTAAATACGTTTTGTCATCGCGAACCCCCAGGACACAGCTTCAACCCAAGATTTAAAACCCAAAATTCCATTAATCATTTTATTTGTGATTTCATTCATTCATTCCCTCTTCCCATTTAGCTACAAAGTAGCATACTATCTCCCAAGACTTCGCGTGCCCGGAGGGAGTCACGGACTACAGTTTGTGGAAAGCTCATCTAAAACATTCTCTCCGCCCTCCCCCCCTCCGCCCTCCCCCCTCCGCCCTCCTCCCCCTCCGCCCCCCTCCGCCTCTCCCCCCTCCGCCGCCCCCTCCGCCCTCCGCCCCTCCGCCCCCTCCGCCCTCCCCCCTCCGCCCCCTCCGCCCTCCCCCCTCCCCCTCTCCCCCCTCCGCCCTCCCCTAGCTCCGCCCTCCCCCCTCCCCTCTCCCCCATTCCCCCTCCCCCTCTCCCCCATTCCCCCTCTCCCCCATTCCCCCCTCCCCCCTCCCTCTCCCCCATTCCCCCCTTCCCCCATCCCTCTCCCCCTTCCCCCTCTGTTCTTTTGTTTACGGTCCAGATCTGGCATGGTAACACAACTTTGGGATGAAGATTGTGTTATAGGAGTACCCGTCTATATAGCGCGATTTCATTGTTGAATAATAGTGGTATAGCTGTCCGATGATTTGACAAGCTTTGTTATATCTTGAGTCTATTTCTGCGACTTATAAATTGTTGTTTGTCACTAGACTTTTCTAGATATTTAAATTCTTCTACTTGTTTTAATTGTCTGTCGTCTACTGTTATGTTGGTGTTCTGCTTCTCTTTTGCGATGTTAATGACTTCAGTTTTATATGCGTACATTCATATTAAATTTCATTAAAAAAAGTTCTTTAAAATACAACATGAATGTTACCCATACCTTTACCAATAGTAAAAAAAAAAAAAAGTAAAGTATCCCCGTTACGCCAAGTGGCGTATAGGAAATATGGTGTTCTATCTATCTATTGACCTTTCGAGCCGTAGCCGGCCCATAGGGCGTAGACCAAGATACACCTTCTCCTATCTGAACTTTTGTTATAGCAGTTTTCAATTCTTTCAAAGATATTTTATCAAATCTCGCCATCTGTCTCTGTTCTGTGCAAGCAGCTCTATCTCATCGAGGGAGCCGAATCCTGCTGCTCTTGCCTCTCTCATCAATGTTCTTCTCAGTGTCTCCCTGGATCTTCCTCTTTTTCTCTTACCTGTTGTTTCCCATATGAGGGCTTGCTTTGCTATTCGGTTATTATCTCTTCTCATCACATGTCCAACATATGACCATCGTCTTTTCTTTATTACTGAAGATATTAGTGGTTGATTGGCGATTTCTCTAATTTCCTCGTTTGTTTTAAATTCGTTCCACGCTATACCAAGTATTTTCATTAGACATTTATTTTTAATGCAAATATGGTGTTAGTGACCATAAATTTTACAGACCTTCGGCACATGATTTTTGGGGTAATGTGGTCAGTATTACGCCCGTGCCGCTTTACTTTCCCAGAAAAAAAAATCTGGTACCCATTTAAGGCTTTGTGAACCCGGAAGCCGTAGGTTGGGATCGAACCCTACCCCTTGTCCTTTGTAGTCCAGTTCACTAACCACTGAGCTATCGCGGCTCCCGTTTTACCAATAGCTTGAAGAAAAAAAAACGAAATTATTTTTTTTTTAAATTAATCAGCCATGACAAATGTCTAAATTGATGACATCCATTAACATTATTTACAACTTATAATAATTGTCGTGAACTAAAAGTAAATTATTGTGGGTATTAAGTCCTGGTGTTTACATTTCAAGAGCACCCACATTCTGTGTGCTTGTATGGCTCGGTGACTATTTGTTCAAATGTTTTTGTGGTCAAATGTTCCCATTTCGGTGCAGGTACATGTTTTTTTTCTTCATTAATAACATATACGAATGAAGAAAAAAAGAAATAGATAGTTGATGAAATCTTTCAGATCAGTTTGTATGAATTTGTTCCAGTTTAACGAATACCGGTTATTAAACAATTAGTAAGAAATTATGCATGTTGTTTTTTTTTCAGGCAACAAAAACTGGTAGTTTATGTCCAGATCACCACGTCGGGCGGCGTGGTGGGTTTTGGGTGATTAAAAGTAATCCACTATAGGCCGTCTCGCTAGGCTTCGCGAACAGATGTTTAGGAATTGACTGGTTATTACTGCATCGTTGAAGCTTTGCAATTTCGGGGGGGGGGGGGGGGGGGGGGGGAGAGAGAGAAGGGATGAGTATTGGCAAACAGTTATGTATGTATCTTGCACGGTTATTCGTGATAGAGAATAATATTCACTTTGAAGTTTTTTTTTAGCACGCTGATTATGTCTAGAGTGAGAATGGCTGAAATAGACAGAAAGTTAAATCACTTTTGTTAAAACACTTTGAGCCAGATTGTGAACGGAAGGAATATCGAGCGTAGGAACATTACAAACCATAATTCTCATTCTGTTATTCTTTGGAGAGTTATTACTAGTGGTAAAGTAGTCTCTGTGTGTTTTAAATTATTTGTGTGTATTTTAAATTTAGAGATTAGAGTTAAATTAAGAAAACAGGCCAATCCTGTTTTCGTTGTTGGGTATTTTTGTATCGTTTCTTTTTCTGCGTGTGCTAACATTGAGCGAAACCGGTATTGCTATTGCTGCGTTAAATTTGTGATTGTTATTGCAGTTTTATTGAATCTTATAACAATTTTTGTTATTGTTTTGCTTGAAGTAGCATTTGTCGCTTTTGTACTGACTAGGTTGTTTTTAAGGGAGTTAACAGTACCCGCTAGTTTTGTTCTCTCTGACAACTGTTACATATTGTCCATGTGTAAGAGTTGTATTGATTGCCTTAGTTTACTCTTGTTTCTGTGTCACATTTTTGTTCTCACTGCATCTTTGATGTGTTCTGTCTTATTGATTTGTAGCTAATAATCCTCTTTCCTCACTCTCACACAGCATGTCTTTTTCATTCATTTCCCAAAATGTGGCCGTGCTCTCTGTCGACACTTAATGATATTCACTACATGTCGTCGTCGGTAAAGACGTTTAAATGTCAAAGAACTCTGTCCTGATTCATCTTTAAGCTCTGCTCACGCCTTCTCCAATTTTCACGTCACAACGTTGACCTCCGTGTTTGTCTCCAAATTTCATTACATTGGAATTTCCGTACACGAACAGCAGCGCAAATGTTATAATGCCTTGTTGTGCGTGCCCGGTCAGGTTTCATGTTGCTCTAAATATACGTCACTTCCTGTTTCAGTAGTACATCACCGACCACCATTTTCTCTAAAGCTGGCGTGGCTGAGAGGTTACTTTGCTTGCTGCTTGACCGGTCTGGGTTCATTTCCCAAATATGGCGATTTTTAAAATCCGATTCGACCCGGCTTTGGTGTTTACCCAGCCTGGAAAATGGATATCAGAGAAATGTTTCTCTGAATGTGGACGGCCTGATGTGATACTGGCATATCACCTTCGAAAATGTGTCTTTGGTCATTAAACAAAACAAACCAAAAATTCGCTACAACAATGAGGCTCCAGATACGCCTTAGACTTGAAGAGAACCATTAATTTGTTTTCTTTAATAACCATTTTTTTTCACCACATTTTATTTTTCTTCAGTCTTCCCAATTACGTTCTGCTGACATGTGTTATTTGGTTATGGAAGGCCTCGGTATCACAGCAAACGAATTAAAATCCATAATTGCTCAACCGTCCGTGCCAGTGGAATCATCCGAATTACTAACACATCTCCCAAACAAAGAAAGGTAACTGTAGTCCCCATCGTAGCAGTCTCAGCACACATGTGTTCTCCCTTCCACTGGCCGATATCCAGGAAATTATCAAAATAGTTTAAGGCACTCCCCAACCCCATAAAATGTGCCATGTACTCGAAGTTTTGTATCAGCACCCCTCTAGTGTAACAGAGTTGTTAATTGTTACACAAATGGGTTGTCACTCACGCATGAAGAATTGCTGGACAATTTTTTTTGTTCGAATTTCTTTGTTTCTGTTTTTTTTTCGTTTTTTTTTCTTTGTTTAATAAGTATCGCGACATTTTATGTGATGTATGTGATCACGTCTCTCCATAATTGTGTGCCTCTACTGTGATGAAACAGGTGTGTAGTAAGGATACGTCATGTCACCACCACCTATATTCGGAGTTGCAGTTGATTGAGACATGCGAAAATTCGTAGACAACAGACAGTTAGGGCCTTAAATGTATTTATGATAAACTCTTGGTAGATCTCGACTTTCCAGTCGACTTGGCATCTTGGAGTTCTATTGAAAAAAGACTTCCCCGCCAGGTGTTCATATAGAAACCAAGTGGTAAATGAACATAAGGTGGACCAAGAGAATCGCTACGCAGAGCAACTACTAGGGAAGGCTCAACTATGGGATTAAGAAACAACAAAGAACTAGCTGTAAATAATCAGTCGTGAAGAACTATGACTTTCGCCATACGTGCAGTCTTCCGAGAGAAAATGAACAAATAGATGGATGAATGGACGGATGGACTGTGGGTTAGCAATTCATTTGTTCATGCCATACCGTTCCTTTCTCGTAAAATGTCTGATATTTATTTCTCCCCGTTTCTCTTGATCATGTCAATCCTTACAATTGTCACAATATGTTCAGCTCCCCACCTCTTTTTTCATTATATATCTAAATATATACTATATATTCATAGACTACACCAAAGCTTTTGATAAAGTACACCACAAACAACTTATAGAATGCCTAAAAGAGATACATCTAGATGATATGGACGTACGACTAATATGTAATCTATCATCATCATCAAGTACCGGGCCTAGTGGCGTAGGTGATCATGTCTCTCCACAACATTCGATCTCGGTATCTATTTATCATTTCTGTTGTTGACCTTCTGCCAAGCCGTTCTCTTAAGCTGTTTGTTATTTTTTTCTCTTTCCTTCCCTCTATCTCTTCGTCCCTCAATTTTTCCAGCTGTTATAATATATTCAAGTTGTTCTCTTTCTCATTACATGGCCAAAAAATGATGATCGTCTCTTCCTAACATTGGACATTAGCTCTCTTTTTGCTTTGACCTTTCTCAGAACCTCTTCATTACTCTTCTTAGCTGTCCATGGTATTCTCAACATTCTTCTGTAAAACCACATTTCTACAGACTCCAGTGATTTTCTTGTCTGTTGTCCTATTGTCCATGATTCGCATCCGTATGTTAAGACTGGCTCTACGTAACATTTAAGAACTCTTTTTTCTTGTTTCTATTGTCAAAAAATGGATTGCATAGTATTTTCCTCATTTTTTGGAAAGCTGCTTTTGCCTGAGCCATTCTACATCTCACCTCTTCTGTACATCCTCCGTCTGAGGTTAACAAAGTTCCCAAATATTTAAATTCATTTACCTGTTTTAATAGTGTTCCACTTGTCTTTATTTTGCACTGAGGTGATGTCTTTTTCTTTGTTGTTACCATTACCTCTGTCTTTTGCTATTAAGGCTGAGTCCTTTATTTTTGCTTTCCTTCACTACAATGTCCAACATTTCTTGTAACTCATTTTCACTCTTAGCGATTAATACTGTATCATCAGCATACCTTAGATTATTTATATTATGACCTCCATTTGTTATGTAATCTATACTGGGAGCAAACAGCAATAATAAATATAACAAAGAGAACTCTACACCCATTGATATAAAAGAGGAGTAAAACAGGGATGCATCCTATCACCAAGTTTGGTCAATCTATACACTGATCAAATTAAAAAAAAAAAACATCACAGAGATGCCAGGCCTAAACATTAATGGAAAGATAATCAATAACCTAAGATATGCTGATGATACTGTACTACTAACAGAAAATCCTAATGAGCTACAACAATTGCTTAATGAAATAAACATGACAAGCAAAAAATATGGACTAGATATGAATATCAAAAAGACTAAAACTATGATCATAAACAAAGAAAATACTCAAAACCCACAAGTGGATATCAAATTTGAAGGAATAGACCTGGAGACATTTCAGATCTACAACTACCTTGAACATACTATAACCAGTGATGGAAAATGTACAACTGAAATAAACAAAAGAATAGGAATGGCAAAAAGTAATTTTAATGCCATGAAGAACATACTAACATCAAAACAAATAACACCAGGGCTAAAACTAAGAATGGCAAAATGTTACATATTCTCAATATTCCTATATGGTGCAGAAACATGGACATTAGACAAGAAAACAGAACAGAGAATTGAAACCTTTGAATTGTGGATATATAGAAGAATAGGTAGAATTGGATGGAAAGAAAAGAAAACAAACGATGAAGCCTTAAAACAACTAAAAATGAAAAGAGAATTACAAAGCACAATTCAAACAAGACAAATGTGATTTTTGGGCCATGTTAAAAGACACAATAGCCTACTAAAAGTAATCCTGGAGGGGAAAATACAAGGTAAAAGATGCAGAGGCGGACCAAGACTAACATGGTCGAGTAACATCAAAAGATGGACAAATCAGCCTATGAAAACCTGCACCATCAAAGCAAGAGATAGAGCAGAATGGCGCTCCATGGTAGCCAACCTTCGTTGCGGAGACGGGACTCGATGATGATGATATCTAAATAATGACAATTGTTTCTCCCGATGCAAGTAATATTCTTTCTACTTGCCATCGGAAGCCTCAGACTACAACACTGATACACGTCTCTGTTCGATAATTAAAGCTGAAATATAATCCATACGTAGAGTTGTACAATTATATATTTATTGCTCTTAAAAAATAAACATCAGTATATTATTGTTTTATCAGATCTGTTATCACTTATGTTGACAAACCTTGCGAGTTTATCGGGTTAACTTGCTAGAATGCCTCAGTGATATCATCCTATATGACGCTCTCTCAAGCAATCCTGGACTTATGTGTTATTCACGAATTGCCGAAATGTTGTGAACGTGCATATCACTAGCCTCTATCTCTGTCCAGCTTGACGGTCAAAGTAGATATATGATCCCTTCTTTCTTATTACTATCGTTGTTTTTTTTTCTTTTACTGAATCACTCTTTTTTGAAACCTATTTTTTGCAGTTCGTATATTCAGTTTTTTTCTCCCTCTTTCCTTCCCTCTCTCCCCCTCCCTCCCTCTCCCCCTCCCTCCCTCTCCCCCCTCCCTCTCCCCCCTCCCTCCCTCCCTCTACCCCCTCTCTCCCTCTACCCCCTCCCTCTCCTGTCTCTCCCTCCCTCCCTCCCTCTCTCTCTCTCTTTCTCTCTCTCTCTCACCCCCATCCTCAATCTGTATACCCCGCCATCGTCTTGCCATATTCCACCTATTCTGAAATTGGTTTGTCCGCCTACACTGTATCGCATAAATACACTCTTTTAAAAAAAAACAACTATTCAACTGATCAAACAATTGACAGAACATTACAGTTTAAAAAAGAAAAACCTTTCATTTGTCCAGCTGTTGTTTCAGTCAATTCAATTGTTCATTGTTTCTTCCTATAAATAGTGTCTAAGAATGTGACTAATCTCTCATTCCAAGTTAATCTTCTGGGTTTTTGTTTCTCTTTCTCTCTCTCTCCCTCTCCTCGTTTTCACCCCAACATGGTGTCTAAAAGATTGTTATATTCCTCTTTTTTGTCTGACCGCCGACCTGAGAGGTACCATGTTTATCGTCTTGCCTTCACCTCAGTAAAATGGATGTTTTGAACTGCCCTCATCTGTATTACGCTGCAATACTGGAGCAATTAAAACGCTGATTTTATTTTTTCTACCCTTGGACATACGATATCAGAAAATAGGACTGGTATGTTGCTTGCCATAACCATTAACACTTTACATCTAACATCTATGAAGTTGTAAATGATTCACAACGAAAAATATGTTTTAGTGGTCGTTTTGGGGGACAGTAAGAACAATTTATTATCAAGGCTCGTCGCATGTGAATACAAGGGAATATGATTTTTTTTAAAGCAGAAAAACTAATTGGTTCAAGAGCAAGAAACAATAAAAACATGTGAGCAGGCTTAGGGGCAACATTAAAACAAGACCGTCCATGGTCCATACCGAGGGGGTTTATATATCCTGACTCCTCAAAATACTCGATCTTGTGCACTATGTAACATTTCATCTGTTGAACTTGTCTTGCGCAATGCCATAGCCAACTATAGTTGTGGTGGCTACACCTCCAAACCACAGCTAATTATAGTTTAACTGGTAAAACAGTTGTCTGTGCTTCAAACGTCCAGCATTTTAATTTTTGCGGACCAATATCTCTACAGTCTACTATTTTATCTCTCCAGTCTACTATTTTATCTCTCCAGTCTACTATTTTTCTTTCCAGTCTACTATTTTATCTCTCCAGTCTACTATTTTATCTCTCCAGTCTACTATTTTATCTCTCAAATCTACTATTTTATCTCTCAAGTCTACTATTTTATCTCTCCAGTCTACTATTTTTCCTGTTGTCACTAAGCATTCCAACCCACCATTTATCTAAATATGCCTCACAAATCTTGACTGCGTGTTCCTAATTTGAAGTGATTAGTCACTTAAATTGTACCTTAACAACAAGTGACTTAGACTGTTTCTGATCCATTGGAACTAGCTTTTGATTTGAAGATTAGATTTGTTTTTATTTAACCGAGAAGTGAAATAGGTTAACTTCATGAAAGAAAGTATATCTATCGTGTGGTCATGCTGGTGTCATACACCAAACAGAAGTTATAACTGTGTTACAGTGTAGCGAGGGCAGCGTCGATCTTGAGGAACTTGCGTACATAAATATCAACTGAAGAGTCTCAGACCTGCTGCTCATCAATACTGAATACAGAGAGATCCCCGGGGAAAATGAGATGGGAGCAATTGGCAAACATGAATCCTATACGAGAGGTTCGACAAATTCAATAGTGATAGAAGTACACGAGGCGTTTTGTCTCGTGATGAGGCTCTTAAGCAGACACAATCATTGATTGATTGATTATCTCTTCTTATAACTAAGTGCTACATACAAATACCTCCTTGTAATCCTCTCGTATTGCCCCGAAGTCTTTTTTCCGAACTGTATTTTTTCCCCACGTACACACACAGAACAATACACCCGGTAATAGACACACGTGGCTGTTACTCCGCAGCTCAGCAATTGTTAGCAGTTAGATTCATAATCAAGGTATGCAATTATTTTTGACCTTTTGCGGCTGCAATAGCGTAACATTTTCTCTTTTGTATATGTATCTCCCCACCACACCCTCCTCACTGTGGTTCTGTTATTGCATTATTCAACATTCTTGCCTTTCTCTTCTCTTCCCCCCTCCCCCCAACTTATCTAGCCTGAGCCAGTTTTTCACTTGCAAATGCTAACTAGAGCCTGGGCTTTTCCGTTTGCTGTAGCATGTTTCGGAATGAGTATCTGGTGTCAGTGAGCGATGCTAGTAGTTGCTGTGATGATATAGCCTAGGTTTCAACTAGCCAGTGCAGATTGTTTTGATTTTCTGAGTTCCGCAGATTGCCTATTCAACAGGTTAGTTTGACAAAGTGGCTGATCCAGTCAATAGCGAGTCCCTCGCCGCTCGTATCCGCGGTATTTATTGTCAGTTTACATGAATTCATGTGCAGGAGTAAACGTTTTGGACAGGAGCGAGTGTGCCACGTTTACGCTTGGATCCTGGAAGTGTTGAATCTATTACGAATTGTGATGTTAGACCGTGTTTGTTTTTTACCTGACAGGCGTCGAGATAGAAAATAGAAATAAAGCTGAGGGTACTAATTCTCGGTGAATTACCAGAAACAGTGTCACTGGCATGGCGTTACAAGTAGCGGTAAATGATTACAAGTAATGTAGTTTATATATGAAGATATCGTCATGGTTAAGATCTTTTAGTGTTTACCAAATTTTATATTCAGCAAGATATAACGAGCGCTCTTCTCTTGTCTTTTCTATATTAAAAAATAAATAAATAATGCCTGTATATAGATAGTTATTATAAGGCCGTTGTATATAGATTAATATGTTAATACCTTGTAAATCATTCATCATTGAGTGCCATCTACACATCGAAGGTTGGCTACCATGGAGCGCTATTCCGCTTTATGTCTTGCTTTGATGGTGTAGTGTGTCATAGGTTGACTTGTCCATCTTTTGATGTCACTCGTCCACGTTAGTCTTGATCTGCCTCTGCCTCTTTTGCCTTGTAGTTTCCTTTCAAATATTAATTTTATTAGGCTGTAGTGTCTTTTAACATGCCCCCAAAATCTTGTTTGAATCTCGTTTAGTAGTTCTCTTTCATTTTTAGCTGCTTTAAAACTTCACTATTTGTTTTCTTTTCTTTCAATCCAATTCTTCGTATTCATCTATAAATCGACATTTCGAAGGTTTCAATTTTCTGCTCTCTTTTCTTATCTAAAGTCCATGTTTCTGCACTGTACGAATGTTGAGGATATATAACATTTTGCTATTCTTGGTTTTAGCCCTGGTGTTATTTGTTTTGATGTTAGTACATTTGTCACCTGCCCCTGGTCTAGTTTTCACACACATCAGACACTGTTTCTAAATCTATTGTTTATCTTTATGTAATCAATTTGATTACATGCGTTGTCTCCTGGGCTTTTCTATGTCCACAGACGTCTTGGATGTTGCTTAAACCAGGTGTTTCCTATATCATGTTGTTGTGTTCTTGCCCAGTCAATAAGTTTGTCACCTCTTTCATTTCTTTCGCCTAAGCCATAATAACAAACTGCTTCCTCAACTCTTTCTTTTCCTACTTTTGCGTTGAGATCCGCTAGAACTATGGTGTTTTCATGTGGTTTGCGTTCACGAAGTGCCATATTAAGCTCATCGTAAAATTTATCAACTGTATCCTTTGGACTGTCTGCTGTTGGTGCATAAACTTGTATGAGATTTATTTCTATCATGAGATATTAAAACAGGTAAATTAATTTAAATATCTGGAAACATTGTTAACCTGAGATGGTAGAAGTACAACAGAGGTGAGATGCAGAGTGGCTCAGGCATAAGAAGCTTTCCAGAAAATTAGGAAAATACTGTGTAATCCATTTTTGACAATAGAAAAAAGAAAAACAGTTCTTAAATGTTATGTAGAGCCAGTCTTAACATATAGATGCCAATCATGGACAATATGACAACAGACAAGAAATCACTGAAGGCTGTAGAAATGTGGTTTTACATAAAAATGTTGAGAATACCATGGACAGCTAAGAAGAGTAATGAAAACGTTCTGAAAGACGCCAAGGCTAAAAGAGAGCTAATTTCCAATATTAAGAAGAAACAATCATCAATTTTTGGCCATGGAATGAAAAGGAAACACCTGGAATATATTGTAACAACTGGGAAAATTGAGGAACGAAGTGATAGAGGAAAGCAAAGAGAAAAGATACCAGACAGCTTAAGAGAATGGCTTGGCAGAAGGTCAACAACATAAATGATAAATAACTGTCGATATGGAAAGTTGTTTAAAGACATGATCACCTTCGCCAGCAGGCACTGTACCTGATGACGATGATGAAATTTTTCATAGCTATACATTGCTTATTGCCTTTCCTAATCTTTTGTTCATTGAGTTTTACAGTTTCCACCACTGGTTATAGTATGTCCAAGGTAGTTGTAGCTCTGAAAAGTCTCCTTGTCTATTCTTCAACTTTGGTATCCTCCTGCAGGTTTTGAGTATTATCTTTTTATATGGTCATGGTTTTAGACTTTTTTTATATTCATGTCCAACCCCTATTTTTTGCTTGTCATGTTTATTTAGTTAAGTAATTGTTTTAGATCTTCAGGATTTTCTGTTTGTAATACCGTATCAACAGCATATCTTATGTTATTATCTTTCCATTAATGTTTAGGCCTAGTATCTCGGTGATATTTTTGAAGATTTGCTCAGTGTATAGATTGAACAAACTTGGTGATGGGATGCATCCTTGTCTTTATATCAATAAGTGTTTAGTTCTCTTTGTTATATTTTATTATTGATGTTTGCTCCTAGAATAAATCACATAGTAGTCGTGTGTCTATGTCATATAGATGTATATTTTTTAGACAGTCTATAAGTTGTTTATGGCGTATTGTTTCAAAAGCTTTGGTGCAGTCTATCTTCTTTTTATTTCCTTCCTCATTTGCCTTTCACCGTCGAGGGGGGAGATATAATTTGCGGTCTTTTGCTCTTCTGTTCGCCTCTGCTGCTGTTATGTTTCCTAGTGCTTCTAATATTCAATCGACCCATCTTTTTCGTGGTCGACCCTTGGTCTGGTGTTCTCACAACGTTTATTGCAGGCTCGTTGAGTTGTGTTTTGATCTTTCTGCCTTGTCACGTGGCCAAACCATTTTATCTTTTGTTTCCTTATATATTCAATGGCGGGGGATATTCCTAGCTTTTTTCTCAGTTCTTCATTTCTGATCTTGTCTCTCAGACTGTTTCCTGTCATTGGTCTTACACATTTCATCCCTGTGGAGGTTATTTTACTTATTGTTCTTGCATCTAGGGTCCAGGTCTGGCATTGGTAGTACAACGTTGGGATGAAGATTGTATTGTATAGTGCTCGTTTTGCCTCAAGAGTTATTTCCTTGTTGGACAATAGTGGTGATAACCTTCCAATGATTTGACAAGCTTTGTTGCATCTTGATTCTATTTCTGCTGATTGAGAATTATCGTTTGTCATTAGATTTCCTAGGTATTTGAATTCCTCTACTTGTTTTAGGTGTCTGCCTTCTATAGTTACGTTGATGTTCTGTTTATTTTTTGGCGACATTCATGACTTCTGTTTTGTTGATGTTGATTTTCATGTTGTATTTTGTGCCTTAGCTGTTGAGTTTGTTTAAGTGTTCTTGTAGGTCTTCTATTGTTTCATGTATTAGTGCCTGATCGTCTGCAAATAAAAGTTCGTTGATCTCCTCTGTCTCTGATGGGTTGGCTAGCTTACTTACATATATGGTCCATGTATGTAATAAACAGTAGGGGGATAGTACGCACCCCTGTCTTACACCTGATCTAACCTCGAAGTCGTCTGTGTAGCCTGCTGCTGTTCTGACCCTGCAGCTGCTGTTGATGTAGAGACTTTTAATAAGGTTGGTTGTGCAGTCTATGAAGCTGGCCTATATTGGTTTGTTTGCTTATTTGTATACCTTTCGATTTACACCTTCATGCAGAATATGGATTCTTTTCCCCGCTGTTTTTTTTTCTAAATCTAAATTGTTGTTCTTCTATTTTCATATTGCTTTTATTCTGAATCCTTTCTTGTACAACGTTTAGCAAGATTTTTATTACATGTTTCATCAGACTTACTGTTCTAAAATCACTACATTCAAATGCACCATTATTGTTAGGCAATGCAATGACACTTGAGGTATTTAGTTCAAATGGTAAGTATGGTATGTGTCGTTGCATACATCCTGTGATCACTTAATGACCAACTCTTTTTATGCCTCTATCATCTCTATCTATATATTGTCAGGTTCTGCAGCTCTTACCCTTTTCATATATATATATATATATATATATACATATATAATGTGTGGTTAATCAATAATTGTATATTTATTTTAAATTATCTTAAATGTTATGTAGAGCCAGTCTTAACATATGGAAGTGAATCATGGACAATAGGACAACAGACAAGGACATCACTGAAGTCTGTAGAAAATGTGGTTTTACAGAAGAATGTTGAGAACACCATGGACAGCTAAGAAGAGTAATGAGAACGTTCTGAAAGAGGACAAATAAAAAGAGAGCTAATTTCCATATTTGGAAGAAACAATTATCAATTTTTGGCCATGTAATGAGAAGAGAACAGCTGGAATATATTGTAACAACTGGAAAAATTGAGGAACGAAGAGATAGAGGGGAGCAAAGAGAAAAGAGAAAAGATACCAGACCGCTTAAGAGAATAGCTTGGCAGAAATTCAACAACAGAAATGATAAATAACTGTCGAGATGGAAAGTTGTGGAGAGACATGATCACCTACGCCAGCAGGCCCGGTACTTGATGATGATGATGCTATTTATTTAATTTAAGATGGCACGAATATCGTAAGTTTTATGTACTACATCTTGAATACCTTTACGTAAATTTGCTTGAATCATCAGCATGTGCCATGCCGGTTAGCGTAGACGATGATGTCCTTCCACAATCTTCTATCTACAGTGCTTGGTATCAGTTCTGGTGTTGACTATTTCCCATGCCGTGACACCAAGATATCCAGTATTTTCTCGTTTTGTCCTCCGCGATCTCTCTTTCCTGTTATTTTTCCAGCTGTAACCAAGTATTCCAACTTTCCTCTTATCAGGATGTGCCCGAAAAATATTGTTTGTTTCGTTCTGATTTGTTTTAGGAGCTCCCTTTTTTATTTTTCCCGCTTGAATACCTTTATTTAAATCAGCTTGAATATTTATATATATAAGATCAGCTCGATGTTCTATCATAAGAGATGATAGTCTCATCATTATGCAAATGCTATTAGATTAGATTGCCTTCTTGCATTTATATCAGATTATCTTAGTGTCCGCCCCTCATGAAACCGTATTGATTCATCCTGGTAAGATTATATGGGCTGGAAAGTGAGCCTTATATAAGACTGCCTTTTTATCATTAATATTATATTGCACCGAGATTGTCTTGATACTTACAGATACAATTGCATTGGAAGCACTTCTTAGTAATATTGCATTATGACGAGCTAATAAGATTGTTTTATTAATTTATCATAAACTTTCATGAACAATCGATTGATCCACTTATATTGAGATATGTAACATTAGATGTAAGCTATGAGACATGTGTGAGTGAAATTAAACACTCCTCGAACGGCATTAGTTGGGCATTGAAACTGAATGTGACCAAGTCGCTAAAATGTAAAGTATTGGAAAACTCATAAGCTGTGAACGAAGGTCAGACGTGTTGTAGATGAAATATCAACACAGACTAGTAACAACAAGTTATAACATGATCAGGTATGTAAAGATAGAAGAATTCGTGGAAGCGGTCTTAGATCACTGTGTCAGGGTAGTTATCAGACATGAAAGAGTACTCATCGTCTACAGTCACAAGTGGTACAATGTGCAGTGGGGTATGCAGGAAGCTACTTCATCCTTATTACATTCATGGGAACAATAACGTGGAAACAATATTAACTTCTAATGGTAAATGACTTCAAAGGGGTGAGATGATAATTTCTCAGATCTAATCATATATGTGAAGAGCATTGTTAGAAGTGTCATCTCCATGGCAGGAAATGAGATGTAACAACACTACTTTGATCCTGTCGTAATCGCTTACGGTGGACGGACATATTATTATTATTACTATTTGACAAATGGACAGCGAAACTGTCGTTGATCAGAGGTATAACATCAACAAGTGGGTATGGTTTAGAGAGGTTGCAACTTGCGATTTGTGACTGTAAAAATAGTTTCAATTAGAGATAGCACGGAGATAGCCCATTGTATTGTATGTAGATCATGTCTTGTTATTACCTCCTTGAAAAGCAGTTATAGTGTGCCAATGTTTCTCAGTTGTTGTAGTAATAGACACCAAGATCAGGTGCAAACAAATGCCCCGAGGTGTGAGTCTCATGTGAATTATGGACACAAATAATTTCTTTAGTTTTTTTAATAGTAAAAGCTAGTTGAGTGGTCATTAATCATATAAGGTCGACCTTAGTTATTGTGAAGGCTGCATTGAATCTCTTGAGTTGCTAGTTTTCTCCGGTTTAGTTCGAGCTTAAATATAGTAGCGGGTAGTGAGTGCATTACATGGTGTTTCTCTATCAACACTGGTTCTCTTCGTTACAGAAATCATGGCGATTATCAACTCGAGAGTAAGAAAACTGATATATACTCTTTCTGCGGAGCCTTGCAGAAGACGTGAATTGAGGTTTTGATCTTCTTTGCCCGGCTGATGACTGACTCTCCTTTCAATGTCGGCTAGATCTTGTTTCTCAAGTGATATGAAGCCTAGCAGACAGTACTTTTAATATCATCATCATTGATTATAGTACTGAAGTGATGCATAAGCTTTTCTACAGACCGTTGCAGCACGGGTATTCTAATCCTTGGACGTAGATCTCCAGAGCTAGTGTTTCAATCCATTAGCTTCAATGCACTATTCCAATGTTAGAACTTTTCAAAAATGTACATCGTATAGCCAAGTCTGTTAATTATGCGACGAAGTATTTTTGCAATATCAGTATGATAGCCATTATTAGATATGCTCAATCTGAGAATCTGTTGCGACTACATCTGTTTATAATGTTATTTGATGAATCTCTACGTGGTTTATTACCAGCAGGCCATGAACAATCGCAGTTAAAGAGCTTCTAATCCTGAAGCCTCAGTGGATGTGGGGTTAGTGTGCTCGATTCCTGATCACAAGAGTGTGGGTTCGATCCCCAGAAGTGGCGGTGGCTTTTTCGGACCGACAAGGGTTTATCCGACCACTATAAACGGGTACCAGCTATTTTTCTGGGAAGTAAAGGCGACCTGGTGTGATATCGACCACATCACCCAAAAATGTACCATGGTCTTACAAAAAATATGGTCAATAACACTATATTTCCAATACGACTAGCATGGCGTGGAGGGGACCTTTACATTATTAACTTTTTAGTTCTGAAGTGTCAAAATAACCAATAAAACGGGTCTTTTCTAATTATCCTAGTAATTATTTGTCAGTATCTTAGACGTGGCTGTTATGTTTGAAATACGACAGTAGGGCAAAGTTATATAGTTTGTCCCATTTGGAAAATGCAGTCGTTTAACAATTTACTTTATATTGAGTTTGTCTAACTTAAGGTGATATTAACGCACTATTGTGTACCGCTCTGTGAAAGTTTCAAAGGAGATGTCAAAGGAGATGACAGATAGGATCAGTAAAATAGTAGAACGTCAGTAGCTGTTTTATGTTATATGGTGTCAAGGGTAACACTAGGGTTGAAGTATGTTTAACGCTGTTGGGTTTATTGTGCCAGTTCTGTGTTAAATTCAGTACGATTATTGCTATTGAAAAATGGGAAAGAGAGAGAGAGAGAGAGAGAGAGAGAGAGAGAGAGAGAGAGAGAGAGAGTTGGTTTCACTTTGTAGCTCCAGATCCATCTTGTTTTTTTTTTGGCATTGGATTGTTTAATGTCTTCAAAGTTCAGACGTGATTTACATACGAGTAGATATATATTTACATACGAGTAGATATATATTTACACACGAGTAGACATATATTTACATACGAGTAGGTAGATATGTATGTACATACGAGTAGATATATATTTACATACGAGTAGACATATATTTACATACGAGTAGATATGTATGTACATACGAGTAGATATATATTTACATACGAGTAGATATGTATTTACATACGAGTCAATTTAGTTTGTCATTAAAACTAATCAAAATGTAAATAAACTTAAAGAAACATTTGTCAGGTATGCTAATAATTGTAATTGGGCACAGCATAGTTGGAGTAATGCTTGTGAACCATTCAGAATGCTTTTCGAAGTTAGAGAGTTATATAAATGAATACAATGCTAATGAATGTTGCATAACATCATGTATGCGCAAGGAGGGAGTAATTAAATGGATATATAAATGGTAAAACTATAGCATCTGTGTAAGCTGATAATCCACGCAGACAGAAGTGGGCTGATCGACTGAGTTCACTCCGTTTCTATATCGACAATATAGTGTGAAGTCTTGACTCGCGCTGAAATCGTTGTCTAACTGGAGGTAATGAACGCCGCGGCAACAGGTGTCCCCCCTATATCGATCTGCTCGCTGTCGCTGTGAGGTTGTCAGGTACTGGCTTCCTATCGGTACCAGCTGTGGCTCGTGTAGCCTTGACAGTGTGGCCTGCAGATATGACTGTGTCACCATCACTAGCGTTCGAGGGAATGCTTTTGTTACCTACCGCTGTAATTGGTGGTTTTTGTGTTACCGCGACACTCTGGACTGGACTGTGGTGTCACTTGTGGTAGTTGATCAATAGTTTGTTACCACATCAAACACGTGATCCTTTATGTTGCGTGTGATACGCCAAAGAGATTTGTTTTACGTTACACACTTTCTTGGAAATACTTTTTACTTTTGTACTGCACAAATTGTGATAACTTAAGTGGTGATTTTATTGATCGTGGAATTTTCAAACACGTGGAATTTCTTCAAGTGAAATCAATGCAGCTTGTCTATCATAGAACACTACAGCGAACGTGTTTTTGTCGTTCTAGGTTTTTACTTTTTAGATGATCGTTTTGTGCGTTACAAGTTTTAGTTTATGATATGACAAGTTCATTTGTCTGGACGTACATGTGATAACCCAGATCATCCTAATTACTTTTTTTCTATTCTGTCCCGCAAATTATTATTATTATTATTTTGAGCAAATTACTGTTCTTAATGGCACGCTTATGTGTTTTTTTCTTGGTACTGCTTTTGTAATTTATTGATTTGGAAGAAAGTGGTTTGGAGGCGAAACAAAATAAAAGGAGAAAGTTTGCATGATTAGTAGAAACATCAGAAACACACAACAAAGAATGTGGCTATTAAATGTAACTATATGATCAGCGGTGGTGAGTGTGTTACAAGTTCACCATCTCGGGCCAACACAACCTGTTGCTTGTTCTTTCTGGGTTGATTATTGATCAACTGTCAGCGGTCTCTTGTGCTTTGGTCCAATGCCCTAATCGAAGGCGTTACATTTATTATGGTATGTTTATTATCATATACCCACGATGTTGCCTTATAAAGAATGTTGTGCTGAAGTATTGTGAACATTTGTGATAAAGTGCGCTGTTGTTTTTGGCAATGTTGATCGCACTTATTGTACTTAATACGGTTTATAGCTATGTCTATTATAGTTCTAATTTCAGGTTTACCTTTTCTTTTAAGGACTCAAAGGTGACAGTTGTTATATTACGAGTATGGTGTCGCTTTATATAGTAGTAGTTTTGCTCAAGGTTTTTGACCAACATGTGATAATAACGGCATGGACACTGCCATACCAATAATTTTTGTCTAATACTTGCTCACAGGCATGATTGGGAGCTCCATATCTGTTGTCTGAAAGTTGACATTGTGCTTATTGTCACATAATTATAATACCTATAATTATTAGGGCAGAACTTAAACGAGCTTCAATTTGTGCAATAATTATATGATGTTTTACATTATGTATACATTTGGTATGGTTTATCGCTAGACGCCGCCATCATTTTTAAAGGTTGTATGGCAACATATGTTCTCGTACGGTTTACTGATTGAAATAATCGACCTCACATCACATAGGCCGTGCTCTGTTCTAGTCAACAGACGACGTTAAGCGTGTACACTAACAACTCGTGTGTATCATTGATTAAACACACGTTGGCTGTGTTCATATTGTCTCCCAACCTACTCGCATCTAGCCTGATTCCAATTTCAGAATGTTCCACAATTACACCTTCACAATCACCGTTATACTTTCCAGACGCAAACAAATATAATAATAAAAAAAAACATGCACGATTAAAAAGAAATGTAATTGTGTCGTTCTACTTAAGCTCTGCAGCACTCATTTCGGGCACTTTTGGAGCGATCTTTTCAGTTGTTTCAGTGGACTCCTAATCCTAATCAAGGGGTTGTAGATTCACACACCGGGAAATCCCAACATTGGCACAGTTTCATTTGGTTTACTTTATTTCAACATGATTGGTCTTTATTTTTGGTTACTATTGTGTATTTCTTTAAACAGGTTTTACAACAAAAAAATGAAATTTAAAAACGACTACACCATGTCGCGACTACATGACTTTTATAAACAAACCATCCCATCAGTTTTAATTCTACCTCTGGCAGATCACATAAATAGGAAACTACCGTTATAGGTACTTGTGATAGTTCATGTGTTTATGCGTTTTGTTTTTATTGTCTTGAATAGTTGGATGCTACCACAAGGTGATTTCTGCTGAGAAACGTACATTTATTTCCGTCTTTTAAGAAAAAAATACACCCTACCTCCATTATAGTGTTTCAGACTTGTGCTAGCTGTTGTCGGTCATTGTTTGCTGTTGTCTCCTCATTGTTCGCATATAATTTTCTACGCTTTTTTATACACTCTTCCCACTTTGGCTTAGTCATTATTATGTCTCGTCGTTGCTACTAATGTTCACCCTTGCATCAAGCTAAAGACCAATCAATACAACGATGACATATATTGAACAAAATTAATGTTTGCACATGATGACAAAATATAGATTTGTGACAGGATCCGTCAATACAACTGACAATTTCGTGGCGAAAATATTAGCTACGGCTATGTTTGAGCCTTGCAACCTTCGATTTTTAATTTCACACAAAAAGTGTTCCAGCTAAAAATAATGTAAATTCGTGGTGTGGCAGCCGTGATGATATGTACAGCACGTAATACAGAATTGTCAGCGTTGATGATGAGGATTTTGGAAATACATTTTGGAGCACTTCATGCCAATGTAATCGGAAATAGAAGTGCTGCTCTTTCAAACAAGAGCTAGGCTGCTGGTGTTGCCGACAAAACTCGCCACGGTTATCTTCTATGTGTGATGCAACAATTTAGCCACCTCACTCTAATAGACGTGTGTGAAATATCGTGTTAGTGACCGTGGTTTTTATAATGATCAAAGGCACATTTATGGCAATTCTGTTTGATTTGCTTAATGCGTTCGACGACGTTTTCAGATAAACCGCTATAGGACCATGTTATTTGTATCAGGTCGAATTAGTAGAAAACTATATATGTTCGGTTGGTGTCAAGAACAATGTCCTAACATCATCAAGCGCTATACATTTTTTGTACTCAATATGACGATCATCATTTTCGGGAGGACGTGAACTTCCATGGTGTATGGTGGATAGGCGGCAGGAACCATTGAAGGTTATGTATGAAGGGTGTTCCTTGTTGCAGTTTCCTCATATTCCAAGTCCGGCTTGTTGCAGGAGCTACTGAGTTAAGTGCTCTGTGCACACTGTGAGCTGTGTGATTCATCCTTTTTGATCATGTTTCGATGTCCCAATTGTTTACGATAAAGGATGATATCGTATGACAGGGAACAGTTGACTGTGTTCATTTTCTGCGCGGTTTCGCCTTATGTCTTTTGGCGTATGCTGAGACTGCTACGATGGGGACTACAGTTACCTTTCATTGTTTGGGAGATGAGTTAGCAATTCGGATGATTCCACTGGCACGGGCGGTTGAGCAATTATGGATTTTGATTCGTTTGCAGTGATACCGAGGCCTTCCGTAACCAATAGTAGAAAACTGCATGTTGACCATGTAACTATTGGTGGATTGTGTAGAGTTTAGATTGTTGGTGGACCGTTGTACAAATGAACTATTGGTGGATTGTGTAGAATTTAGTTTGTTGGTGGACTGTTGTACAACTGAACCGCTGGTGGATTGTGTAGAGTTTAGTTTGTTGGTGGACTTTTGTACAAATGAACTATTGGTGGACTATTGTAGAGTTTAATGATATAGAGTTTGGTGGTGGACCGTTGTACAACTAAAATATCTGTTGATTGTAATTTTGTATGCGGTCCTTAGGTGTCGAATGAGAATCGGCTTATGTTCAAACCAACATTGAGACACCCAAACTTCTGAAGGCATCCTTGAGTGACTTGTCCGGTACTTAGAAAACTGACAAAAGTGCTAAAATGATTGTAGCTTTACGGAGAAAATGTGTAAAGAGCGGCCTGAAAAAGAAATTAGGTCACATTTAGAAGAAAAGAGATGGAGGAGGTAAGAAGTGAGAGGCGCCCCCACCCCCACATAAAGTTATCTTTTTTCGTTCTGCAGCCGGTCTTGCTATTCCAATATTGGCACGAGCAGCCATGAGAGAAGCTTCTCGACAAAATCACAACGCTGGGCAGTATCTGCCATTTTGTTGATGGACTGCTGTACACTGTCCACTGTTAGTTAAAAGTTTTAAGCTCCAACTCAAACAAGAAGCTGACAAATTCATAGAAAAAGAGAATTCACGGCGAAAGAAAAAAAAATATTTCTAGGGGTGTTGAAAAATACATAGTCAACTATGACTGACGGAGGCTACTACTATTCTAGTACAGTATTGAATTGATGGACTCAGAACGTTATGTTGTTCTTGATTAATTTGATTTTAGTCAATCTTTTGACAAATTGTTTTGGATCCTGTTTGTAAATAGACTACGTCGAGTACAGGGTATTGATACGTTGTTTCAGTGAGTCAATGAAATCCGATTCGGCTTTTATAAGTTGAAATTTGCATATGGATTACAAGTGGTTCAAGTTATTGAGAGGGAATTTATGAAGTTAGAGTCTAACTTACACAGAAATTACTTGTGGCAATTGGTCACCAATGGGCATTGGCAGTTGATTTATGCGAGTTTGCTGTGATGGAACACATCCATCTATCAGGCGTTGAGTGAAATAATATTCAACCAAACTTGAAAGCTTTCATCATTATCTGAAGAATCTTTGTTGTTCTCTGTACGTCGCAGACATCGCTTCACTATTCGGACACTACACCACACAGCATTTTCAGAATTATAGTTATAATTGTTCTTTTCTTTTTCCCCTTTAACGTTCAAGATTGCTGTATGCAAATAAAAACCTGGGTATGAAAACTAAGTTACATTTGAAATAAGATGTTATGAATAGATTCCTTAACTTCTTATACACTTCCGATTATTTATGTCTTTACTTTCTAAATACTAAACTGAATCGAAGATTACGCAGCTAAAGATACAATTTCATTAGTAGAAAATAGTAAACATAAATAGAACACACTCTTAATTCTGCTGTTGAATATGCTAGTGCCAGTCGATACAGATACCATTTTGAAATTGGTTGGTCAAAGACAGATTGAGCGAAATAAAATAACAGCGGATAAATTAGGATAAGTTAAAAGAAGACATAGGTTAATGTGACACCATTTTGTAGATTTGTTGTTTGGAGTTTGATCTGATGGATCAAGTTAGATAAAATTGTTTTCCAATGTCTGCACATAATTGAGTAGCTGGCTACTATTTTTGTTGCTGATGAAAACGTCATCTTTCAAAATTGATGTATACAATGTTATATAGCACGTGATATGAAAGCAACAATTACTACGAAGTTTGATGCCACTTTAATGGGTTAAGCTACCCTTAGAAACGACATATCTTTTCATTTCATTGAAGATTACTATAGAAGTCACCTTTCACTATCTATCTATCTATTGACCTTTCGAGCCGTAACCGGCCCATAGGGCGTAGACCAAGATACACCTTCTCCTATATGAATTTTTGTTCTAGCAGTTTTCTTTTAAAGATATTTTATCAAATCTCGCCATCTGTCTCTGTTCTGTGCAAGCAGTTCTATCTCATTGAGGGAGCCGATTCCTGCTGCTCTTGCCTCTCTCATCAATGTTCTTCTCAGTGTCTCCCTGGGTCTTCCTCTTTTTCTTTTACCTGTTGTTTCCCATATGAGGCTTGCTTTGCTATTCGATTATTATCTCTTCTCATCACATGTCCAACGTATGACCATCGTCTTTTCTTTATTACTGAAGATATTAGTGGTTGATTGGCGATTTCTCTAATTTCCTCGTTTGTTTTGAATTCGTTCCATTCTATACCAAGTATTTTCCTTAGACATTTATTTTCGAATGCGTTCAACTTTGTTTCTATATCTCTTGTTGTTTTCCAGCTTTCACACGCATACGTAAGGGTTGATAGTACATTTGATTTGAATAGCCTAAGTTTTGTGTTTGTGCTAATGAGTTTTGATTTCCACAACTTTTCAAGGCTTCTGAAAGACATTGCTGCTTTAACCTTTCACTACGTTGTTATATTTCCACTGTTAGGTTGAAAGACGAACCAAAATAATAAAGTGTATTTCGCAACATTGTCTAAACACTTGTCTGCAAAGTCACTTACCACTAGAAAGTCAATAACAGACATATTTTATTTGTTTATTTTTTTCTAAGAACGTCATCATTTATTCCTTTGGAACTTCTCATATCGATCTTTTCATAAATACTTTCCGCCGGATAAACAATTTAACCAACAATTGATATAAATGTTGGTTTTCTTCTTGTGTGTTTACGTTCCTGTGAATACTTTTAATAATAACATACAATCAAAAATATAAATACAACGTGGATATTGTCTTTTGTGATACTAAATAAAACATTGTACATACGGTTCGACTTGTATACAATGAATAAATTATGCTTATAGTTGTCTCTCTCCCTCTTTCTCTCCCTCTTTCTTTCTTTCTTTCTCTCCCTCTTTCCTTCTTTCTTTCTTTCTTTTTCTTTCTTTCTTTTCTTTCTTTCTTTCTTTCTTTCTTTCTTTCTCGATCTCTCTCTTTTTCTCTCTCACTCAACACTCCTCCCCACCACCCAAAAAGTAATACTGTAATAATTATGACGTGAGGTAAAATATTAATAGGTAGCACTATATTCTGTTTTTGTTTTTCTTGTCATCTACTCCTTGACTTGCCATATCTAGTGTGTTAAGAAGAAATAAGAACGTATTTAGTCTATTGTTTCCGCAAAAATAAGCAACGCTTTCACTACTGTCCTTCTTCAGCTATCTGCTCACGGCATGATTTAGGGAAACAATTTCACCAAAAAAATTAGTAAATAATTTATAGAATGCAAATATTAAGATCAGAAATAGAGTAATCAATATTTCTATTGCATATTGCATCAATAATATAATTGTACATGGTCGTCATTAACGCATTGTTAGCATAACACGCACACATAAAAGATCAGCCCAAACTGACAAGCAGGAAGCCTGGGAGGGAAAGATGATTATACTGGAAAATAGTTTCATATGAGAGAATTAACGACGGATTGCGATTCAAATATAGCACAGTCTTATTAAAGACACTCCCGTCCAGGCAGGGATAACTACCACATTTAATTCCGTGTTGAGCAGGGGATGCAGTTACTGAATGTTCGGGGCCTAGGTCTAACATTCTCACGGTGACAAGCCTAATTGTCTTGGCTAACCATTAGTCTCCCAGGCGCGAATTAATCATCAGTTTTCATATATATATATATATATATGTGTATGTATATATATATGTATATATATATATATATATATATATATATATATAATATATATATATATATATATATATATATATATATATATATATATATATATATATATATATATATATATATATATATATATATATATATATATATATATATACATATATATACATATATATATATATATATATATATATATACACACAGACAGACATGGATATATATATATATATATATATATATATATATATATATATATATTTATATCCATGCCTGTGTGTTTGCTCTTTGGGTGTAGAAGTGTGTTTGAATGTACGCAGCGATTGTGTGTATTTATGTATTCATATTTGCGCGCGTACACACAAACACATCTCCATAGTAAGGCCGTTCCAAGGGAAAATAATCCAGTCAAAGAGGACAATACAGAGAGAGAGAGAGAGAGAGAGAGAGTGGGAGAAAGAGGAAGTGGTGGGAGGACAACATCAGAAAAATGGATGCACAAGATAAACCTTCCCTTAATCTTATACATTTATGAAGCCCTATTTCTGTCATTAAAATTAAGAAAAAGGAAGATAACTGTTCATTGTAATAGGAAGCCAGTCTTGACATAGAGATGTGTATACTGATGAGTTGAACACAAATATATGAAAGTCATAAAAGGCCACAGAAATGTGGTCTTACAGAAGAATGCTAAGAACACAACAATGAGCAGCTAAAAAATAGTAACGAAGACTTTCTAGAAGAGGCCAAAACAGACAATAATATTGCTTTAAATATCAGATATAAACAGTCATACATCTTTTTAGACTTCCGGTTTCAAGATGGCGCGGTCATGTTTGCGTCAACGTTTACTGTTACGTTTTTTGAGCCGGAAAGATGGTTAATTCTATTTTCCAATGCAGATCAGTGTATAGATAAAAAGTTCCACTGTTTTGAATTTCCCTGGTGAAGCGGAGTACATGCATGTGATCTGAAATCCTCTACAGTGTGCGTGATAGTGTGTTCTGTGTTGATTGCAATATACGTCATCGTTGGAATACCGGTCAATATGACGGTTAGGCGTCAGGAACTTTTAATTGATGTGTCTGAAAAGTGCTCCATGTTGCAGTTTCCGCATACTCCAAGTCCGGCTTGCTGCAGGAGCTACTGAGTTAAGTGCTCTGTGCACACCGTGAGCTGCGTGTATCATCCGTGTTGATCATGTTTCGATATTCCAATGGTTTACGATGAATGCTGATATCGTATGACAGGGAACAGTTGGCTGTGGTCACTTTCTGTGCAGTTTCGCCTTATGTCTTTTGGCGTGTGTTGAGACGGCTATGATGGGGACTACAGCTACCTTTCTTTGTTTTGGAGATGAGTTAATGATTCGGATGATTCCACTGGCACGGACGGTTGAGCAATTATGGATTTTGATTCGTTTGCAGTGATACCGCGGCCTTCCATAACCATAACCATAACATCTTTTTAGTCTTGTAATACGAAGGGAACATATGGAATATGTTGCGACAATTGGAACAGTTTAGGGTTGAAGAGATATATATAATAGAAATAAAAAAAAATACAAACACAATTTAAAAGACTGGTTTGGTAGAAAGTTAACAAAAGAAAAGATAAACAGATGCATGAATAACATGTTATGGAGAGGCAATCACCTACGTCAGCAGGAACTATACTTTATGATGATGACGACATTTCAGATATATATATAAAATTAAAAACATCTGAGACCCTAATCAAGGAGCTTCCATTCGCTGATGATGCAGCACTGGTTGCTCACGATGAATCCGCCCTGCAGTCAATGACTGACAATCTAGCTAGATCATGTGAATTATTCTCTCTATAAGTATACATAAAACTGTGGTGCTTCAACAAGGTGTAGCCAGCCCCGCAGCTATATCATTAAATACCATACCCCTTGAATCTGTGAAAAAGTTCACTTATCACGGTTCTATGGTCACAACCAATGTCTCCCTTGAAAAAGAAATAGAATATAATAATAGTTAAAGAAAAAATAATTATATATATATATATATAATCGAAAAGACGAAAGAGAGTGAGGCAGACACAAAAGGCAGTGGATTAGTATCATAAACCGGGCAGAGAGAACAACAAAATTAGCTTAGGAAATGACACACAAGGACGATCGTCATCTCCTTCCCAACATGCCTGCAAGTTTTGGATCTTCGTGGTCGTCAGTAGACACTTTACCAAGAACCTCAGACAAATTTTAGTGGAAGTTACCAAGTGTATATGTTAGTCGTAGCTCATATCTTGGTGGGTGTATGTGCTGGCCATGGCTCATATCTTGGTGGGTGTATGTGCTGGCCATGGCTCATATCTTGGTGGGTGTATGTGCTGGTCATGACTGATATCTTGGTGGGTGTATGTGCTGGCCATGGCTCATATCTACGTGAGTGTCTGTGCTGGCCATGGTTCATATCTTAGTGTATATCCGTGCTAGCCATGGCTCATATCTTGGTGGGTGACTGTGCCGGCCAGGGTTCATAACTTTGTGTGGTGTCTGTGCTAGCCATGGTTCATATCTTGGTGTGTTTCTGTGCTAGCCATGGCTCATACCTTAGCTTGTGTGTACACACACACACACACACACACATGCTGGCCATGGCTCATATCTTGGTGTGTGTCAAGTTAGTCATAACTCATATCTTGGTGTGTGTCCGTGTTAATCATGTCTCATATCTTTGTGTGTGTCTGTGTTTAGTCATATCTTAGTGTGTATCTGTCTTAGTCACGTATCATATATTTGTGAGCATGTCTATGTTAGTCACATCTCATACCTTTGTGTGTGCTTGTCTATGTTAGTCATATCGCATATATTTGTGTGTATGTCCATGCTAGTCACATCTCATCTTCGTGTGTGTCTATGTTAGTCATGTTTCATATCTTTGTGTGTTTGTGTTTAGTCATATCACATATATTTGTGTGTGCATGTCTATGTTAGTCACATCTCATATCTTTATCTGTGTGTGTGTGCATGACTGTGTTTAGTCATATCTTAGTGTGTGTATCTGTATTAGTCATATCTCATATTTTAGAGTGTGTCTGTGCTAGTCACATCTCATATCTTAGTGTGTGTCTGTGTTAGTCATGCCTCATATCGTTGTGTGCATGTCAGTGTTAGTCACATCTCATAACTTTATGTGTGCATGTCTGTGTTAGTCACCTCTATTGACTCGGGCAGATGGTGCTCGTAAATCTGGGAGGGCAGATCATCTAAGGGCAGAATCCCCCTACAGAAAAGACAATCTGCTGCCTTGCAGGAAGATTGGGGACAATCAAAGGCTAAGGAAAGCAAACCTGAACAAAATGCTGGCTGAAATCGGATGCACTGGGCTTCTGGCGCAGAACACAGTGCAACGTTTTAACAGGTATTCAAGCAGAGTGGATCTAACACTCTAATTGACTTTAATTATGATGTCAATTCACTTAAACAGACAGCTGTCTTCATGTGAGAGTCTGGAATCCTACTCTGATTGAGTCTTGATCGCAGACAGACATCTTCCAAGGGAGTTAAGGATCAGAGAAGCGTCACAATTAGCTACTGTGCTATTGAAGTGGACAGTCTATTTAGCTATTTAACGTGATTTTATTTGTTGGAATAATAATTATTCGCAATTAAAGACTGAGAGGTTCTCCATTGAAAAAGACAAGTGTCTGGAGGCAATTAAAGAAACAAAGGAAATATGACAAGAGAAGTGGTCATCTATAGCGCAGGAAGCCGTAAACTATATCACCCCTCGACGTTGAAAAACACATTGTGAAATAATGAAAATGTAATAGAAGAAGAATTAATATAGGCCTGAAAGTGTCTCTACGTCTGTACTAAAGAATTTGTATTGTCAGTGCGTTCCTATGGCTTAGCAATTATGCGATTACTATTACTATATTATAGCCTGGATTGTACTAGAGGTACTCCCAAAGCGGCCACAAAACTCGTGCTAGAACTCACTTTAATAACGTCAAGACACGCGCTAGACTAGGCAAGGTTTTATCTGATATCTTAAAATGATAAGTGATATCCCTTCAACAGAAATCACGTTAATATAAGATGGTGGCAACAATTATGAGGGCAATATCCTGGATGGTACTTGGGTGTGAATAGTTGAACAGGCGTGCATGCTTGAGACTGCGTTTAGAGTGACTGTGCATGGGCTCTAGAGAAGAAAGTAGCTGATTATTCTGTACACTCATACGGGGAATAGATTAATACAATGGTGCAGTTGAAAAAAGAAAAGATAGGAAGCGTGAGGAATGAAAGGAAGGAAGGAAGGAAAGTAGAGGAGGAAAGTGAAGGGTATGGAGGGAGGAAGGGAGAAATCCACCACTATACGCACGTGTGTATAGGAAATAATATTTTAACGCCCATATACTTGTTTCTAACTATAGCCGTATTTGTAATTGATATAATTATCATTACAGTAGCTGTTTTATTTGCAGTAGGAAAAGTGTATTTGAAAAATGACAAATCTTACCTGGTCAAAGTGTTATAGGTAGCATCATTAAAATACATGTTTCGCGTTGATATATTGTTAGATTTTTTGCCAAGTGTGAAAATGTTGCAACCGAACGAAGTTAATGGAAAACATTATCTATGGAAAGAATATAGAGAATGATACAGTAATTACAGTTCTATGATAGCTTTCAAGTTTGACATTTGTTAGAACAGTAGTTGTATATGATTCTGACCCCATGTTTCAACAGGTATACGATGTGCGAATGAGATCTGGATCGAACACGTGGAGTACGAAAACTTACTATCTTTAATATGCAGGGCAGGACTCCAGACGATGGACGCAAATAATGGGATTGAGAGAGAGAGAGAGAGAGAGAGAGAGAGAGAGAGAGAGAGAGAGAGAGAGAGAGAGAGAGAGAGAGAGAGAGAGAGAGAGAGAGAGAGAGAGAGAGAGAGAGAGAGAGAGAGAGAGAGAGGAGAGAGAGAGAGAGAGAGAGAGAGAGAGAGAGAGAGAGAGAGAGAGAGAGAGAGAGAGAGAGAGAGAGAGAGAGAGAGAGAGAGAGAGAGAGAGAGAGAGAGAGAGAGAGAGAGAGAGAGAGAGAGAGAGAGAGAGAGAGAGAGAGAGAGAGAGAGAGAGAGAGAGAGAGAGAGAGAGAGAGAGAGAGAGAGAGAGAGAGAGAGAGAGAGAGAGAGAGAGAGAGAGAGAGAGAGAGAGAGAGAGAGAGAGAGAGAGAGAGAGAGAGAGAGAGAGAGAGAGAGAGAGAGAGAGAGAGAGAGAGAGAGAGAGAGAGAGGAGAGAGAGAGAGAGAGAGAGAGAGAGAGAGAGAGAGGAGAGAGAGAGAGGAGAGAGAGAGAGAGAGAGAGAGAGAGAGAGAGAGAGAGAGAGAGAGAGAGAGAGAGAGAGAGAGAGAGAGAGAGAGAGAGAGAGAGAGAGAGAGAGAGAGAGAGAGAGAGAGGAGAGAGAGAGAGAGAGAGAGAGAGAGAGAGAGAGAGAGAGAGAGAGAGAGAGAGAGAGAGAGAGAGAGAGAGAGAGAGAGAGAGAGAGAGAGAGAGAGAGAGAGAGAGAGAGAGAGAGAGAGAGAGAGAGAGAGAGAGAGAGAGAGAGAGAGAGAGAGAGAGAGAGAGAGAGAGAGAGAGAGAGAGAGAGAGAGAGAGAGAGAGAGAGAGAGAGAGAGAGAGAGAGAGAGAGAGAGAGAGAGAGAGAGAGAGAGAGAGAGAGAGAGAGAGAGAGAGAGAGAGAGAGAGAGAGAGAGAGAGAGAGAGAGAGAGGAGAGAGAGAGAGAGAGAGAGAGAGAGAGAGAGAGAGAGAGAGAGAGAGAGAGAGAGAGAGGAGAGAGAGAGAGAGAGAGAGAGAGAGAGAGAGAGAGAGAGAGAGAGAGAGAGAGAGAGAGAGAGAGAGAGAGAGAGAGAGAGAGAGAGAGAGAGAGAGAGAGAGAGAGAGAGAGAGAGAGAGAGAGAGAGAGAGAGAGAGAGAGAGAGAGAGAGAGAGAGAGAGAGAGAGAGAGAGAGAGAGAGAGAGAGAGAGAGAGAGAGAGAGAGAGAGAGAGAGAGAGAGAGAGAGAGAGAGAGAGAGAGAGAGAGAGAGAGAGAGAGAGAGAGAGAGAGAGAGAGGAGAGGAGAGAGAGAGAGAAGAGAGAGAGAGAGAGAGAGAGAGAGAGAGAGAGAGAGAGAGAGAGAGAGAGAGAGAGAGAGAGAGAGAGAGAGGAGAGAGAGAGAGAGAGAGAGAGAGAGAGAGAGAGAGAGAGAGAGAGAGAGAGAGAGAGAGAGAGAGAGAGAGAGAGGAGAGAGAGAGAGAGAGAGAGAGAGAGAGAGAGAGAGAGAGAGAGAGAGAGAGAGAGAGAGAGAGAGAGAGAGAGAGAGAGAGAGAGAGAGAGAGAGAGAGAGAGAGAGAGAGAGAGAGAGAGAGAGAGAGAGAGAGAGGAGAGAGAGAGAGAGAGAGAGAGAGAGAGAGAGAGAGAGAGAGAGAGAGAGAGAGAGAGAGAGAGAGAGAGAGAGAGAGAGAGAGAGAGAGAGAGAGAGAGAGAGAGAGAGAGAGAGAGAGAGGGAGAGAGAGAGAGAGAGAGAGAGAGAGAGAGAGAGAGAGAGAGAGAGAGAGAGAGAGAGAGAGAGAGAGAGAGAGAGAGAGAGAGAGAGAGAGAGAGAGAGAGAGAGAGAGAGAGAGAGAGAGAGAGAGAGAGAGAGAGAGAGAGAGAGAGAGAGAGAGAGAGAGAGAGAGAGAGAGAGAGAGAGAGAGAGAGAGAGAGAGAGAGAGAGAGAGAGAGAGGAGAGAGAGAGAGAGAGAGAGAGAGAGAGAGAGAGAGAGAGAGAGAGAGAGAGAGAGAGAGAGAGAGAGAGAGAGAGAGAGAGAGAGAGAGAGAGAGAGAGAGAGAGAGAGAGAGAGAGAGAGAGAGAGAGAGAGAGAGAGAGAGAGAGAGAGAGAGAGAGAGAGAGAGAGAGAGAGAGAGAGAGAGAGAGAGAGAGAGAGAGAGAGAGAGAGAGAGAGAGAGAGAGAGAGAGAGAGAGAGAGAGAGAGAGAGAGAGAGAGAGAGAGAGAGAGAGAGAGAGAGAGAGAGAGAGAGAGAGAGAGAGAGAGAGAGAGAGAGAGAGAGAGAGAGAGAGAGAGAGAGAGAGAGAGAGAGAGAGAGAGAGAGAGAGAGAGAGAGAGAGAGAGAGAGAGAGAGAGAGAGAGAGAGAGAGAGAGAGAGAGAGAGAGAGAGAGAGAGAGAGAGAGAGAGAGAGAGAGAGAGAGAGAGGAGAGAGAGAGAGAGAGAGAGAGAGAGAGAGAGAGGAGAGAGAGAGAGAGGAGAGAGAGAGAGAGAGAGAGAGAGAGAGAGAGAGAGAGAGAGAGAGAGAGAGAGAGAGAGAGAGAGAGAGAGAGAGAGAGAGAGAGAGAGAGAGAGAGAGAGAGAGAGAGAGAGAGAGAGAGAGAGAGAGAGAGAGAGAGAGAGAGAGAGAGAGAGAGAGAGAGAGAAGAGAGAGGAGAGAGAGAGAGAGAGAGAGAGAGAGAGAGAGAGAGAGAGAGAGAGAGAGAGAGAGAGAGAGAGAGAGAGAGAGAGAGAGAGAGAGAGAGAGAGAGAGAGAGAGAGAGAGAGAGAGGAGAGAGAGAGAGAGAGAGAGAGAGAGAGAGAGAGAGAGAGAGAGAGAGAGAGAGAGAGAGAGAGAGAGAATCAAGAACAACACATAGCGTTTGTTGATCAAGACAGGGCCTGGATAGAGAAGACAGGCAACAGCTTTTACAAAATATTACAGCTCTGATGTATCAATGCCCGTCTAATCAGCATAATGAAATCATCTTCATCATCAAGTACCGGGCCTGCTGGCGTAGGTGATCATGGCTCTCCACAACTTTCGATCTCGGCAGCTATTTATCATTTCTGTTGTTGACCTTCTGCCAAGTCATTCTCTTAAGCTGTCTGTTATTTTTTTCTCTTTGCTTCCCTCTATCTCTTCGTCCCTCAATTTTTCCTGTTGTTACAATATATTCCAGTTGTTTTCTTCTCATTACATGGCCAGAAAAGAGAGATGATTGTTTCTTCCTAATATTGAAAATTAGCTCTCTTTTTGCTTTGACCTCTCTCAGAACATCTTCATTACTCTTCTTAGCTGTCCATGGTACTCTCAACATTCTTCTGTAAAACTACATTTCTACAGACTCCAGTGATTTTCTTGTCTGTTGTTCTATTGTCCATGATTCGCATCCATGTGTTAAGACTGGCTCTACGTGACATTTAAGAACTCTTTTTCTAGTTTGTATTGTCAAAAATGGATTGCATAGTATCTTCCTCATTTTTTGGAAAGCTGCTTTTGCCTATTTTGCCATAATTAAATAGCCGATATATAAACATCCACCTAAAGTAAGAACTAAAGTGGACCAATCAAAGACATTTACCTTCAAGAAGGGAGTGAACAGGGATGTGTATTTTCACGCCAGTTATTCAGCAAATTACATTATAATGCAACAGTAGAAGTGAGCTCATGTGCACGTACGACCAGGCTTTAGTAATGCATTCACAAAATGAGCGACAATAATGTTTGAACCATTTTAATAGATTGAAAGAAACATAACATACAAATAAGCACAGAAAATACGGAAGTCATAAACGTTAGTAGAAAAGAGAAAAAAGTTTCCAATTTTTATTGAGAACAAAGAAAGTTTTCCCAAAACAATAGTAAATTATTATTTTAATTATTGTCATTAATAAGCTACTTTATAATGATCTTTCTGCATAGTGGCATGCTATTTTGCAGTCTCACTCTCATTTTCTCTTTCTCTGAGTCGTTTGCACACGCGAATTCCATCATTAAACGAGATTGTGTTCTCCGATTCATATATAATGAGTTTATTAGATCACCTATGACGATTACATGCTATATTTCTGTCTCTGAGTGCCGCCACGGTGACAACTTTAACAACTGTAATTCTGTCTCTCAGTGCCGCCACAGCGACAACTATAACAACTGTAATTCTGTCTCTCAGTGCCGTCACGGTGACAACTTTAACAACTGTAGTTCTGTCTCTCAGTGCCGCCACGGCGACAACTTTAACAACTGTAGTTATGTCTCTGAGTGCCACTACGGCGACAACTTTAACAACTGTAGTTCTGTCTCTCAGTGTCACCACGATGACAACTTTAACTGTAGTTCTGTCTCTCAGTGCCGCCACGGTGACAACTTTAACAACTGTAATTCTGTCTCTGAGTGTCACCACGATGACAACTTTAACTGTAGTTCTGTCTCTCAGTGCCACCACGGTGACAACTTTAACAACTGTAGTTCTGTCTCTCAGTGCCACCACGGCGACAACTTTAACAACTGTAGTTCTGTCTCTCAGTGCCACCACGACGACAACTTTAACAACTGTAGTTCTGTCTCTGAGTGTCACCACGATGACAACTTTAACTGTAGTTCTGTCTCTCAGTGCCACCACGGCAACAACTTTAACAACTGTAGTTCTGTCTCTCAGTGCCACCACGGTGACAACTTTAACAACTGTAGTTCTGTCTCTCAGTGCCACCACGGTGACAACTTTAACAACTGTAGTTCTGTCTCTCAGTGCCACCACGGTGACAACTTTAACAACTGTAGTTCTGTCTCTCAGTGCCACCACGGCGACAACTTTAACAACTGTAGTTCTGTCTCTCAGTGCCACCACGGCGACAACTTTAAGAACTGTAGTTCTGTCTCTCAGTGCCACCACGGCGACAACTTTAACAACTGTAGTTCTGTCTCTCAGTGCCACCACGGCGACAATTTTAACAACTGTAGTTCTGTCTCTCAGTGCCGCCACGGCGACAACTTTAACAACTGTAATTCTGTCTCTCAGTGCCACCACGGTCAGACATTTAACAACTGTAGTTCTGTCACACATTTGCGTCACGACGATTTATCGTTCATTCTGCCCTTTTTTTTTTCAAATGTATGACGGCCAGTTCTTCTAGTTTCTTCCACAGTGTCTATAAAGTGTTGCCAAACGGTTTGACACTCTTTGAATGACAGATTTGATGAGCGCCATCTGCTTGTCACGGACCTGTAGCGACAACACAAATTCTTATACCTATGTCTTGTCATAGCCTCTATCAGCAACACTAGGCCATCGTTTCTGAGAAAGCAAACAATTCCATCATGTAACATAAAACCTCAGATGTTCAACAAAAAGTAATTGCAATGTGTTCACATTGTGCTTGTGATTCGTTACGAAATATTTTATTTTAAGTTCCTGCTGCGAGAAATTTATTCTTCCAATGGAGAAGCATGCAAATTCTAAATTCATTCTCTTGATTTTGATTTGGAGTGCCTACAACAGCGTGATTTATTGTGTTTCCGATGAAGAATTTGTCGTCTTCATGTTGTTGATTAATGAAATTACTTGTTACGGGCAAACATTTGATTTTTTTTTTTGCGTCATTATTTGTTTCCTCAACTAAACTGTGTTAAAGAAAATGAGTTGTTGTCGCTGAATTACTTTGAGTATTGTATTTGTGAAGCAATACGGCGTTTGGGGTAATATATAAGAAGTTGGTGAGATCCGAGTGTAATCTTTAGTGAATCATTGCAGGAGAATTGGTATGTTTACAACACTCAGGAAAACATCACACATAATCAATAACAGGAAAAAAGAAACAAAGAACAATAGACAGCCCGAAGCAGGATCGAGCCCTGTCTTGCCGCGAGAAAAAAAAACACGGCCAACTAAGCAACCTCCCACATGCTACTATTGTCTGTCAACACAAGCTGTACATTGAGTGAGTGAAAAGATACTACATGATAATTTTAAGAGTACATGTAGTGAACATTTTGAAGGAGAACATGTTAAATTGTTTGATGTTTGGTAGTTTGATGTGGGTAATCGATGATCCTATGAGAATGCGAACATTCGGCGTCGCCCGTGGTACATTAGGCAGTAATAATTGAGAAGGCAGATAAAGCAAGTTCATAAATCATTACTGGAATAATGGATTTGCAGACTTTTCACCATTAGGTGAAATGAAATTAGTACCTGTGAGGCTTCCCAGAGTGCATCGAGTTCAGGTTTGCTAATTAATCGACTCTATAATTGACAGGGTAAAGCACCAAGAAATAATCAACATTTTAGAAAGCATAAACGTAGACAGTAAAGATCTAAGAATAATAAAGAACATGTACTGGCAACAAACAGCGGCCATAAGAACTGGAAACCAATTGGGAATGTTTCAACAAATAAAACAGGGTGTCAGACAAGGTTGTGTGCTGTCAGCAGATTTGTTTAATATTTATAGTGAGATTATTTTGAGATCCATAAAGGGCATGCCTGGAATAACAATTGGAGATCATAATATGAATAATATAAGGTATGCTGATGATACAGTTTTAATCGCTAAGAGTGAAAATGAGTTACAAGAAATGTTGGACATTATAGTGAAAGAAAGCCAAAATAAAGGACTCAGCCTTAATAGCAAAAAGACTTTTCAAATAGATAAGATTATCCAAGAGCACGGTCATATAAGTTTGAGGCTGCCACCTTACCATGCTCATTTAAATCCAATAGAACTAATCTGGGCAAAATTAAAAGGACAAGTGGCAGATGAAAATACAACATTCAAAATATGCGATGTAAAGACTCTTGCTAATCTCGCTTTATTAAATATAGACAAAGATTATTGGGCTAAATGTGAAGACCACGTCTTAAAACAGGAAGAGGAATATTGGAAAAATGATGGTTTGTGGAATGTTCAACCCCAAACAGTTATTAATCTTTTAGACTCGTCTGATTCAGAATGAAAGTATATAGCCCCCACAATGTTGGCCCCTATATTACCTTAAATTATTTCAACAAACGGTCTTTTTCAGGACCACACAACTATGAAAATTGGACATACAGGTATACCTTGATATTATCGTCCGTCCTCGAACTGAACAGACAATAATTATCCTGGTGTTTTGTTTTATCCAGTTATTTCCCTATTACGGCCACGCCTTTACCTAGTGAAAATTAATCGTAGACCAGCAACTACGGTAATTTCTATTCTTTAGGGCTTCACAATTTACAATTTTGACAAACATCAAAGAAATATCGCCGCTTTAAGAAAACTGCAGCTGCAAGATATTTGTTAAATATACATTTAAAGGGTCTTTTGCATTCTAATAACATTTGGAAAATTTCAAAAGTATTTAACAAACGGTTAGAGAGTAATAGCGTTTTGAAGTTGGGCATATGTTTTGAAACGAGCTATAGTGTTTGCCTTACAAGTGCGAAGGAAACAGCTGCGATATATTGTAAGACTTGGAAACATTGAGGGTAGAAGGGATAGAAGGAAAGATAAAGAAATATATCAAACATTTTAAGAGCATGACTTGGTAGGAAGTCAAGAACTGAAATGATAAACAATTGTAGATATATAAAGTAGGGAGAGACAAATTATTTACTCTTAATGTGTTAGTAAATTTCGTATGGACTCACTTCCCTGTTGTTCATCATCATCATCAAGTACCGGGCTTGCTGGCGTAGGTGGTCATATCTCTCCACAACTTTCGATCTCGACAGTTATTTATCATTTCTGTTGTTGACCTTCTGCCAAGCCATTCTCTTAAGCTATCTGGTATCTTTTCTCTTTGCTTCCCTCTATCTCTTTTTCTCTCAATTTTCCCAGTTGTTACAATATATTCCAGCTGTTCTCTTCTCATTACATGACCAAAAAATGATGATTGTTTCTTCCTAATATTGGAAATTAGCTCTCTTTTTGCTTTGTCCTCTTTGAGAACGCTTTCATTACTCTTCTAAGCTGTCCATGGTATTCTCAACATTCTTCTGTAATACCACATTTCTACAGACTCCAGTGATTTTCTTGTCTGTCGTCCTATTGTCCACGATTCACATCCATATCTTAAGAATAATCCCTGTTGTTACTTGATGTATTTACTAAACTTCCATATTGTTATTTGATGCGTTACCCAATAATTTACTTCCTTATCGTTACTTCAAGTGTAAATATACTCGATAATAGCTTAACTTGTTGTTGCTTAATGTATCAATAATTTCCATAATTTTGTTACTTATTGCGTTACTAAATCATATATTAACTTTTCTGTTATTAATTTGTTACTGAGTCTGAACATGACCTTCATATTATTATTTAACGTTGCGCTGATGGTTCACCAACGTTGCTATTGCGAATGCAGTTCGTAAACGCTTATGCCCCCCACCCGAATCTGATAATTAGCTGTTTATTGTTGTAAATGTTTTTTTTTTCAATCACTACCACTTTTCAAATCTGTTGAATTTCGTATTCCTTTAAGGTCAACAGTATCATCGGATTTATACAATTTGAAATATTTAGTCATTATTATGGTTATCATTACTTTCACCACCTTCGGTAATTTAAGTAATATAGCATCATCACAATGTTTACACTTTGAGACAACATCCCTAAGTTCCCTTTTTGAATCCACCGTTTGAGTCGCCTTAAAGTAGTCCTGATCATGATGAACTTGTAGCAAACCAGACGTCTGACACCCGCAGCTCGGGGAATTAAGTTTAAAAAAATAGTAGCTAATGGGATGAATAGCAGGGGAACATAAATAATAAAATGTAGGACCAATAATGAACTAAAATAACTTAAAACTTAATTTGTACGTTTCGTATATCTAGCTTGGGTTGCATGCCCGATGACTTTGTGCTTTTAACACAGGGGAGGGGTGGAAGGGGGGGGGGGGGGGGAGAAGAGCGAGCGAGAGAGAGAGAGAGAGAGAGAAATAGAGAAATATGAGATGTATATTTACTACACTGTGGCAGCCAAACATTTGTCTTTTTCCCCCTATAAAATGAAAACAAACATAAATATGAATTTAAATATTTGGGAACTTTGTTAACCTCAGACGGACGATGTACAACAGAGGTGAGATGCAGAATGGCTCAGGCAAAAGCAGCTTTCCAAAAAATGATGAAAATACTATACAATCCATTTTCGACAATAGAAACACGAAAAATAGTTCTTAAATGTTACGTACAGCCAGTCTTAACATATGGATGTTAATCATGGACAATAGGACACCAGACAAGAAAATCACTGGAGTATGTAGAAATGTGGTTTTACAGAAGAATGTTGAGAATACCATGGACAGCTAAGAAGAGTAATGAACATGTTCTGAAAGAGGCCAAAGCAAAAAGAGAGCTAATTTCTAATATTAGGAAGAAACAATCATCATTTTTTGGCCAAGTAATGAGAAGAGAACAACTGGGATATATTGTAATAACCGGGAAAATTGAGGGTCGAAGAGATAGAGGGAAGCAAAGAGAAAAGATATCAGACAGCTTAAGAAAATGGCTTTGCAGAAGGTTAACAACAGAGATGATAAATAACTGTCGAGATCGAAAGTTGTAGAGAGACATGATCACCTACGCCAGCAGGCTTGGATGATGATGACCCCATATCAATAGTCGACGTTGGGGCACCACTAATAGACTTCAACTTTCTTCATTTCTATATGCTGTCATTCTTTGATCAAAGACTTTACAAGGTCAAGTTCTGTCCATTTTTTTAATATCTTCCCACCTCTTTCTCCGCCGTCTTCTCCTTATCGCTCTTTTAACAATTCCTTCTAGAATGATCTTTGCTTGGCCAGACGTGGCCAAACCATTTCATTTTGTACTTCTTAAAATAGTCAAGAGATCAGCATGTACTCCGATTATTTGTTTTATCTTTTTGCGAACCTTTTCAATTGTGATACGCTCTTAGTTAAGAGATGTTCAAAATCTGACGGTAACATTTCATCTCTGTAGCTTGTATTTTCATTTGTAGCTCTGCTGTAACGGTAAACCGATATTTATTTCAGCGAAACGACTGTAAGTAGTGTTTCCGGTATGGATGTGAAATTTGAACCGGTACACAACTGTCTCAACAGTTTCAATCAGTTTCATCATTCATGATTTTGATGATAAAAATAATTGCGTTGACACTATATTCACATTGAGAGCCCGGCGGTGTTGTGGTTAGTTCACTCGCTTGTCGGTCTGAAGGTTTGGACTCAAATACCATATTAGCAAAGGTTGACAATGATATAAATATGTGCTTGCAACAATGTTTACTTCACAGATACTGAGATATACATTTCTAAAGAGCGTCAAACAACGCACCATAATGACGTGGTCGAGTGAGGGCGAGAGTTTGGATCCATTTCACCGATCGACACGCTTCTAGATTCACTCAGCCATAAATAGCAACTATTTTCTTTATGGAGATAAAGAAGGCTTGGTGTAATGCGGATAACATCATCCGGAAAATTGGGGGGGGGGGGGGTAGGGTAACTAACAGCATGTTCACAATACGTCGCACTCATGAAATGACGAGCATTCTGTCTTAATTTTCTATCTTTCGCTTAACCTCGGACCTTATTCATCTTCAGGCGCTCATTTATATCTCGATCTTCTAAGCTGTGAGAGTCCGTATGCTCATTAAGCTATGCCATTCCGTGAATACATTTGTCTTTCACATCATTTACGGTCGTTTATCTCAATTCCCTCTACACCTCTACCCCTCAATTAATGTTTAACGCCTTGCATGTTAATTACTCAATCTAACACAAGAATTAATCTGAGACGTGACTCGTGTCGTCTGTTAGTACATTGTTAACTCAACAGTTAGTACATTTGTTAACTCAATAGTTAGCACATTGTTAACTCGACATTTAGTATATTGTTAACTCAACAGTTAGTACATTTGTTAACTCAACAGTTAGCACATTGTTAACTCGACATTTAGTACATTGTTAACTTAACAGTTAGTACATTTGTTAACTCAACAGTTAGCACATTGTTAACTCGACAGTTAGTATATTGTTAACTCAACACAATGATTGAAGTGAATATTTCGAGTTGTTTAATAAAGAATATGACAACCAGATTATTTGTGCTGAATGGTAGTAACTGTCCTTGATAACGAATTTTAGAAAAAAAAATTAAACTCAGTCATACACAGACGCGCACGAATTTTACAACAGTTGATACATGTGTGACTGATGATAACTGCTTATGTGATTGAATATCAATTGATAAGTGGTTAAAGATGTACACAACTGATATTGGTTTGGTATTTTGTAATACAGCTGGTACACGTAAGGAAACAGTGATATGTTTGATATTGTATTACATCATCTTAGTAAAATGGTATTGATGTATGTTTTAAAAGTTAATTTACACAGCTGACATGTTGTCTGAAATCAATTAAATTAGCTGGCAGTTTTGACATTTCTCGTAAAAAATCTCGTTATGTCTCTTTCTATTATTTTATTTTCATCAGTTCAGTAGCGCTTTCCTTTATAACCTTAATGTGTGTGCCTTGGGGCTATTCACCAGTGCCAGACATTTGTTGCTAGCGATACACTTACCTATCATATAACCTTTTACAAAGCTGCTCACAAAGCAGAGATACAACTACCTAGGTGTAACTTGTTCTAACATCAGACAGTGATATAAAAATCAAAGAAGAATTGTGTTATAATGGTTATTGATGTAACCAGTACACGTTGAATACACATCATAAGATCATTAGTAGAGCGCCATGTAGGCGAACGAAAAAGATTATTTATTTTTTAAAACATACATACACCAAAGCGTGTGGCACTGTATAGAAATTTTAGAATGTATGTATGTTGACAGCAAAGATATAACAATAATAAAGAACATGTACTGACTGGCAACACAAAGCAGCCCTGGTAATCAATTTGGAATGTTTCAGCAAATAAAACATGATATTAGGCAACGGTGTGTACTACCACAAGATTTGATTCAGTATATATAGTGAGCATAGTGAGAGCTTACTCGGAATATCCGTCCGTGGTCTTAATATAGACAGGGGAAATGAAGAAAAACGGTATGGTTACAGCTTTACGGAACAAGTGGACGACACAAATTAGAACAACGTTTCGGCTCAATAATTTTCCTTAATATAGGCAACCTGAGAGATATGCTGAAAACACGGTATTAATGACTAACAGTGAAAATGATTTACTTTATAGTGGTGGAAAGTGTAACAAATATAGGCTTTAGTTTCAGCAGCAAAAAGAAATAGTGATGATTATAACGAGTAACACAATATATATATATTCTAAGTAAAGTAGATGGAGCAGTATGAAAGCTGGTCAAGGTATGCCTAGAGGCGATGTTCAAAGCATCATCATCAAGTACCGGGCCTGCTGGCGTAGGTGATCATGTCTCTCCACAACTTTCGATTTCGACAGTTATTTATCATTTCTGCTGTTGACCTTCTGCCATACCATTCTCTTACGCTGTCTGGTATTTTTTCACTTTGCTTCTCTCTATCTCTTTGTCCCTCAATTTTTCCGGTTGTTACAATATGTTCCAGTTGTTCTCTTCTCATTACGTGGCCAAAAAATTATGATTGTTTCTTATAGTTTAGATGTTCAAATAGTAGATGTATAACAGATGCGAGGTGATACAATCTGTTTTTGTCCATGGAATTAATGGGACAAAATGTTCTTTATTGCTATTTGGAGTCAGTATTGACATATGGATAAGAATCTTCGACAATACGAGTATGACAGTAGACGAGATAATCGTTGGAGATCACAGAACTATGGTTGTACAGAAGAATGTTGAGTATATCATGGACAGCTAAACCAGTAATGCAGAAGTTCTAACAGAGGTCAAATGTATTTCTAACACCATGAAGAACCATTGTTCATTTATGGGCCGTGTATTGAGAAGGGAACGTGTCATAGTGTGCCATAACGGTTGACGTAGGAGATCATGTTCTTCCACAATTCTCTGTCTACAGTGCGTCACTTCTGTTGTTTAATGTTCCACGACACCAAGCTGTCTAGTATATTTTCTCTTTGGGTAAAGATTGTATTGTAGCAACTGAATAAAGCTGAAGAAATAGAAGGACACAGAGAACCCATATTGTTTCTGGAATGGGCGGCAGAACGGATGTGGGAATGTCCTGACTGTTTTGACGCCAAAATGAAGATCAAAATACCAGAGAGAAAAAAATAAATACATAACAGTTTAAGTGAATAGTTTGGTTTGAAATCAGCTACAGGATTATAAACAAATGTAGAGATTGAAAGTTGTGAAGAGATATGATCAGCTACGGCTGCAGGCCTGCTACTTGATATACGATTCCAGCTGTGCAACATCTTACTTGTACGTCACCAATAATATCCTGTTTGTTGTCTAACAAGCAGTCTCATTGATAACGTTTTCTCTGTCTTCCTTTTCTCTCTTTCCACTATTATTCTGGTCTTCTATTATTCCATCCTCTTCCGTTCCATTCCCCATACGTCTATAATTTACTCCATCTCCTTTTTCGATTTCAGCTTCGCCATCGCTCTCTCTCTCTCTCTCTCTCTCTGCTTGCTTCAACCATCATCGTAATTTATGCATTTTCCTGGCTTGAAAACACTTTGGCCGGTCAAAAACAAACTACTGGAACTTCAACGAAATTTCGATTGACTGAGCTGACCTCTAGAATTCTTTAATCATTTCTATGTTTCCCTCAGTATTTTCCTGGCGGGCATTGGAATTCTGTCTTGTCTCGTTCAGTTAACTGTTCTCGTTCTTGAACTTTGCCCCGACCAAATGCCGCACAAGCAATCACACCTGCTGTTTTCTACCTATAATTGTACCTTTGCTGGTAGTTTCGGGAAATAATTGCTGTTCATTATTCGTTTTTTGGTGCAGCCAAAATGGGTGCACGTGAGTGCTTAAGTGTTACACATAACCGTGGTGAAGTAATGATGCGTCTAAATAACAAATGTGTCATTATTTAAGATATTCCTTTCTCTGGATCACGTCCGTAACAAATAGATTATGTACATTAACACTGCATTTTTTATATCCCTCGTTCTGTTAAATGAAGCCATTACATTTCCTTGTAAATATTGTTTTGTCACACATTTTAAAAAAATATACATTTTTATGTTACTTTTTGTTCTTTTACTGCTACAGATAAAATAAAGTATTTATTATTGCTATTATTATTATTATTATTATTTTATTTTTGCAGCACACAAATTAAAGATTTAACTTCTTTATTTTTGTACCCCTTCTCTATTAAATATTAAAGCATTCATGTTTTCGTTTTAAATATCATATTGATTAAAAAAACAAAACAAAATAATCTTCCTTTGTTACAAATTGAAACATTAGTATTTTGTAATTCCCATAAATTAAACCATTGATATTTTTTTAAATACTCCGCATAGTTACACACTGTAACATTTCTTTTTATTTTTATAAAGTGATGCTCTTACAAATTAGGACAATTCCTGATTCGTGTGGCGCACAAATTAAAGCTTTCACCTTCACTCTCATTTGCGAAATATTAAAATTGTCAGTTTTTCTTCAATTCCTCATTTTGCAAATAATCTTCTTCTCTTCCTCTTCTTCTTGATCTTATTTTACTTCTTCTTCTTCTTCTACTTCTTCTTCTTCCTCTCCTCTTCCTCCTCTTCTTCTTCTTCTTCTTCTACCTCTTCTTCTTCCTCTACCTCTTCATCCTCTTCTTCTTCTTCTTTTATGCTTCTTCTTTTTCTTCTTCGTCTTCTTTTTTTTCTACTTTTTATTCTTCTGCTTCTTCTTCTTCTACTTCTACTTCTGCTTCTTCATTCTTCTGATTCTTCCTCTTTTTCTTCCTCTTCTTTTCTTCTTCGTCTTCTTTTTTTCTTCTTTTCTTCCTCCTCTTTTTTTCTTCTTCTTTTCGTCTTCGTCCTATTTTTTCTTATTTTTCTTCTTCTTCTTCTTTTCTTCTTCTTTTCTTCTTCGTCTTCTTTTCTTCTTTTTCTACTTCTTATTTTCTTCAAATTTTTCTACTTCGTCTTCTTTTATCTTCTATTTCTTCTTCTTTTCTTCTTTTTCTTCTTCCTCTTTTCTTCCTCTTCCTCTACTTCCTCTTTTTCTTCCTCTTTTTCCTTCTTCTTCTGCTTTTTCCTTCTTCTTCTGCTTTTTCTTCTTTATATTCTTCTTCTTCTTTTCTTCTTTTCTTCTTTTCTTCCTCTTCTTTTCTTCTGCCTCTTCTTCTTCTGCTTCTCCTTTTTTTCTTTCTTCCTCTTTTTCTTCTTTCTTCTTCTTCTTCTTCCTCTTCTTTTCTTCCTCTTCTTTTCTTCTGCTTCTTCTTCTTCTGCTTCTTCTTTTTTTCTTCTACCTCTTTTTCTGCTTCGTCTTCTTCTTCTCCTTTTCTTCTTTTCTTCCTCTTCTTTTCTTCTGCTTCTTTTTTTCTTCTTCCTGTTTTTTCTTCTTCGTCTTCTTCTTTCTTCTTTTCTTCTTTTTTTCTTCTTCTGTTTCTTCCTCGTCTTCTTCTTTTCTTTTCTTCTTTTTTCTTCTTCCTCTTTTTTCCTCTTCGTCTTCTTCTTCTTCTTTGCATCTTTTTCTTCTTCGTCTTCTTCATCTTCTTTTCTTCTTTTTTCTTCTTCAACTTTTTTCTTCTTCGTCTTCTTCTTCGTCTTCTTCTTTTTTTCTACTTTTTCTTCCTCCTCTTTTTTTCTTCCTCGTCTTCTTCTTCTTTTTTTCTTCCTCGTCTTCTTCTTCTACTTTTTCTTCTTTTCTTCTTCCTCTTTTCCTTCTTTCTTTTTCCTCCTCTTCTTTTTTCTTCTTCCTCTTTTCTTTCTCGTCTTCTTCTTCCTCTTTTACTTCTTTTTATTCTTCTACTTCTTCTTCGTCGTCTTCTTCGTCTTCTTCTTTTTTTTTTTAATTTTTTCTTCCTCCTCTTTTTTTCTTCCTCGTCTTCTTCTTCTTTTTTTTCTTCCTCGTCTTCTTCTTCTACTTTTTCTTCTTTTCTTCTTCCTCTTTTCCTTCTTTCTTTTTCCTCCTCTGCTTTTTTCTTCTTCCTCTTTTCTTTTCTCGTCTTCTTCTTCCTCTTTTACTTTTTATTCTTCTACTTCTTCTTCGTCTTCTTCCTCTTCCTCTTCTCCTTCATTTCTTCTTCCTCTTCATTTCTTCTTCTTCATCTTTTTCTTCTTCCTCTTCCTTTTCCTTTTTCCTCTTCCTTCTCTTCCTCTTCCTCTTTCTCCTCCTTCTTCTTCTTCATCTTTTATCATCCTTCCTCCATTGCCGTCGAGGGGAGATACAATGTACGATTCTTTGCTCTTCTGTTGGCCGAACAAATTTATCTGTTGTTTCTTTATGTATTCGATGGCTGGTTCAATTTCGAGTTTCTTCCTCAGGGCTGTGTTTCTTACTCTGTCCCTTAAGCTGTTTCCTGACATTCTTCTGACACATTTCATTTATGTAGCCGTTATCTTTCTTATTGTTCTAGAGTCCAGCGTCCAATTCTGGCACTGATAACACAGAGTTGGTAGAAAAATTGATTTGTATATTGCCCTTTTTGCTTCCGTAGTTATTGCTTTGTTTTTCAATAGTGTTGATACTTGGCCTATAACTTGGCATGCTTTGTTACACCTTATATCTATCTCTGTCTCTTAGTTATTGTCTTGTGTTAACATGCTACCCAGATATTTAAAATTGTCTACTTGCTTCAAAGTTGTATTATCTATTATAATGTTTAGTTTTCTTTCTTTCTCGCTATTGCCATTACTTCGGTTTTGTTATGTTGATCTTCATGTTGTATTGTTTACAAGTGTTGTTTAGCCTGTTGATATGTTCTTGCAGGTTCTCAGTTGTTTCATGTATCAGAACTTAGTCGTCTGCAAATAGTATTTAATTTATTATTGTTGCAAATGGAATGAAAAAAAAAACGTTGTTGTTACAATTAAACTATTAAAAAAACACGCACGGTCAAAACTTAAAACACTTTATTTATTAAAACCCATGCCTTCGCGCACTAAAACATCACATTTTTAAAACCTCATTACAAATTACGACGATTAAAACAAAATAAAACAAAACAAAAGAAAAACGAAAAAAAAAAACCCAAGCACTGCTGCAAATTAAAAACATTCATCCAAGCTCACTTTAGCTACATATTAAAACTGTCATCTCCTTCATATAATCTTACAAATTATCCTTCTAAACGTGTCCACCCTGTGTGGTTGCGTTATCGTAAGACCATCACCAATGTTCTACGAACACATCTATAGGTACTGGTGTTTTCGTGTTCATAAACAGTGCAGCGGTTAACTTTGCTCAGTTCGGTGTTGGTTGCCATATCTTTTCATCCAGTATGATTGAAAGTTATAACTTTCTTGTTTTCTACACAATTTTGTTATACATAAACATATAGGATTTTTTCATCTAATGCAACACAATATAACTTCACAGCGTTGTTATACATTAGAGGAACTCACACAATTGTAACACAAAGTTGATTGCAACACATTTATATATCTCACACAATTGTAACATAAAGTTGACTGTAACAAATGTATATCTCTCGTACAATTGTAACATAAAGTTGACTGTAACAGATTTATATCTCTCATACAATTGCAACATAAAGTTGACTGTAACAGATTTATATCTCTCATACAATTGTAACATAAAGTTGACTGTAACAGATTTATATCTCTCATACAATTGTAACAAAAAGTTGACTGCAACAGATTTATATCTCTCGTACAATTGTAACATAAAGTTGACTGCAACAGATTTATATCTCTCATACAATTGTAACATAAAGTCGTCTGCAACAGATTTATATCTCTCATACAATTGTAGCATAAAGTTGACTGCAACAGATTTATATATCTCACACAATTGTAACATAACGTTGACTGCAACATACATATATCTCACACAATTGTAACATAAAGTTGACTGTAACAGATTTATATCTCTCATACAATTGTAACATAAAGTTGACTGTAACAGATTTATATCTCTCATACAATTGTACCATTAAGTTGACTGTAACAGATGTATATCTATCATACAATTGTAACATAAAGTTGACTGTAACAGATTTATATCTCTCATACAATTGTAACATAACGTTGACTGCAACATATTTATATCTCTCACACAATTGTAACATAAAGTTGACTGTAACAGATTTATATTTCTCATACAATTGTAACATAAAGTTGGCTGTAACAGATGTATATCTCTCATACAATTGTAACATAAAGTTGACTGTAACAGATTTATATCTCTCATACAATTGTAACATAAAGTTGACTGCAACAGATTTATATCTCTCGTACAATTGTAACATAAAGTTGACTGCAACAGATTTATATCTCTCATACAATTGTAACATAAAGTCGTCTGCAACAGATTTATATCTCTCATACAATTGTAGCATAAAGTTGACTGCAACAGATTTATATATCTTATATAATTGTAACATAAAGTTGTCTGCAACAGATTTATATCTCTCATACAATTGTAACATAAAGTTGTCTGCAACAGATTCATATACTCTCAAAAATGTGTCACATTTTAACACTAGAATTAAAATGTCATAAACATGCTATTCAGTGCAGCTGTAAAATATATAACTGACATCTCCCTCCACGTTTTGTCATATTTGAATTCCTTTTTCGTCCGATAGTGTTCCCTTAGCCTAAACAGGAAATATGTTTATAAACTATCAATTCCAACGTTCCCGAAAACATTACTGTAATGTACATCTTAGCTAGTCGTAAGATATCTGGCTATTTCTGTTTTCAATGTTATGTACCTGATTCGATCCTCCTTTTTGCGTAATTATGTGCGCACTTCGGTTTTCATTCTTGAAAAATGTGAATTTTCTGAGGGAAAAGAGCTGTAATTTGTAAACATATTTGTATTATAGAGTGTAATACTTATCTCTGTAAGCGGAGATTTGTGAAAATTGTAGAATATTTGACACATTTGTTCACAGTGGATTACTTCGAAATATGTGGATTATTTGTGTGTAGAAGTGTTGTGAACTGTGTATATTAGCGAGATGTGGCCGGTGTTTTTGGATAATAAGAACTGAAATAAGACGACAGAACAGATTCGGCAGCTTGGAATATTGGCCACTATTGATATAGGAGGCATGGGCTTGAGTCAGAGACTATGGTAAACCACGAGTACTTGAGTGACAGCTTCCACAGGAGGGAGTTGCAATGGAAATCACCACCTTGCCCGTGCTCCGAGGCGCTTCACTTCTGTCTTGGGTAAGTCGATCGACTCCAATTTATAGTTCCTTTTAATCGCTAATGTCTGTAAGGAGAGATTGTAGCATATCAGCGTTTGAAGAGTTGTGGTTATCTAGCTTTGTGTCTTTCTTGTTTGTGTGTTTGTTTCTCAATATCTCTTTGCTCCTCTCCCATTCTCATTTCCCATCATGTCAGTCTGTCTGTGCAACTGCCTGCATTGAAGTTGCCTGACTTTCTGACCCTCTTTCTGCCTGCCTGTTTGACCATCGTTCTACCTGTCATATTGTACCGTATTGACACTTCCATGTGCTACTCATAACCTTTAATTGTCTTATACTTTTCTTTAGAAAGAAAGATCTCAAACTGCTGGTTTGATTTCTTGTGTAGCTCAATTGGATGATATGGAAGGTACAATTATTGTCAGAATGTTGATACAAGTTATAGCAGAAAGTAACTGCACAAAAAGATATATCCGATGCCAGTTTTCCAAACTCAAATATGTAATAACATAAATTACTTTCAAAGAAACTCGCCTAAAAATTAAAATTTTTAAATTTTAATAAAAAAAAAATACATTTCGGTGCTACTTCTACTATATTTATGAACTGTGTTTAGCCATTGATACATATTTTTGGCTAGTGACGTTAGATTATACAATGACGTTAGATTAGGTTGTTTACTTTGTGAAACTGATTTTTGTTTATAATCTTAATGTTACGATTACGTATCTTTAATTATACACTATAACATTGAATAATCGATGTGCTCCTCATTACCCACATCATCATTGTCAAATTGTTTTAGCGAACAAAAGCCACACATAAATGTTATTTTTATTTCTTTGAAATTTGTCATGGGCCGACATTTACAACGTATTCTTCATTTGTTGTGTTTCATTGACATTGCGCGTTTCATGCATTCATCAGCATTTCTCTGTTAACTATTGATATTTTGTTACATTCTCTAGTGCTCTATACAGTTATATTTGCTTATTTATTTTTTTTTTATCCGTTGTCATTTTCAGAGTCCATATATTCCATACACACGATTCTCTGTTCTCTTCTGCTCACACACGCCCTCATCCTCTATGTTCCTCTTCCTCGCTCAACTTTTGTCACGTTTCAGCATTTAACAACTATGATATGAGGTATTAATTCAGCCTTTAATTTACTTCCATACTCAAGTGTTTCACTGCACAGAACGTGTGTCCTCGGGCACTCTTTCGTGCTTGCTCTCAATTTTCCTCAGTGCAGTTTATCAATACTCAATATACTTATATTCGATCTAATATTCTTATTAAATATACATTTAATTGATCTCTATCATTCTTAGTAAATATACATTTAATCCATCTACCGTTCTTACTAAATATACATTTAATCCATCTAGCATTGTTATTAAATATACATTTAATCAGTCTAGAATTCCCGTTAAAATACATATTTGACCCGTCTAGAAGCCTTACATTTATAAATGTATACATAGCTTTCATTGACCAGGAAAATGCATTGGACAGAGTAAATAGGACAACTGTGGGAGATACTAACAACATACGGAGTAAGCCAACATCTAATCAACCATAATTAAAAGTCTCTACAACAACAGCAACTGCACAGCCAGAACAGCAGCAGGCTACACAGACCACTTTGAAGTTAGATCAGGTGTAAGACATGGTGCGTAATACCCCCCCCCCCCTTTTACTGTTTATTACATCATCATCATAATGTGCCATACCGGTTGGCGTAGGCGATCATGTCCTCCCACAATCTACAGTGCATAGTATCAGTTATGTTGTTTTCGTGATGTTTTCCATGCCATGACACCAAGCTATCCAGTATTTTCTCTCTTTGTCGTCCGCGATCTCTCTTTCCTTTTATTTTGCCAGTTGTAACCAAGTATTCCAACTTTCCTCTTCTCATGATATGTCCGAAAAATGCTGATCGTTTCTTTCTGATGTTTTTTAGGAGCTCCCTTTTTGTGTTGGCCTCTTTGAGAATTTCTTCATTGGTCTTTTTAGCTGTCCAGGGAACTTTCAACATTTTCTGAGAAATCCAATCTCTATAGCCTCTAATCGTCTTTTCATTTGTTTGTCTACTGTCCATGAATCGCTTCCATAGGTCAGAATTGGTTCTATATAGCACCGATGAACTCTCTTTCTCATTTCTATTGACATAGATTTGTTGCATAAGATATTTTTCATTTTCTGAAAAGCTATTTTGGCCTGAGCTATTCTGCTTTTTATTTCTGTGGTGCATCTTCCATCTGATGTTATTATTGTGTCCAAGTATTTGATGCGTTGCACTTGTTTCAGATTTGTCTTGTTTATTTTTATGCTGCATGATGGTGATTGTTTCTTCGACATGATCATTACTTCTGTTTTCTTACTATTCAGACTGAGACCTTTCTTGTTGCTTTCTGTTACTATTCTGTCTATAATTTCTTGTAGTTCATTTTCCGTCTCTGCTATTAAGACTGTGTCATGCGTATATCGCAAATTGTTTATGTTGTGACCGTTTACTTCAATTCCTTTTTTTGTCTACTATTGATCTTTAAATATGTTCGCTGTAAAGTGAGAACAAATCCGGGACAGAACACAGCCTTGTCTGACTACTTGTTTTATGTATTGGAATTGTCCTGTTTGGTTGTTAATTCGTATAGCTGCTGTTTGTTGCCAGTACATGTTTTTTTATGATTCGCAGATCCTTACCGTCAATGTTTAATTTCTCCAGCATATTGATTATTTCCACATGCTTTACTTTATCCAATGCTCTTCTCTAGTCTATAAACCACACATATAGATCTTTCTGTACCTCTATAACTTTTTCTATCAATGTTCTTAAGATGTATATTGCATCATTGGTGCGCTTTCCTTCCACAAATCCACATTGTTCCTCACTTATTTCTGGTTTAATTTTTTTCCTTAAAAGTCTTATGATGATTCTTAGTGATATTTTCGTCATATGGCTCAAGAGAATAATAGTGCGATGGTCTTCACAATCAGTGGCGCCTGACTTCTTCGGTATGGCTACAAAGGTAGATTTTAGTAGATCTTCAGGTATGTGTCCAGTGTTATATATGTCTTTCAGTAGTTTTGTGCTGACTTGTACTCCCAGCTCTCCTAATGCATTTATCTCTTCGATTGTTATATTGTCGGGACCTGGAGCTTTGCCTCTTTTCCTGTGTCGAATTGCATCCTCCACTTCACTCTGCACTATTGGTGGTCCTGTGTCTTTGTTTAAATTGTTTAGTTCTGGTCTTTCATCACCATAGAGTTGACTGATATATTCTTTCCATCTTTCCATTGTCTTCTCCTATTCCATTATTATATTTCCTTCCTTTGATTTCACACATCCCGAAACTTTGACTTCTTTTCTTCCAGTTAATTCATTTAACTGATTGTGCATACATTTTGAGTCTTTTTTTGTGTTGTTTTACATTTCTTCACATTTCTTTTTTACCATCCTTCCTTTGCTTCTCTGCATGTCTTTTGGATCTCTTCGTGCAATATTTTGTATATCCGTTCTTCTTTCTTGTGTTTTCTTCTTTCATCCATTAGTTGTAATATTTCTTCTGTCATCAATTTCTTTATTTGGTTCTTTTAGTCACTGGTATTTGTTCTTTTGTTGTTTGTTGAATCGATTGATCATTTCCCACTGCGCCTCGATGTCCTGTATTTTCTCAATAGCAATATATCTATTTTGTACTATCGTACTGTACTTATCACTCATCTATTTATCTACTCTAAGCATATCTAGTTCTAATTTAATATTTCTTGGGGATTTCTGTGCCTTCCGCAGTTTTATTCTTATCTTTCCAAATTCTGGTACATGGTCACTATTGCAATCTTCTCCTGGCCTTGTTTTAACAGATGTTAGCCCATTCATGAATCTTCTCTGTACCAGTATAAAATCATTTTAATTGTGTACTTCTTTGTCTGGGCTTTCCATGTCCATAGTCACATAGGGTATTGTTTGAACTAGGTGTTACCTGTAATCATTGACGTGTCTTTGCCCAATCTATTAATATATCCCCTTTGTCATTCGTCTCACCAAGGCCATGTCCCCCATTCACATTTTGCACGTAGCTGTTCCTACCTTTGCATTGAAATCCCCTAATATAATAGTTATTTCTTGGGATTTACACTGTTCCATGGTCATCTCTAGGTCATTGTAAAAAGTGTCAATGTCTTCTTCTTCGCTATTACTTGTTGGTGCATAAGCTTGAATTATATTGATATCCTTTGGTCTACCTATCAATTTTATTAGCAGAATTCTATCTGATACTGGCCAAAATCCTCTCAGTTTTGCTTCTTTCTCTAACATGATGCCTACTATTCTGTGTGTTGTTCCCCCATAGTAAATTACATTTCCACTGTCGCGTTGTAATAATCCTACTCCTTTCCATCTTCTTTTACACAGTCCCAAGATGTTCAACTTCATTCTATTAATTTCTTGACTTATGTTTTCTAGTTTTCCAACCTGGAATGCTGATCTAATGTTCCAAGTTCCTATTGCTAGTGTCTCTTTATTTTTGATCTTGCATACAGTAGTTTGATGACGATCTGGTGTCACCTGTAGCACATGACGCTCCCTACCGGCCGAGGTGGCTGTGGAGCCTCCATTAACGTGGTTAGCTGTAGATATTAAGTTGTGTTTTGTCATGATTAGTCTAGGTAATATAAGAAGGTAGTTTGCCATTCCTTTCCTTCTTGGTAGTGACTGTACTAGTCGGAGATAGCAGCCATTGTCTCTATACATGAGATCCTCTGCCTGCCATCGCGGTGTGGGGACCATAACCGGCACTACTTGTCGGCTTCTCCCACAACACCATCCACCACCTGCTCCAATGGCTTCACATAACCATGATAGGGGGGCTAAATGGGAGCTCCACCTTGTCCATGGGTGTCCCGAAGACTAGCGGAGGAAAGGAGACGTCTAACTCCTCCATTTGGTAGGACATAACTCTACCTCTAACCTCACTGTCTAACCTGTTTATTACATACATGTACTATATATGCAAGTTAGCCAACCCATCAGAAACAGAGGAGTTCAACGAGCTTTTAATTGCAGACGATCAGGCACTAATACATGAAACAATAGAAGACCTACAAGAACACTTAAACAAACTTAATAGCACAGGCACACAATACAACATGAAAATCAACATCAACAAACCAGAAGTCATGAAATCCGCCAAAAATAAACATAACATCAACATAACTATCGGAGGTAGGCAACTAAAACAAGTAGTAAAAGTAAAGTACCCCTGTCACGCCAAGTGGCGTATAGGGAATATGGTGTTAGTGACCATACATTTTACAGACCTACAGCACATGATTTTTGGGGTAATGTGGTCGGTATTACGCCCGTGCCGCTTCACTTTCCCAGAAAAAAAATCCGGTACCTATTTAAGGCTGGGTGAACCCGGAAGCCGTCGATTGGGATCGAACCCTACCCCTTGTCCTTTGTAGTCCAGTTCACTAACCACTGAACTATCGCGGCTCCCTTAAAACATTTAGAGGAATTCAAATAGCTAGGTAGTTTAGTGAAAAACGATAATTCACAAACAGCATAGATAGAATCAAGGTCCAATAAAGCTTGTCAAATCATTGGACAGTTATCACGGCTACTGACCAACAAGGCAACTCTAGAGACAAAACGGGCACTATACAATCCAATCTTCATCCCAACGTTGTGCTACCAATGCCAGATCTGGACCCTAAATGCAAGACCAATAAGAAAAATAACCTCTACAGAGATGAAATGTGTCAGGCCAATGACAGGAAACAGTCTGAGAGATAACATCAGAAATCAAGAACTGAGAAAAAGAGCTAGGAATAGTCCCCGCCATAGAATATATAAGGAAACAACAGATAAAATGGTTTGGCCACGTGACAAGGCAGAAAGATCAAAACACAACTCAACGAGCCTGCAATAAACGTTCTGGGAATACCAGACCCTAGGGTCGACCACGAAAAAGATGGGTCGATGGAATATTAGAAGCACTAAGAAATATAACAGCAGCAGATGCGAACAGAAGAGCAAAAGACCGCAAATTATATCTCCCCTCGACGCTGAAAGACAAATGAGGAAAGAAGAAGAAGAAGAAACCTTACTAAATATACTTTTAATCCATCCAGTACTTTTGCTAAATATATATTTAGCTTTTTTTTTTATAACTAATTACACATTTAATTCATACTGCATTGTTTGCAAATATATAGTTAACCTATCCAGCACTCTTAATAAATACACATTTAATCAAGTCTGCATTTTTACTGAACATGCACTTACTCCTCTAGTATTTGCTGCATAAACATTTAATTTACCCCACACTCTTTATATATATATACCACCGTGAGGAGTCCGACTATTAAGTTTATGAGAGTAGAATTTATAAGTTCCCCTTCTTTCAATCAACGCGTGAGCGATGTCATTTAAAAAGCAAGGAGAGGTGTCAGCGCGATCAAGATCATGGCCCTGGCAAATCTCCAGCAATCGTTACTATTCTCACCCATGCAGGTTGTGATACTCTCTACTTGATTATGGTTTGGGTATGTTCACTCATTTCTCAAGGTTGGAAAGGGTTCAGAATGAGGGTCTACAGGTAGTTCTAGGATGCACCAGAAATACACCTATCTTTTTCAGTGAGGTACTTACAAGATGCATTAGTAAGCACCGACAACGTCTAATTCATATGCTCATAGTCTAAACTGAAAAAAAAGGAAAATAAGTAAAGGTTCACTCTATGCCTTGCCAGACGTATATGGGATATGGTGTTAACGACCATATTTTTCTATGACTTCTGCACATTTTTGGATGATGTGGTTGGTATCACGCCATGCCACCTTTATTTCCCGGAAATACTCTGGTACCCTTTTTTAGACGCTTGGTGTACCCCGAAGCCGTGTCTGTCCGAACAAAAAATCCGCCACTTCAGGGGATTGAACCCGGACTCTACTGATCGGGAATAGAGCATACTAGCCATTCACCACCAAGGCTCCAAATCGAAATAATCGAGCATATATATATATATATATATATATATGTGTGTGTGTGTGTGCGTGCGCGTGCGCGTGTGTACGTGTGTGTGTATATATACATGCGAGAGCTGGAACAACAATGAAAGAAATAGAGAATAAACCGGATGCATTCGAAAACATTAATCATCCCCACCACGTGTAATGCTTGTTGTATACAATCTATTGATCTATTTTGTAACGCTTCCATGACTGCTGCACTAATAAGTTGTCAACACGTGAGGCATTCTCCTTCAGTGAATCTTTGATCCAGTTTAGAAGACAGTGTCAGGTCTTAACGTGACCTCTGTCCTGGTTACACGTTATTGGCTTAATCTGCGTCATTAAGGCATCAGGCAAGCTTAACAATGGACTCTTCGATACCACCCGCTGATAAGCCAATATTTGATAAGTATATATGTCAGCAAGCAGCCTTACAGTTAATTGAGTATGTTTATTAGCAACTAGGCTATCTACACATCGTTATATTTGTCATCGAGATCAGTAGGTTCAGTTAATTTCTTGCCCTACCAGTGTCTGTTGTGAAGCGTTGGGTGAGTTGCAGTTCTCTACCCAAGACTATGTATGTCACAGCGGCAGTTGTTAGCCCATGCCGCTGCAGGATGTCTGTAATATTGTCTATTCAATTAACCTGTGGTCTTCCCCCAGAACTGAAGCTGCTAATTTGCACTTGTAGCTGGCCAACACCAGCCTCGTGAAATTACCAGAACCTCTTCATTCGTTCTATTTGTTTATGATCTCTTAGTCTTTCACGGAGAGAATGATTTCAATGGCGTTTTTCCCCTAGTAATGGTATCGTCTTTTTGCTGTTGACAATGTCTTTATTTGGTCATACAAATCATTGCAGTTTTTTGCTCACTTCCTCATTGCTGAATGTATTATATATATATTATTTTATACATCAGATGACATCTAATTCGCCATAGAATATATAAAGAAACAATAGATAACATTGTTTGTCCACGTGACAAGGCAGAGTAACCAAAACATAACACGAGCCCGCAATAAACGATGCCAGAATACCAGACCCAAGGGTCGGCGACGAAAAAGATGGATCAATGGAATATTAGAAGCACTAGGAAACATAGCAGCAACATAAGCGAACAGAAGAGCAAAAGACCGCAAATTATATCTCCCCTCGACGCTGAAAGGCAAATGAGGAAGGAAAGAAGAAGAAGATGACGACATTCAGTACATTGACCTTCTTGCATTTTATTTAAGATTCTCAATTGTTGTTCTCTTTACATATTAAAGCACTATTTTCCGATTTCGGACCCAACATTCATAGAACACGTATCAACACACTTCAGGCTACCAGCTGTGTACACATCCTTGTGAAACTATTGATCCGCCACTTGATAATGTTGGGAGAGACGACACTACACCAGACGATTGATATATGAAAATTGATGATAAGAGCAACTCAGATTCATTTGCAAGCACCCTCAGTATATGCCATTTAGCGAAGGGCATAGGTTCTATATGTTCTTGATTTAGGATCCAGCTAACAAGCCAGCTAAATCAACTATTAAACCAATCAACCAAACAACCAGTGAGTGAACCAACCAACCCAGCCCAACAACTTACCAGTGAGCCAACCGGCCAGCCAGTCAACCAACCAACAAATCAACCAATTAGTCCGCTTCTATATCTCGTTCAGTATCAGATAATTGTGTTGTCTATGCACCGTGTTCTAAGCTGTCACCTAAATGCAAAATAAAGAAGACTTACAATAAAAGTATAATTAATTTCCTCCTTGGCCTCTTCTTACTTTCCCCAACACAAGCATCCTTTGTTTGACTGTGTCTATAGTTTGTACCAGGTAACAAGTAGTCTGTAGCCATCAAGTGGCTTCTTAACGATACATGCTTGTTGTTGTAATGAATCGACGTTTTTGGTTTATTTAGGGGCACACTTTGCGATATTCATGTTTGCCAATCTCTCGATATATATATATATATATATATATATATATATATATATATATATATATATATATATATATATATATATATATATATATATCTCCACTTAAAACGCACTCTTCCAACTGTCTTATCTGAACGCCATACTTGAAAATAAACGTGATGTAGAGGAGAATACATTTGAGAGAAAAACATGTAACACATTTATAGTTGTATTTTTGCAAGATGTTAATATCATTTTCATCTTAGTTTGTGTCTTCCATCCACAGTTGCAATCTTAGAAATGTGTCCTCACCGAGATTAATAATAACTATATTATGTTTCCCTTGCATATGTTCTCGATATATATGTTCACTCCTACAATACAACATAAGAGGTGTTCTTCTCAATGGCTTTACATCCATGATCTCCTTGTGCCTTACTTCTCATAACAAAACAGAAAACAGTCCCGGTAGCTTGTGCGGATCAATGAGGCGGCTTGTGTTGTCTGCCCGTGTTTAGAAGATAAAAAATAATTCTTGCAGCTGTTCTACTATATCAATAGCATCAGATAATGATTGAGGCAAGTATGTTGTATCAAGCAATCTATATACTTGCTTCGAGCAGTTACGTGGGAAAATGTGGTTTTAATATGTGCACTTTTACTATTATAAGATACTTTAATAAAGAATTAACAATCTGACATACTGACTCCTCCTTTTAGTTTTTGCTGAGACCTAGTGGTTAGAGAGTTGGCTTTCGTTCACTACCACCTATAAGTGACGTTGTTTCTGTCGGCAGTTCATTCACAGTGCGGCGAAACGTCATAGCTTTTTTTTTTAAAGTATGAATCACTGATTTCATTTCGTCATGTTATATCATCAATATACCTGCGCGCGTACACACTGGAACAAGGGCGTGTACGCATACGCCTACTTTTGCCAGGCCAAAAACCTCTCACGTGTTAGCGTTTAATGAAACTGTTTAACTTCTTTCACTCTCTTACCTTTTCTTGATGCTCCTTTTGTAATCAGAATTGTATTTTCGCAGTTCATTTTTCTTATTTGTTCACTTCCCATAAAGCACTTTCGACCACTCGCCCCATACAAACTCAGAACAATTTGTTCCGTCGCTGTTTAAAAAAAAAAAATGTCTGCTGCCAATGAAGCTAAAGGAAGCCTAGTAAATCCTCACCGGAACTCTTCGTTCAATCATTTCAAACACAATAAATAATCAAACTAGTACTTGAGTTGGGACATAACTAAACTCGATACCGGCCATCCGGAATGAGAAGCAATCCATAAAATAACGGAGCCTCGTGCTGTTGATTTTCCAATGCCGGAATTTAAGCATGAAAGCTGTTTACTTAAGGATGGTTTTAGTCAAAGTGATTTCCCTTAGCTGTTATCATCTGGCTCAGCCTTATTTCTCCACTTCTTTCTCTCCTCTAACACATTTTCTACCTTTTGTTGTCTTATATACCCTTTTCCACTGCTAAACCCCTCTTTATCAGAGTCGATTTGGGTCCTGTCTCCGTCCTGGTTAAATGAAATCGAACTCAGACATTATGAAACCGTCCTGTCCTTTGGTTCTGTAGTCGGCGGTATTTGGGGGGAGGAGTTCAATAAATAAACCAGATATTTATAGCATCGATGCTGGAAATAATTGAAGAGTGGCTGATGTGTACGTCCAGAGGGATGTGGGCTTTGGGAATAGGTCTGTGGTCTTCTAGTTTGTTTAGCTTGGATTTTTTGCTGTTTCGTTCATCCAGTCGAGAGTAATGTCTAGAAACAAGTGCTTAAACCAGCACTCAGGCAAGCACACGCCAGATTAAACGGAACAAAAATAAAATATAATATTAATAGACCTCTTGAGTTTAAATGTATCCATTTGATAGTATGGGTTGAACACATAATTGGACTTTCTTACAAGTTGACACAGAGCCTACAAACTGAACACATTATTTAGCATCTTACCAGTTGATAGTGTGCTTAGGAACTGACAACATAATCGATTCAACTACTAGCTGACACAACGATTTCTAGCTCTCACACAATAAAGAAAATACAATAAGGAAACCGCGTTTGAACGTGAAGCTCAACCTTTAACAAGACAGCTCTTCTAGCAGTATCCTGGTGATAAAGATCTATCAGTGTATTCATTCAGTAGCTGTATATTCACAAGAATGATCAAATACAGGAAATATTTAATGTCCCTAATATCTGATGGCTACGCACACACACGCACACACAGACACATTTGTATGACGAACAAGATGAGCTCTTATGTGAACGAAATGTGTGTACCAAGTACGTAACATTGCAATAACAGTCTTTGTCTTTAAAATGGATTTGGGTCTACGATGTAGAGACTCTCTCAAATAAAACAATTATGCGGTGCTTGATGTAGAAAATGCTTCCTCCTTGCCGTTCGTCTTGCCAATCTATTTGGAAGAGCTGTCTAGTCTGTGTGCCTGTATACATCAGCTTTCACTCAGCTTTCTCATTCGAGTAGGTTCATAAATGCAGGAAATGCGCGAAAATGCATAGTGCTGGTACTTGTTGTTTATGCTCTCCGAAACGTTGTATGTGCGCACACAAATACGCATGGGCCATTTTCTGTCTATAAACGTGAGATGTGTGTGGCGTAACTATTCATATGTGCAAAGATTGCCCTGTACAAGCTCAGTCATCATCAAGAATGGATGGACACAGCAATGCATATCATTTGCTTCAAGTAGTAAGATTAGTTAAAAAGAGATGCGGCTAAGAGATAGATGGGTAGAACGAATGAGGCCTTGTATATTCAGCGAATTGACATCTTGTCCTTGTACACGCACCAACAAAGCTTTGGGGCCTCCTGTACGGAGATACAAGATATCTTCGTTTTCCCTGCTCAGTGACCATCATTGACAGAGTACTTTAAGCCCGGCCAGTACCATCTTCTCCGCCCCCGCTGTACTCCAGGATGTACTCTGCACCTTTGTTGTCCTCTGCATGTCCGCTCTGATGGCGGATTTCTGAATATTTTCTGTGTATTTGGCGTCTCTCTGCTATATATAAAAGTGTTCATTCCCACTTGGTTGCACCTGTCAGGCACTTCGTGGGTGGTAATTGTATCAATCAAGGTATTGTAGGTGTCAATTAGAAGATTATCGGCACGGGTTATTGCACACAAGGTCACTTAAACTACGTCGCTCTCAAAGACCTATAGTTTGTTTTTCTATAACTTGAGAGGGTGGTAGTGCAAGTCTTTCAAACGTTTATTGGGGGAACAATTCTTATGGCTCCTCTTTTGAGATCTTCATCTTCTCGTGTTACTAAACTCCAGGTAGTAGCTAGTTACAGACGAAACATTTGCTCTTTCAGTTTTATCAGAAAGCACGGAGACTATTGATTGTTTGTGCAGTTAGTTTGGAATAAAAAAAAATAAGGATATCATTTCTAGGCGAATAAACAATCCCCTTAAGGAAAACATCAAAGAGAAGAAAGGAAAATTCTTGATCTAAATCTACATATTTTACTAAAAACATGGGACTGAGATATTAGCAATAAAGATAATGGGATTTAGGAAGGGAAGACAGAGGAGGAATGACAAAAATATAACTGCTCCAAAAAAAAATGATTTAAAAGAAAAAAAAAAAGACTTTTTGGAATGTGTCTCGATGTCACGCAGAAGTGGCACCTGAAAATGTTACAGGAAATGATAAGTGTCTATTAAATATTTGTCTCCCTTTCGTTGGGGAATGACATCGGCAGATCTGGAAAGAAGATTCTGTATGTAGAAGATTTGTTTCATTCGTTGAATTGCCGCTTAAATTGATTTTTGCTAAGATTGTCTGTTAAAAGTTTATTTCATTCAATGAATTCATTTAATTGATTTCTTGAAGTGGGGATTTTCTGTATAATATTTGTTTCATTCGATGGATTGTGGTGAAATTTATTTTTAGTAGAGATTCTCTGCACACAAATTTGCCTTATTCAATAATTCATCTTTTTTTTCTCCTTGCTTTACTTCTTTCTTGTCGACTTCTGATCATTGGCCACGATCAGACATAACAATTATTAGTGTGCTCACCGAACGAGGCCTTGTAAGAATCCACGTTTCTGTATTTTGTTTCGTGTAGGGTACATTAAGCGTGGCTCCAACTGGTCATCACATACGCTATGTCTCTGTAATTTTGTCGCTGTTCTGACTCCCTTTCGCCACCTTCCTTGACTACACCGCCTATATAATCACTTGTGAGTCTTTACTGATCGTACATCACAGAGATGAGATTCATGTTGATAGTTCCCTGCAGAAACCTACGAGGACATTCACGACCAGACAAACACAAAAAGAGAACTCCTAAAAAATAGAAACAAAGACTTAGTCGATATTTTTCGGGCACAACTGAGAAGAAGATTGGAATACTTGGTTACAACTGGTAAAATATAAGGAAAAAGTTAGCAGAGGAAAAATAGAGAAGATACTAGATAGCTTGGTGTCATGACGCGGGTAAACGATCAATGTAATGATAAGGTCATTGAAGACAGAATTGTGAATGGGCATGATCGACTACTACGAACTGTCCAATTAACGTCCTCTTAAGGGCGAACGATGAGAAGGTGTATTCCTTTAGTCATCGGGCGAATGCAAGCAAGCAAGTGGTATGGCACATGATCATTACTACCACTTTGTTTATGTCCTTTTGACAATGACTATTGAACTGTGCTTGGTTACTTATTTGATGTTTGCCAAAATATTCGGACACATTTCTGCAAGTAGATTATATGAAATGATTACAATCTTAATATTTCTCTCTGTTGTTCATTTACATATTCATACAAACGCCTTGAATTTACACACTTATCATGTGTCCTTAGTTTGGGTTTGATTCATGGAGTTAATTTACGGAGATACCTCGTACCTGGAATTAAATTGGTTCCACTAGGTGGTTGAAACTCTGAGTTGCGCAAAGACCGAATAAGGTATCCCCATTTTATATAGCAGTAATGGAAAGTCAATTAATCCGTTCTTCGAACCTAAACAATACCTGTTTTAATAAACTGAAACGGCAAAAACACGTAATTTAAGGTTTAAATATCACAATTAAATGCGATAAATAGTAAATTTGACCATTAAAGCAATAAATAAAATACGCCAGTAAAAGATAGAACAGTTAACATTAGAGAGGAGTGGTAATGTCCTGTGTGGCTGGAAACGTTACAATTGGAAATAACCATATAGTTGTACTGTTAGTGCTTTAGTGTTCTCTCTCTCTCTCTCTCTCTCTCTCTATATATATATATATATATATATATATATATATATATATATATATATATATATATATATATATATATACTGCCTCTCAGCGCTACTAGTTGAGGTTGTGTCGCTCCCCACCTCGAATTCATCAATACTATAACAGATCGAAATATGTGAACAATAATAATTTGTATTCTTCCAGTTTAACCAAAAGCTGGTAATGTTTCAAGCGCAGATCGGATTATGTCTATCTTTATGACACTTTCTTTGTTTTATATGAGCTCCAGCTTTTTTCCGACGGCAAACTCTGCTTTTCACATTCTTTCCGTTTTCCTCAGTTTTTCCGTATTTTACGGTATGTCATTGTTGAATGTGTTTGTGTGTGTATGTGTCTTTCTAAGAGAGGTTTCTTCTTCACTTTTAAACGTTCTTAGTTTCAATGACAGAGTGTCGGCTTCTCTTCTCTATCCGCCACTCCTGACACAAATATTGACAGATTTTGTTTGTTGCTGATGTAATCCCTGTAATATCCACGCCTAGAGGCACATCTCAAAAGGGGAGTAGCCTAATTGTCACGGAAGGCGAGGCAGAGGGTTATGTTTAGCGTTCTATCTAGGCCACATATCTGAAACAATTGCTTCATACAGTCCTACATTAATATACTGTGTGCGTTATATGTGATTTAAAAAAAAAGCAATATGACTTCTATATCAAGTTCGTTTTTAGACTATAATAATAGTGCAATAACAGCAGTAGCCGAGTCTGATCGTGTGTTCATGTGACCGTTTCCCCTGATCCGTAATTTATAAAGAATCCAGACAGAAAAAAAGAATGAATTGAGACGCCAAGTGGTTAAGGAGAAACGTATGTCAAGAGTTAAATGGGGAGTAATTACCTGATTAATAAAGCAAATGCGGTAAAGAAATTATTGAACTGGTGCATGAGTATGGGATACAACCTGCAAATCAAACTTTGATAAGGCATTCAGATTGGAAAGTCAAGTCTGAGATTACGAGCAATGAACACATTCAACAGAATTAAACACATGTTTTCGTGTGCAGCCAACTACTTATTAGAATAGTACATGTAGAAAAATAATGTGAATAAATATACAAATAATTGAAAGAAAAATAATCCTGCCGAAGACGGAGCGTGTCGACCACGGCACAGCTCTAGGGGTAAATCAGGAGGCACAATCATAAGCGAGTACTCATATAAGAGATGAACAATCATATACGAGCACTCATGTAAGAGATGAACAATCATATACGAGCACTCATATAAGAGATGAACAATCATATACGAGCACTCATATAAGAGATGAACAATCATGTGCCAGTACTCAAATAAGAGATGAACAATCATGTGCAAGTACTCATATAAGCGATGAACAATCATGTGCGAGTACTCATACAGGAGATGAACAATCACGAGCACTCATAAAGGAGATGAACAATCATATACGAGCACTCATAAATGAGATGAACAATCATGTGCGAGCACTCATACAAGAGATGAACAATCATGTGCGAGTACTCATATAAGAGATGAACAATCATGTGCGATTACTCATATAAGAGATGAACAATTATGTGCAAGTACTCATATAAGAGATGAACAATCATGTGCGAGTACTCATATAAGAGATGAACAATCATGTGCGAGTACTCATAAGAGATGAACAATCATGTACAAGCACTCATATAAAAGATGAACAAATATGCGCGAGTACTCATATAAGAGATGCACAATCATGTGCGAGTACTCATAAGAGATGAACAATCATGTACGAGCACATATATAAGAGATGAACAATCATGTACGAGCACTCATATAATAGATGAACAATCATGTGCGAGTACTGATACAAGAGATGAACAATCATGTGCGAGTATTCATATAAGAGATGAACAATCATGTGCGGGTACTCATATAAGAGGTGCACAATTATATACGAGTACTCATGTAGGAGATACGCAATCATGTGCGAGCATTCATATAAGAGATGAACAATCATGTGCGAGTACTCATATAAGAGATGAACAATCATGTGCGAGTACTCATATAAGAGATGAACAATCTTGTGCGAGTACTCATATATGAGATGAACAATCATGTGCGAGTACTCATACATGAGGTGCACGATTATATACGATTACTCATGTAAGAGATGCACAATCATATGCGAGTACACATGTAAGAGATGCACAGTCATTTACGAGTACTCATACAAGAGATGAACAATAATATACGAGCACTCATATAATGATGCGCACTCATGTAGGAGTACTGTTATAAGAGATGCACAATCATGTAGGAGTACTAATATAAGAAATACACAATCGTGTAGGAGTACTGATATAAGAGATGTACAATCATATACGAGCACTCATATAATGATGCGCAATCATATACGAGCACTCATATAATGATGCACAATCATATACGAGTACTCATATAATGATGCGCAATCATGTAGGGGTACTGTTATAAGAGACGCACAATTATGTAGGAGTACTGATATAAGAGATGCACAATCATATAGGAGTACTGATATAAGAGATGTACAATCATGTAGGAGTACTGATATAAGAGATACACAATCGTGTAGGAGTACTGATATAAGAGATGTACAATCATGTAGGAGTACTGATATAAGAGATGCACAATCATGTAGGAGTACTGATATAAGAGATGCACAATCATGTAGGAGTGCTGATATACGAGATGCACAATCATGTAGGAGTACTGATATAAGAGATGCACAATCATTTTGGAGTACTGATATAAGAGATACACAATCGTGTAGGAGTACTGATATAAGAGATGTACAATCATGTACATCCTTTAGACTAGCTTACCTTGTGCCGTGGTGTTGGTCGTACCCACAACTGACTTGAGCCTAGGTTAAATAAGCTACATCTTAGGGTCTCACAGTCCTAAGGGGAATACCAAATGTGTTTATATTGCAATCTATGGTAGAGACCTTCTCGTGTGAATGTTGTAACGGTGGGCCTGAAAGTTCCATTGAGCTTAGGCTCTCACTAAATCTAGATCCGGCCTTGGCTCCTACCCCTCTGTCATCGTTTAGGAAAAAAATAGTCAAGTTCGCGTGATCGGAATGCTTGAATACAGAAGGAACATAACAATAATAATAATAATAATACGAAACGTTGAAGACATGGCTACATTTAAGAGGGGTGTAATAGCAACAGTTTAACCTCTGTGGTATCAGATGTTGCACAAGTAAATGTTGGGATTGAAAAAAACACCCCTCGGCCATCACCATTAAGAATAACAAAAAATAATATACATAATGACATAATTTGTCAGGATTTAGCTGCATCTCTAGCATAACAGGAATTGTGAAGTTAGTGCCGGTGGAAGTTATCTTTCGGGAGCGAGAGATACACATAGTCTTATTTTGTGTTCAGATAATGGAAGCGTTCGTTAATATGTGCATACAAACATAATAACTGTTCAGCACCAACACACACATGCGCACAAACCTTATATATCTCATGACACCACTACCAAAATGCATGCTCAAAGTGGCCTGCAACAAATGGGAAAAGTGTGGCAGAGAAGCAAACATAATATAAACTTGTATCCCAGGTATTCAGATATCAAAGATAGAAGGAAATGAGAAGCAATAAAAACTGCAGCAGCTATCTCTGTTAAAATTATAGAAAATTCTGTAAAGATAATTTAACAATTCTCACCGATTCTTATCAGTGTTAGCACCATTGAAAGGGGTACACATATAGTGAGTTGGATGGTCTGACAGAGACATTAATGGATACCACATATATTCAACTCATGTGCCGAAGGTCTGTAAAATGTATGGTCACTAATACCATATTCCCTACACGCCACTTGGCGTGACGGGGTACTTTACTTTTTTTTTTTTATATTTTTTTATATACATGTATTCAACAATGTAAAAATGCACTGCAAACTTGCGGACTGCACTGTTCATAAAACGGTGAAAGCAGATACATCTACAAAGGATGAATTTCACTGTTGAAGATATTGGCATAAAAGATCAAAGTTATAATTAAAGTGAAAACAATCGGAGAGAAGAAAAAACGATATGGTCACGCAAGTCGGGATCGACTCTCCTTATCTAGAATAAATTCAAGCACCACGTTCTCAACTTCATTGTATAAATATACATAGCTATGAATAAAAGTGGGCCTGACCACCTTTGATTGATTGATTGATATAGCAATAAAACTTAGGTTTCTAAGAACCTCTGTTTTTCACAAAGCAACATATGGCCGTGAAACGTGGATTATCGACAGATCAGCTTACAAATCCATAAAAACCTTCTAGCTCAGGTGTTACGGAAATACCTTCTAGCTCAGATGTTACAGAAATACCTTCTAGCTCAGATGTTACAGAAATCCCAGAATGCTATGGATAGAGGAAAGAACGAACGTTCCCGTTTTGCGATAGCTTAATATTTCAGGAAAATGGTTGCTGAAGAACATAAGAAACATGTTTATTATTGACTAGATAAATAAGGTCGTTATAGAGGGCTGTACTAGCTAGACGAGAGAGAGAGAGAGAGAGAGAGAGAGGGAGGGAGGGAGGGAGGGAGAGAGAGAGGGAGAGAGGGAGGGAGAGAGGGAGAGAGAGAGAGAGAGAGAGAAAAATATTATGAAAACTGTTTGTTCTTTCTAAGCGAGACTTGCTCACTGCTATCCCACATAAACTATATACATGATTAAAACCCAGTGATGTGCACTCTAAGTGGAATTAAGAGGAGAAATAATTGATCAATGGTTGTTGCTGCTGTTATCGCTAAAGATGTGTTACATTATTTTTCTTTACATAGCATCATTTTCGTATGCTAATGCAGTCTTTATTTTACTTTAGGTGTTATTGAATACTGAATTCAACTTTTTGATGTAATACATAATAGTTAGTGGAAATCAAGCTAAGATAAATGGGGCTAAGATGTATTAAACTTGCGCATTAATTTTGTCCTAGTATGCGGGACACTATAAGCTGTGTATGCGGAGATTCTATCAGGAGACACAATTGTCATACATTTTTTATGAATTTCAGAAATATCAACATATTCTAGCTGCTTGTATGAACAACAAATGGCCAAAAAATCTTGGCAAATTCACAAATTGGGGACATTTTCCTGCTTAATAACTCTCTCTCATAGTTTGCTCTGCGCCAGTCCCTTGTGACCGACAGTGACTGTGTACTTTCTGTCAGAATTGCCCCTGTCCCTCTGATGAATTCGGACTGGTCCTCTCATCCATTCTCTTGTAGTTTCCTCATAAACTTTCGATGTCACGTCTGCTGGAAAGAAGATAATACATAGAATAAAGTGCACGTGTCTAGTGCCACGTAGGTGCACTTAATGAGTGGTCTAATTTGCGGCTCCCGTCACTGATTGGCTTGTCAATTCCCCGTTCGCAGCATTTGAGGGTGCTGTACTGTTGGTCTCGGAATTGGAAATCATCAAGTGTGGCACCAGGAACCCTCTAGCGTAATGTCAATGATATTATCTGCAGTGTTTGCTATTTCTATTAGACATACATGTTTATAGGAGATATTACCACGACTTGCATTATCTAGATGAATTCATGTTATTTGCCAGACAATGGTCGAGTATTTTGTTTCATCAATTATTCCAGAAAATGCCACATTCGAACATCACTACCGAGAAACATTATGCCAAGCTCACCATATGAAGACACTGGTTCTAAAGGACTCCATTATTAAGCTCAACATTGTATTACATTCCTGACGCTTTTGTTTTCTTTCGTCAGATGAAGTTACCGAAAAATACAAATTCCTCCCTCCTTCCCTCCCTCAGAATACACAATTTACAAACGAGAGAGCTATTTGATTCCTCTTTAAGATGTCCCAAGGCACTAGCTGTATGGCAAAAGAAAGAATAATATGATCATACATGGAGCTTTGAAAGAAGACAAAAGATAGGCATATACAAAATAATCAGAATGTGACATATTGTTGGCATAGAAGACTTACAAAGTCGTTTATTTTTATTTTACTGTAGTACTTTCCCTATCGTGTATTTGTATATAGTATACATAATTATTGTGCTGTGCCTGATGAAGGCTTTTGCTGAAACGTCGTAATTTGTCTCGTCTGTCTACAGGCTTAGCTGCTTAACAACATAAACACAAATATGTAGACTTTATAAACCAGCGAAGAATGATTGTGTTCTTAACAATGCAAGGGAGATCTTATTTTTGATCACTTACATTTTTTGGCGGTCTTCCGACCAAAGGACGAAACAGAACGTAACATCTATCTATGACCTTTATGGTTTGATAATTGCGGCCAACTTAAGTACAATAATACCTTGACTGTACCTTATGGCTTAATTCCCCAGTGACCAGCAAATGTACCTGTTCATTATTAAACTATGGATCTCAGCGATGAACATTGCCAACATTTCCATTAGCTGATTACTCAAGGAAGAGACAGTAGAGGTGAAGTTGGAATACATCTGCTCCATTGATCTCGTTTGCTCTGCAGATGTTAGGTTAACTGTTGAACTAATTAACACCCTTGATACAAAATACATTAGCACAATAATGAATGGCTTATGCCGTAATTAATGTGCTCACTTAATGATTGATTGGGACTTTTCATGACATAATTAAAGGTCATCTCCGCCGGTATGGAGTGAATCTGCATTCCTTATTTGTCCTATATTTAGAAAAAAAATATGAGAACTCATTTGTGGTCATCATACTAAGTGAGAATGACTTCGTGACGATAGTGTATTATAATTAAGACAAAAATATAATGTCAGTGTAAATTAAGGATGAAATGGTCGTATAATTAAGAATCAACGAATCTCGTCATAATAAATTAACAATGAACAAATCTCTTCCAAAATGAATTAGGAATGGATGAAATACTTCCGGATGAATTACAAAGAAACGAGTCTTGTCAGATTAAATCAATTTTCGTCTTTTTCTTCTTGACTTCCTCTGATGCGCTTTCTGATGTTGAGGGAGGCATACAATTCTGTCTCACTCGCTCCTGACAATGCCAACCATGTTCATTGTAAGTTGCAATAGAATTTCTCCCGTGTTTCTACTTCTTACTTTAGGTCTGCCTCATCTTCTGCATCTCACTTCTTTCACTGTATATGCTTTGTGCAGCTTATGGTTACTAGACATCCCTTTTAGATCGGCAAACCATTTATTATTATACTGTACCTCTGCGTATGTCTCTACTCTTCTTTTATGGTCTCAGTTTTAAACTTGTTTCTTCTTTAAACATCTCGTCTCTAAAGTGACTAGCTTTTAGTTCTAACCGGTTGTGATCGAGTTGGTTTAACCATATTCATATGATCTTTCAATATTAGGAAGAAACAATAATCATTCTTTGGCCATGTAATTAGAAGGGAACAGCTAGAATGCATTGTAACAGCTGGGAAAATTGAGGGACGAAAAGACAGAGGCAAAAGGCAAAGAGAAAATATACCATACAGCTTTAGAGAATGGCGTGCCAGAAGGTCAACAACAGTAATGATAAACAACTGTCCAGATCGAAAGTTGTGAAGAGACATACATGATCACCTACGAATGGTACTTGATGATGATGGTATGATGCTTATTTCTTTATTCATTTTATCACTTTGGGAGATTCTTTGAAGACATTTGAAAACATTCTATCAGTTTGACTTTGTTAGCACTCGACAACTGTGTTAACAATTAGCACAGCTTGTCAGATTAAATTCATCTATCTAATCTATTGACCTTTCGAGCCGTAGCCGGCCCATAGGGCGTAGACCAAGATACTCCTTCTCTTATCTAAATTTTTACTCTAGCAGTTTAACATTCTTTTAAAGATATTTTATCAAATCTTGCCATATGTCTCTGTTCTGTGCAAGCAGCTCTATCTCATTGAGGGAGCCGATTCCTACTGCTCTTGCCTCTCTCATCAATGTATGTTCTTCTCAGCGTCTCTCCGGGTCTTCCTTTTTTCCCTCTTACCTGTTGTTTCCCACATGAGGGCTTGCTTTGTTATTCGGTTATTATCTCTTCTCATCCATCGTCTTTTCTTGATTACTGAAGATATTAGTGGTTGATTGGTGATTTCTCTAATTTCCTCGTTTGTTTTGACTTCGTTCCACGTTATACCAAGTATTTTCTTTAGACATTTATTTTATTGATTAAATTCATAATAATTAGATATTGTCATACTATTTTAATAGTGCTCATTAACTCTACTAATAAACAGTAAAGAACACATTGCTAGAATAATTTATGAATAATTTAATGTTCTCAACCTTATGTACTCCTTGTTAGTTTATTACTATGCTATTATATATATATATATGTGTGTGTGTGTGTGTGTGTGTGTGTGCGCGTGCGTGCGTGCGTGCGTGCGTGCGTGTGTCATGAGAATAGACTAACAGGGGGTAAAGCCTGCTAGTACCGTCTACTCACGTAAAGTTGACAATGTTGCCGCCTTGACGCTCTATTATTTGTGATCTCTCAACATTATGAAAAGTGTCGATTTAGTTCACTTTATATATCAGAATTTAAGTCAAAAATCAAACCAAGAAATGTACGTGTAATAAACTCATCAGAAAGTGTAGACTCCACGCTGTTTATCACTTATTGAATTTTCTCTCTCTCTCTCTTTTTGCTGACCGTCTGTTTTTATTAGTGAGCTTGTGACAGTGGACAACGTATTCTTCTTCACTTTCCTTCCGCATTTGCCTTTCAGCGTCGAGGGGAGATATAATTTGCGGTCTTTTGCTCTTCTGTTTGCCTCTGCTGCTGTTATGTTTCCTAGTGCTTCTAAAATTCCATCCATCCACCTTTTTCGTGGTTGACCATTGGGTCTGGTATTCTCACAACGTTTGCTGAAGGCTCGTTGTGTTGTGTTTTGATCTTTCTGACTTGTCACGTGACCAAACCATTTTATCTGTTGTTTCTTTATATATTCTATGGCGGGGGCAATTCCTAGCTTTTTTCTCAGTTCTTCTTTTCTGATCTTATCTCTCAAACTGTTTCCTGACATTCGTCTAACACATTTCATCTCAGTAAAGGCTATTTTTCTTATTGTTTGCATCTAGGGTCCAGGTCTTGCATTGGTAGCACAACGTTGGGATGAATTTTGTATTGGTAAAAGTATAAAATCCATAATATCTAAATATCCACTATATCAAACGGCCGACTTCATGTCAAAGTTAATGGTTCGCAGTCTAAATAGGTCCTAGAATTAAAGTGAATGGGAAGCATTTTCAAAGAATACAGACAATACGATATAGAAATTAAAACAGAATGCCAGACGCAGTTACATTTCCAATGTCGTCATTACTCACACATGCAATCATCATCAAGGCAAATAAAAAACGAGTAATGATAAATAGTAAGATAGGGCTATTGCTCTTTAATCAGTGTCAAACATTGTTACATCTAGAGGACGATTATAGAATATGTGATGAAGGGAAATATAAAAGGTGCCACAAGAATAGATAGATTGAGAGGTGATATCAGAAAAAAAGTAATGAGATGACATATCTCACGACCCCGTGGCTGAACGGTTCATGCACTTAATTGCCGGAAAGAAAGGTTTAGGTTCAGTTCCAACATGTGGCTTTTTATGGGAGAAACATGGCATTGGGGTTCACTCAGATCTGAAAACGGGTGCCATGTGATGTGTGTGAGTAGGGCGACCTGATGTGATACTGACAACGCCTACCGTAAAATGTGTTATTGGTCATTGAAAAATGTGGGCATTACCTACTATATATTCCCCATACATCTTAAGGCGGGTAGATACTCCTGACTTATTTCATCATCGAGTGCCGTCTCTTTATCGAAGTTTGGCTACCATGAAGCGTCATTCCAATCTGTCGCTTGCTTTGAAGCTGCAGGTTGTTATTAGCTGACCTGTCCGTCTTTTTAATGTTACTAGTCCATGTTAGTCTTGGTCTGCCCATGTCCATTTTACCTTGTATTTTCCCTTCCTATATTACTTTTAGTATGCTGCTGTGTCTTCTAACATGGCCCACCAATCTCATTTCCTGACCTATTTACTTGCACCAAACACCGAACAATAGAAAGATGACGTGTTTCGGTGGTGTCATGAGATTGAAGACTAGATCACTACCGTCGTTCTTCTTCTACAGCAATCTACAATCTGGCCTTATAGCACAAGAAGTGTCAAGAAGTAGATGTATAGGTGCCATCACGTCAATTCTCTAGGGGTACGAACTAACATAGACCAATACTACGCAACATAGAAAATCACAGCTTCCCACAACACTGCTAGCAATAATTTATATAATCAGAGTAAATTACTAGTCTGAATGGAATCAATTAGGAATGAAATAATGGGTTTACAACAAGTAACAGTAAATGTCCCCTCCACGACTTGCTCGTTGTATGGGGCTATATGGTGTTAGTGGCTATATTTTTCTATGACCACGGCACAATTTTGGGTGATGTTGTCAATGTCACGCCAGCCTTCTTTACCTCCAAGAAAAATCTCTGGTACCCATTTTTGGAGGCTGGAAGAACCTCGGAGCCTTGTCGGTCCAAAAAAAAAAAAAAAGAATATACCATTTCTCCTGATCGAACCACGACCCTTCTTCTGATCAAGATGCAAGCACCCTAACTTTTCAGCCACCGTGGCTCTTTATGGATTTGGAGGAGGCAAAATTTAGCACAATATTAGCGTATATATTTTAGAATGAGATGATCACGTGATAGTAAATAAAGAATGGACTAGTGACGTAGGTGTAAATAAGAAATGAACTTTGTACTTGTGCATAACCCACTTTAAATCTACTACCTACTGATGTAGACTACGGTCAAAGAGACGTAGAAATGAATTAATAATTTAGAATGAACTACTAGTGTCACAATAATTTAGAATGAACTACTAGTGTCACAATAATTTAGAATGAACTACTAGTGTCACAATAATTAAGAATGAACTACTAGTGTCACAATAATTAAGAATGAACTACTAGTGTCACAATAATTAAGAATGAACTACTAGTGTCACAAAAATTAAGAATGAACTACTAGTGTCACAACAATTAAGAATGAACTACTAGTGTCACAATAATTAAGAATGAACTATTAGTGTCACAATAATTAAGAGTGGGCTACTAGTGTCACAATAATTAAGAATGAACTACTAGTGTCACAATAATTAAGAATGAACTACTAGTGCCACAATAATTAAGAATATAGTATACGCCAGTATAATTAGCAATGAACTACTAGTGTCACAAAAATTAAGAATGAACTACTAGTGTCACAATAATTAAGAATGAACTACTAGTGTCACAATAATGAAGAATGAACTACTAGTGTCACAATAATTAAGAATGAACTACTAGTGTCACAATAATTAAGAATGAACTACTAGTGTCACAATAATTAAGAATGAACTACTAGTGTCACAATAATTAAGAATGAACTACTAGTGTCACAAAAATTAAGAATGAACTACTAGTGTCACAACAATTAAGAATGAACTACTAGTGTCACAATAATTAAGAATGAACTATTAGTGTCACAATAATTAAGAGTGGGCTACTAGTGTCACAATAATTAAGAATGAACTACTAGTGTCACAATAATTAAGAATGAACTACTAGTGCCACAATAATTAAGAATATAGTATACGCCAGTATAATTAGCAATGAACTACTAGTGTCACAAAAATTAAGAATGAACTACTAGTGTCACAATAATTAAGAATGAACTACTAGTGTCACAATAATGAAGAATGAACTACTAGTGTCACATTAATTAAGAATGAACTATTAGTGTCACAATAATTAAGAGTGAACTACTAGTGTCACAATAATTAAGAATGAACTACTAGTGTCACAATAATTTAGAATGAACTACTAGTGTCACAATAATTAAGAATGAAATACTAGTGTCACAATAATTAAGAAAGAAGCATACGCCAGTATAATTAGCAATGAACTACTAGTGTCACAATAATTAAGAATGAAATACTAGTGTCACAATAATTAAGAAAGAAGCATACGCCAGTATAATTAGCAATGAACTACTAGTGTCACAATAATTAAGAATTAACTACTAGTGTCACAATAATTAGCAATGAACTACTAGTGTCACAATAATTAAGAAAGAAGCATACGTCAGTATAATTACAAATGAACTAATGTCACTAGAATTAAGCATGAACCGATTTTGTTAGAATAATTGAGAATAACTAATGACGTCATGTCAAATTAAGAATGAACTGACGGCGTTATAATAAATTGGAAATGAACAGTTGACGTCATAATACAATGATTTTCATTTTAAAAAATATAGTGTGAAATGTAGTAATCTAGCTATAATAACTTAACAGTAGAGAAATCTCGTCTGAATAAATGAAGAATAACTTCATAATGCGAACAGTTTGAGTGTCAGTAAATGAAGGAGCGTGTTAGACCGGCCGTCTCTTGTAAAAGTGGTTATGTCCATGTTTGAAGCAGCAGTCTTGTTTAGTTGCCAGCTTCCCCGGAAGACCTTATTCTGGTTTATCTGTCAAAATGTCAAGCTCTCCTCACTGACCGCTCGGTATCCGACAGTCCAGACTCGCCATTGCCAGAGATTTAATTTTTATTTTCTTGTAATGGCGGCCAGACTTCTTTAATTCAATTCATGCCTCCCACTGAGTCTATCGACTCCTGGCCAACCGTTGACAGCTGATGAGTTGCTATGTGAATTGGTTGGATCACTTCTTTCTGTCCCTAATTCCCTTTTCTCCTCTTATTTTTCCTTTCCCCACATTATTCTGATCTTCCTTTTTTTCGCTTACGTTCTTGATCTTCATTTCTTCTTCTGCTGCTCATCGTCTAATACTTATCATGTTTCTTCTTTTACTTTCTTTGTCTTCTTTCTGTTTTTCTTTGTCTTCTTTTTGTGTTTTCTTCCTTGTTTTTTTTTCCTACTTCATGTTTATTCTACTACTCCTCCTTAATCGCCTTTCTTTCTGCTTCTCCTCCTTATTTGCCTTACTTTCTCCTTCCTTTTTATCATAATTCATTTCCTTACAAAAATGTTCTGGTTATTCGAGTATTCGTTATTCGACACCAGAGGAGTGCATTTGCATTTACAGAATGCTCTGCGGGCGAAAACACTCAAAGACGACAGAAGTGCTTTAGTTATGACCACGAGTAGCGTGGCGACAAAGGAGATGGCAGTGACCAAAGTATTGATCTGGTTAGAGTCACAAGACTACACCTGCATATTATGTGATTGGACTAGAGTTGTAAGAAAAGTGGAGGCGGGCTTTATACTCAAATAAAAATAAAAAAAAAAAATGGTATGTAAGAAGCTTTACGTGATAAATGGACGACACAGACTAAACAACGTTTCGGCCCAATAGGCCTTCATCAGGAACAAACAAAAAAAAACACACACACAAAACTAATAATGAAACAACCAAAACAAAAACAATCGAAATGTGTTAAAGAAAACAAAATTAACTATCCTGTCAAAACAAAAGGAAATAGCAACCAAGTTCGGCTGTCGTGAACGTAGAGAAACGTACAGAAATGTGAGCAAATGCACACAGAACCAGAGAAGTTCACACATGGGTCAGTTGTGTTTGCACACTGACCCCTGTGTGAACTCCTCTGGTTCTGTGTCCATTTGCGCACATTTCTGTACGTACTTGGTCCCCCCTTTTTTTTTTCCCTAATAACTCCCCCTTCTTATAGCTAACCGTACAAACTGTTACACAACTCACAATCTCCCGCCTCCTTCCTATAGCTAACCGTACAAACTGTTACACAACACACAATCTCCCCTTACAGCTAACTGTCAATTGCTACACAGAACACAAACCACATTTTTTAATGAGAAAACAAATTTGGAAGACGAAAATCTTTAATTGGAAAAGAGTAAAAATGCGAACAAATCCGTCATATCCAATCTTCTCTAATTAAATGTTGACTTTATGCACTGTAAGTTGTAGAAAAAAGGATCCTGGTTGAGCAATAAAGCGACTCCTGTGTAATACGATACATTGAATTGAGAAAAAAAAAAGAGATAGAAAAGGTAGGAGTCTTTGGGTAAATAACAAATAAGAAGAAAGGGTATAGAAAAGAATGACGGCAGAAATCAGCAAAGAAACTGGACTGAATGTATGGGCGAAGAGAAATATTGGGAAAGAAATCTTTCCCAAGAAAAAACACGACTAACCTTAATCCGAAAAAATAACATCAATTTCCTGAAAAGAAGGCATCACAAAACAATTTTCGACTCTGGACACAGAATATGCTGCTTAAAAGTTAATTGAGCTGAATACGGCCAAAACACACCCCAGAATGTCAGCAGCTATGTAGTTGTGAAACTGTTGAACAACATTGTTGTTGTTGATTATTTGTTGAAAGTCTGGTTCTTGTTGATGTCATGAAGACACCAACCACTACGTTTGAGGTTAGATAATGGACAATTCGATTCTACGATTATATGGAACCAAACAGCAACTCACAAACATTTACCACCACTTGACAATGAGCCAAAAGACGGTCCCATATACTGCTGGATCAGTAAATCCACCATTCAACCACAAATAATTATTGGAAAACACTTTCACTTCACCCTCAGCATGCATTGTATAACGATGGCATCAACTTCGATCTATTACATTGTGTGTATTGTTTGCCTGTCTTCATGAGTATAGCATCGTGTAGACTGTGTGATAATGTGTTTCAGCTAGCTCTGGTCCCTAACCGAATCAGTCAGACGGTAGTGAGAACTGTTTCATTAGTTGTCTACTTGTATATCTCTCGTATATTTACACAACAACAAAATGAGGCAAACGACATCGTTATTCTCTCACATTAATTTTATTCTCCATCTCGGTGACAGTGCCCTTTCTGCGCCCCCCTCCCCCACACACACTTTATTGTATATCCGGTCGTTTTACTTTTTCCCTCTTTTCCCAGTCACATACCCTTTACTTTTTCCCTCTTTTCCCAGTCACATACCCTTTACTTTTTCCCTCTTTTCCCAGTCACATACCCTTTACTTTTTCCCTCTTTTCCCAGTCACATACCCTTTACTTTTTCCCTCTTTTCCCAGTCACATACCCTTTACTTTTTTCCCTTTTTTCCCAGTCACATACCCTTTACTTTTTCCCTCTTTTCCCAGTCACATACCCTTTACTTGTTCCCTCTTTTCCAAAATCACATCCCCTTTACTTTTTCCATCTTTACACAGTCACAGTCCTTTACTTTTTCCATCTTTTCACAGTCAGTCACATCCCTTTACTTTTTCCCTCTTTTGCCAGTCACATACCCTTTACTTGTTCCCTCTTTTCCCACTCACATACCCTTTACTTGTTCCCTCTTTTCCCAGTCACTTACCCTTTACCTTTTCCCTTTTTTCCCAGCACATACCCTTTACTTTTTCCCTCATTTTCCAGTCACATACCCTTTTTCACTCGTTCTTCTGACTTCCTTTCTTTTATTTTCTTTAACCTTTCTCTCTCTCTTTCTCTCTCTCTCTCTCTCTCTCTCTCTCTGCATAACTACTCTCCGAGTCGCAATTCCTATCTCTCACTTTACTCTATGTACTCATTTTCATATTGCAGTGTCACTCTCATTCACTTTACCGTCTCATCTCTCTCTTTCTTACTATATCTCTCACTTTATTACTATATCTCTCACTTTACCGTCTCATCTCTCTCTTTATTACTATATCTCTCACTTTACCGTCTCATCTCTCTCTTTATTACTATATCTCTCACTTCTGTCTTCCTTACTATATCTCTCACTTCTGTCTTCCTTACTATATCTCTCACTTTACCGTCTCATCTCTCTCTTTATTACTATATCTCTCACTTCTGTCTTCCTTACTATATCTCTCACTTTACCGTCTCATCTCTCTCTTTATTACTATATCTCTCACTTTACCGTCTCATCTCTCTCTTTATTACTATATCTCTCACTTTACCGTCTCATCTCTCTCTTTATTACTATATCTCTCACTTCTGTCTTCCTTACTATATCTCTCACTTTACCGTCTCATCTCTCTCTCTTTATTACTATATCTCTCACTTCTGTCTTCCTTACTATATCTCTCACTTCTGTCTTCCTTACTATATCTCTCACTTTACTCTCTAATCTCCAATTTGCTCACATCACTCTTAGTACCCACTCTCACACTTTATCTGTGCCACGTTCTAGCTTTACTCTTCCCTCCTCTCCCCGTCTCTCAACTTCACTCTTATGTCGCCTCTTATGCTCATCATGCCCAGGGACATCTCACTAACGACATTCAATAACTCACTCAGACCCGCTGCGAGAATGACATTCCTGGACCATGACAATACTTGAGGCTGTTATTATGTCCGAGACTATCAGGAAACGGGTTTACTGCCATTTGAGTAGATCTGTTGGACTGTACGCTTGTAGTCTGTGGTGGGTGGGGCCTGTGTACACATTGTGAGGGCAGACCGAGTGTCGTGTCTCGAGTGTTGTGTGCACGTGCTGTGACAGTGGAACGCTTATTGCCGGGCGGGGGGGGGGGAGGAGAGAAAGAGGTGTACACCCAAATATAGGATAGCTGTGTCTGGTAGTGTGTATATGTTGTAATTGGGTGGGCCTTGTCTGTGGTGATGTGTAGGACATTTTACACCCGAGGAGATGGTCGCCTAGTGATGTGTACATGTGAGAAAATGATAGACCAGTGATGTTTACAGAAGTGAAAATAATTGCTGTTTTAATTGTTGTACACATGTTGCGATTGGTTGAGTCTTGTCTTGTGATAGAGTAACGTTAGTCTCAAATGGTGTGTACACGTTGCAGACTGGTGTCCTTTGCGAGTGCTGTATTGTGTAAGCTGTGCATTTGGAGGTAAGAAAAGTGCGCTTTTTATGATGCTTCGTACAATGAGAAAGAGGAGTGTTTGATTGTTAATAGAAGTGGTAATGATTTTGTAACTTAGCGAATCTCATTTCAGTTTGTCAAAATAGTTTGATTATGTAATGGTATGTATGTATATGTGTGTATGTATGTATATATGGAAGAACGTACTTATGTATTTGCTTGCATGCGTGTGTATAAGGGTCTGTAGATCTGTTTTTGCGCGCGTGCACTTATGCATACTTATATGCCTGCGTTTGTATACACCTACATGTGCACTCATTTAGAGACATGCTTTGAGAGATAAAGAGAAGTATTGATCCTTGTGCAAGGCAAATAACCGTTCAGGTAGATGATATATTTTAAGTTGCCGATGTGTAAAGGTTGTTGTTAGGGTCATCGCCACTGCACACAGGGCAAATCCATAGGTGCTCTGATGTCCCCTTCGAGAAAATCCAAGGGGAATCCTGGACCACGTGCACGAACTCCTTAGCTGGTTTTGGGATTCACGGTGTGGGTATATTTCTGCCGACACTCTTGCCAGGACAACGGTCTAGACTTTTCGATTTGTAATTGCCAAGGGTTCTTTAACGTGTGCGAGTGCACACCGGACCTCCAGTTTATTGTCGTTATCCGAGACGGGTAGACATCGGATCACACTACCAGAGATCACGGGATGATAACGTCATAAAGAAACCACGGGTTGATTATTTTATATTAAAAAAAATTCGCATCGCTTGCGGTAGGTTTTGAAGTAGACTTTATTCTGCGGCCGATGTCGTGTCTCTAGACTACCCGTCCCTAGTGTGTGGTGTATAACGGTGATATTTACTGATTGATAAATGAACAAGACATGATCAAAGCAATACCATCACCACAAAGGAACATCTCATACATAGTATATTTGATATTCATTGTCACAATTGTGCTAGCACTGCCAAACATGGTCACTTACGACTAAACATGGAAGGAAGCTAGTCACAGCAGAGATGAGATGTCTGAGAAATGAAGTGACTATATGAGACTGACTCAGAAATGATGTTACAAGAGAAAGAGCGGGCATTGATCAATCCTAAACTACATACACAAACAACAAACAACAGGTTTGTCCATCTAGAAAGAATGTCATTGATTCATTACCTACTAAAGATATAATAACATAGAATAAGGGAGAAGAGGAAGAAGCAGGCCCAGAGTAATATGTATCGAAATCCAAGAAACGCTAAAGCATCTTGAATGGGCAATGGTTGAAGCCGCCAGAAGGGCGAGAACCAGAACTTTTTATCTCCCTCGGCACCCGAATGGGTGGAAGTGAAGAAGATAAATGAGCGTGTTGAAATGGGTGGGGGGGGGGGCGCAATGACGGGGAGTTTGGAAAAAAAGTTAGAACGAACAGTGAAGTTTTCACTATAATGTCAAAGATAAGTAGTCAATATTGATGAAGAGAGAGAAAGTCGGTGGGATATTAACATCGTTTTACAAGTGATCACATGCTGTATTCCGGGGGAGAGGGGAGGAGAGAAGAGAGGGGGGATGTCACAGATGGATAGAGAAAGGCAGAGAGAGATAAAAGTAGTTTAAAGAGACTGAGGAAGAGAATTAAAGAATCGAAGTAATTACTCTGGTTAAACGTGTTTTAATTGTCAGTGACTGTGTGAGTGCGTGTCAAGCTATCATTTCCTACAGCCTGCACACATCCTCCTGAGATTTCAAATACGTTTACCTTAACCAAAGCAATGTGAACCATCTCCAGTAGAGTCTCCAAGGGCATGGTTAGTCACTCTTATAATTTCACAATGATTTCACTCATAGACCTCATCTGTCCATTTTGATTTCCTTCGTTTATTCGCCACACTGTTATCATCCCTCTTACTCCAACATCAGGTTGTTAACGTTTGCAGCACCCAACGGATGACAATAAAGGAAAGTAGGTTTGAATGTGGACCGTTTCGACTGTATTCGATTCAGTTCAGTGGATGATATGCATTTTGGTTGATGTGGACAGTACTGAAATATTGATATCGTATCATTTGGTTCATGAGGGAGTATTAAACAAAGTACTGATGAAAAACATCAACTTTCATTGCATTGCCTAAAAAGAATGGTGCAGTTGAATGCAGTGACTTTAGAACAATAAGCCTAATGAGCCATGTTGCAAAAATCTTGCTTAAAGTTATACAAGGAAGGATTCAGAATAAAATCAATACTGAATTAGATGAGCAGCAATTTTGATTTAGGAAAAATAGCGGGACAAAAGAAGCCATATTCTGCATGAGAACATTAATCGAAAAAATACACAGATGTAAACAAACCAATATATGCCTGCTTCATAGACTATACCAAAGCTTTTGATAGAGTACACCAGAAACAACTTCTAGAATGCATAAACGAGATACTTCTAGATGACATGGACATACGACTAATATGTAATCTATACTGGGGGCAAACATCAATAATAAAATATAACAAATAGAACTCTACACCAATTGATATAAAAAAGAGGAGTAAGACAGGGATGCATCCTATCACCAAGCTTGTTCAATCTATACACTGAGACAATTTTTAAAAACATCATAGAGATGCCAGGCCTACAAATTAATGGGAAGACAATCAATAACCTAAGATATGCTGACGATACTGTACTGCTAAAAGAAAATCATAAAGATCTACAACAATCGTTTAATGAAATAAACATGACAATAAAAAAATATGCACTAGATATGAATATCAAAAAGACTAAAACTGTGACCATAAACAAAGAAGATATTCAAAACCCACAAGTGGATATCAAAATAGTGGGAATAGACCTGGAGACAGTTCAGAACTACAATTACCTTGGGCATACTATAACCAGTGATGGAAAATGTACAACTGAAATGAACAAAAAAATAGGAATGGCAAAAAGTAATTTTAATGTCATGAAGAACATACTAACATCAAAACGAATAACACCAGGGCTAAAACTAAGAATAGCAAAATGTTACGTCTTCTCAATATTCCTATATGGTGTAGAACCATGGACATTAGACAAGAAAACAGAACAGAGAATTGATGCCTTTGAAATGTGGATAAATAAAATAATAGGTACAATTGGATGGAAGGAAAAGAAAACAAACGATGAAGTTTTAAAACAACTAAAAATGAAAAGAGAACTACTAAGCACAATTCAAACAAGACAAATGCGATTTTTGGGCCATGTTAAAAGACACAGCAGCCTACTAAAAGTAATCCTGGAGGGGAAAATACAAGGTAAAAGAGGCAGAGGCAGACCAAGATTAACACAGACAAGTAACATCAAAAGAGGGACAAATCAGCCTATGACAACCTGCATCATCAAAGCAAGAGACAGAGCAGAATGGCGCTCCATGGTAGCCAACCTTCTTTGCGGAGAAGGCACTCGATGATGATGATGATGATTGATATCCCATCATTTGGTTCAAGAGGGAGTATTAGCACCGTACCGATTAGGGGAAATGAAAAAAAAAATGTATATCTATTAAATAGAAAAAAAAACATTACGGATAAAGCTTCACGTAACAAGTGGACAACACAAACCAGAACAACGTTTCGGCGCAATAGGCCTTCGACGGGATCAAACATACAACACACGTACACATATATTACGTGTATTAAAAAAAATAATTGAAAAACATAAATATTATTTATTTTTTATTTTTGAATACATATTAGTATGTGTGTTGTATGTTTGTTCGTGTTGAAAGTCTCTTGCATAGAAACGTTGTTCTTGTTTGTGTTATCCACTTGTTACGTGAAACTTTAATCATACCGTTTATTTTTAATTGTTTATATATATATATATATATATATATATATATATATATATATATATATATATGTTTTTTTGTTTCCATTTCTCCTCACTTTTAGCTTCACTGCAGCTTCACATTTTCATGCATTTATGTGCATTTCTTTTGCCTTGACCCAACGTACTGATAACTTACCGTTTGGTTCATGAATGTGGTATTACCATTTTGAAAATCTTCATCGTTTGATAATGCAAGTAATACATTGAATGTCTTGTCTTTTGCTTCATTAGAATAGTATTACAATAGTCAGTCATTGTAATTTAGTTTGTTAGAATAATGGTAATATACTGCATGTCTTGCAAGTCGGAATCATTAGAGTAGTATTATCATGGTCAATAACTTTGTCATCTGTTTCACGAGGGAAGTATTCTTCATCTTTCACGTTTGTTTCTAAATGGCCATCTATTGAGCTGCCTCGTCGTTATCATCGTAATTACGATTTTAAACGCTCTTTCACTCATTTTCGCCACTAAAATTTTGAGACTAGCTTGCGTACACCACTTCGATCTTTATTCATTTGGCCAGGATTTCAGTGACTGCCATCAAGGTTTCGAGGAGAGCCCTACTTTGCTTCGCTTTGCTGTCCCTGAGTTGCGGGCCTCTGACTGTTGACACCTTATACGTTGTGTCTGTGTTATAGAGCAATATAAACATATTGAATGCCTTGCCGCTTGGTTAAGAGAAGCATTCACGCTTATAATCAGTTGTTATAATATTGTGTTATTTGATAGAATAATATCGATGTTTAACACTATGTTATTTTAGCAGAACAGTTCTGTCCCCGAATACCGCCATCAAATTATGAAAATATTTTCTTCAGGCACAAATACTTTTTAAATTACTTCAGGGGCATGAATAACTGTAACCCGTGCGTACATTCTATGTTGGTATTATCAATTCATTATATAATTACACTCTGTTCTGTTGGTATTGTTATTGTTGGTAACAGTGAAAGTAAGTCTCATGCTCTTGATAATGTAACACATTACTAATTGCTGACTTCAGTTCCGCTATAATTGAATATCTGAGGCATACACTAATGTTATACCAACAACGAAATCACATTATCATGGTTTGTTTCTGTAGGACATCACACGGTGTGTATGTAGAGTGTCATTGTAGCTGAAACGTACTAGGGTCGGTCAAAAAGTTGTGCACTTTGGTATGTATGGAGTCAAGGCACGTATTTGAAAACATGTGTGAATTTTAATCCGTCTGTCGAGACTCAAGGGATGCACTTCTCTCATTGCCTCTTCACCTTCCTGGTGTCATAATTGTAGAACTCCTCTGTCTGTGTCCCAAATAACGTCTTCATTTCAGAATCAAATCCTGGTCTCGGGGTCATAAATGTGCATCTAATATTCGTCTATAGTCCACATTAACCAGTCTGCGAGGAAAATAATCTTTGCCAGTAATTCAAGCGCCCAAAATGGTGCAACTGTTTCGGCTGGAGGTTCGTGTCTGAATTACGTGAGTTTGAAAACCCATCTGATGGATGGATGCCTTTGACGTGTGAAACTGCTCATGCAAAATCTGGTGCGTGAAATTTCAACCAAAATTTTTGTCTGTAGAGTAATTCATAGTATTCTTGTCTGCCATATCGATTTCTTAGTAAAGTGCAACTTTTTTTGACCGACCCTCATACATCTCATCCAGGTTGCCATTAGTCTGACTTCCTTTCTTGTTTTCATTTCTTAGTACACCGTATAGCAAGAGGCTCTTAACAGTGCATGAAATATGTGTATGGTGTTGTGTGTATTTGAGAATGGGTGAGGTAGAGAGGATACACTAGAGAGAACACCAGTGCGAAGTATTCTTATCAGCATTCACGAGTAATTATTGTTATTGAGACACGATGCCGCATTATACGTTTGGTATTTCTAGCTAAATTCACCACTCTGACCACCATCGTCAGCGTGTCCAACAATGAAAGCATGTCTGTATGCTTTTGAATAATTCAAACATTAACTACCGAGCTTACTAACAAAAACCAATATGTCGGCAGAGTTTTATCAGAATGTACCCGCAGATGGTCGAGTTGCAGGTGAGACTGTGCGGAATAAAGAAACCGATCACTAATGTCATAGCAGTGGGTAGTAGAGGGTGTGAGACTGATCAACTAGTAATGAAAGGGAGAAATAGTTGGTAGAAGAGGACGTTAATTGCAAATCATTCATTGTATGGATTTTATACTCCTTGTATGTAAACATGAGGATATGTAATGATGGGTCATTGGAACACAAGACAAATTTACTTACATTGTGTGTGTGAGGGAGAGAGAGAGAGAGAGAGAGAGAGAGAGAACAGACACTTAACACTTTATTTCTTGCTGAATCCTACACATATTATAGCATAAGAAAATCGATATGACACCAAAGAGGGACATTTGACGTTTAATAGACTCCTAACGGGGTACTCTTGACTAATCGGTCTCTAGTCCAGTTATCACCCGCAGCAAATTCCTCTTAATTGTCACTAGACTGTCCAAACGCTCTGTGGTAGTTTCGACTTAGTTTTCTCCACATTCATATCTTTAGACTGGGAACTGCTACTAAATATGTTATACAGAGTTGAGATATTTTCATAATTATTATACATAGATAACAACAAGGTACTACATAACAATGTCTTGACATGGATTCATGTTGTCAGTAATCTATCTATCTATCTATCTATTGACCTTTCGAGCCGTAACCGGCCCATAGGGCGTAGACCAAGATACACCTTCTCCTATATGAATTTTTGTTCTAGCAGTTTTCTTTTAAAGATATTTTATCAAATCTCGCCATCTGTCTCTGTTCTGTGCAAGCAGTTCTATCTCATTGAGGGAGCCGATTCCTGCTGCTCTTGCCTCTCTCATCAATGTTCTTCTCAGTGTCTCCCTGGGTCTTCCTCTTTTTCTTTTACCTGTTGTTTCCCATATGAGGGCTTGCTTTGCTATTCGATTATTATCTCTTCTCATCACATGTCCAACGTATGACCATCGTCTTTTCTTTATTACTGAAGATATTAGTGGTTGATTGGCGATTTCTCTAATTTCCTCGTTTGTTTTGAATTCGTTCCATTCTATACCAAGTATTTTCCTTAGACATTTATTTTCGAATGCGTTCAACTTTGTTTCTATATCTCTTGTTGTTTTCCAGCTTTCACACGCATACGTAAGGGTTGATAGTACATTTGATTTGAATAGCCTAAGTTTTGTGTTTGTGCTAATGAGTTTTGATTTCCACAACTTTTCAAGGCTTCTGAAAGACATTGCTGCTTTAGCCAGTCTGATTCTAATTTCTTTGCTCGTATCCCCTTCTCGATCAATGTGACTTCCAAGATAGATAAAGTGATCGATCTCTTCTACTGGTTTGTTTTCCATGTATATTTTGTCACTTGTTGGAATTAAACTTTTCATGACTTTAGTCTTTTCATGATTGACCTCAAGCCCAATTTTGCTGGCTATTGATGATAGTTCATTTGTGTTTTCCTGCATCGTTTTTATCTGACTGCTGATGAGAACTATGTCATCAGCAAAGTCGAGGTCCTCCAAATGGTCTCCTTGTATCCATTCGATGCCTTTATTACCAGTGCAGCATTTCTTCATTATGAAGTCCATAACAATTCCAAATAACAAGGGCGATAAAATACATCCTTGTTTAACCCCAGTTTCTATTGGGAAACATTCGCTCAGTCCTTCCTCTGTTCGAACTGCACATGTGTAACCATCATACATGTCTTTGATAATATTTATGATTTTTGATGGTAAACCATATTGCTTCAGAATTTTCCACAAAGAATCTCTATGAATACTATCAATTCAATCATACTGATTGTGTCAGTAATCACAGACTATGATATTTTGCTTATACAAGTTTATTTGATCGTCGATTGTACAAGTGAAGGAATGACCATCATCATGTGCCATACCGGTTGGTGATCATATCCTTCCACAATCTTCTATCCACAGTGCATCGCATCAATTCTGTTGTTGACTATTTTCCATGCCTTGACGCCAAGCTATCTAGTATCTTCTCTCTTTGACGTCCGCGATCTCTCTTTCCCAGTATTTTGCCAGTTGCAACCAAGTATTCCAACTTTTCTGTTTCATGTGTCCGAAACATGTTGATTGTTTCTTTCTGATGTTTTTTAGGGGCTCGCTTTTTATGTTGGCTTATCGGAGAATGTCATCATTAGTCTTTTTAGCTGTCCAGGAAACTTTCAACATTCTTCTCAGAAATCCCATCTGTGTGGCCTCTAACCGTCTTTTCATTTGTTTGCCTGCTGCCCATGTTTCGCTTCCATAGGTCAGAATTGGCTTTATATAGCATAAATGAACTCTCTCTTTCTCACTTCTATTGACATAGACTTGTTGAATACGACGTTTTACATTTTCAGAAATGCTAATTTGGCCTGAGCTGTTCTGCTTTTTATTTCTGTGGTGCATCTTCCATCCGATGTTATTATTGTGCCCAAGTATTTGACGCTCTGCACCTGTTTCAGATTTGTCCTGTTTGTTTTTTTGCTGCATGCTGGTGATGATTGTTTCTTCGATATGATCATTACTTCTGTTTTCTCACTATTCAGACTTAGACCTTTCTTGTTGCTTTCTTTTGCTATTTTGTCTATCATTTCATGTAGCTCATTCTCTGTCTCTGCTATTAAGACTGTGTCATCCGCATATCGCAACTTGTTTATGTTGTTACAGTTGATTTCAATTCCTTTTTTTTGTGTGTGTGTCTACTATTGATCTAGTAATATTTTCAATGTAAAGTGAAAACAAATCACATTCAAATCAAATTCAAAAGTGAAGAGTGGTAACATCAGTGGACATAGAGTCTCTCTCTCTCTCTCTCTGCGATCAGGACTCAATCAGAGTAGAATTCCAGACCCTCACATGAAGTCAGCTGTCAGGTTAAGTGTGTTGATCGCCCACACAGACAGAACATCACAATTACAGTCTGCCAGATCCACTCTGACCGAACACCCGTTAATACGTTGCACTGTGTTCTGCGCCAGTGGCCCAGTGCATCCGATTTCAGCCAGCATTTTATTCAGATTTGCTTTCCTTAGCCTTTGATTGTCCCTAATCTTCCTGCAAGGCAGCAGATTGTCTTTTCTGTAGGGGGATTCTGCCCTTAGATGGTCGGCCCTCCCAGGTTTACGAGCACCATCTGCCCGAGTCGGACATAGAGTGAGAATTGAAGAGTGGTAGCTTGCTGGCTTCTCAACCGATGGCTCCTACACTCTGTAGTCCACACTTTTATGTTTACGAAGAAAAAGTATTAATTTTGTGGCTACATACATCTACACACATTTCAGAAAGGATGTTGGTCGGATCCTGTATAAATGCCCTGCATTAATACTGTGCTGGTGAAACGTTCACATCTAAACATTGCAGTTTTGAATGAGCCACGTTTACTTAATTGTACAAAATAATACAAACATGTACCAACTGAAAGCTTCTAGTAGGGGCATACACATCACTTGAAGAGGTAATACAATAGTAATATTGAGAAAGAAAAAAAAAGAACATCACTGGAGAAAATGATGAAAGAAATGGATAGATTGAATCAAAGAGACATTAAGTACATTCATCATGACAACAGCTCAGACGAAGGCGCGCCTCCCAGCACCAGAGCTGGAATTTGTCAGCGACCCACAGCTGATGGATTGCGCCAGGATCGGTGAACTAAAACCATCCAGACCCTGCTCCACCTCTCCGTGGTGCCTCCAGTAACAGACTAACCTGTCTAGTCTGGCCAAGCGTGCAGGGATCGAAGAGGGAAGATAACCCGGTACTCAAAAATGTCGTGCTGAAGTCGGATGTGTTGGACCGAAAGGCGCAAATATAACAGTTATACTGCAAACCACAACACAACGCAAGACACGTCCACTTAACTTACTTTTAAGGGCGGTTGACGAAGAGGAATTCTACACTCTACGAATACTTTATACTTCGGGCGAGCGCAAGCAAGCTTTTAGACATTCCTGCTCTCTGAGACGCTTCACAACATGAGCAGTAGGATAACAAAAGACACAGATACAGTAACACTACCATAGTCGTATGTTGCAAATGATAATAACAACATCAGAATCATTGGCTTTGATTTAAGCTGTTGACTTAATTAAAGCGCGATAATGTTGGACTGTTCGTCAGTCTCACTGATCCGTACTGATTTATTGAAGTCATTAGCAAGACAAAAAGTCAAGGTCACGTTGTTGCAATATGAACTTTTGGATCCTCTTGTCATTTATTTGGGAAGATTACTTGTAATTTACAGAATCTGGTGCAATTTCGTTGGTTAGAGTAATAATGACATTTGATATTGTGTTACTTGAAGTAATAAGTCGAACTGGCTTGATCATGAAGTGAGAGCACAAAGTAAAGATGAAACAAATAACCACGTTTGTCGAACATGGTAAAATGGTTAAGCCAATTATGTATGAATGCGAAGGAGTATGGCTTGGTTTAAATCTTCAAGGAGAAAGTTTTAAAAATGAGGCAATTAGTGTGTGTGTACGTGCGCGCGCGTGCGTGTGTTTCTACACACGTATGTGTCCGTCCTTTTTTGGGGTTTTTGCTCTGTGTTCCTTAACTCTGTTAGAGACTTACTGCTTATTATGTCGTTTTTACTGCTCAATTGAATTCTAAGTATCGATCCAGCTATATCGATCATCTATGAAGAAATATGGTTATTCTTGTCTGATGTTGAACACATACTAGTCTAAAGTTATTGCACAGTAATACTGGTAGTGGTGTGATTGATAATACTTTATAAATACTCATAAATCTAGAATGATAATTGATAGGACACAATTTTCTTTCGGTTCTATTGATAGAATAATATTATATTCTTTCAGTATAATTGATATAACAAAATACATATTAATTCTGGCAATATAATTGACAGGACATGATGCGTACTAATTCTAGTAAGATAATTGAACGTTACAATGTAAAATAACACTGGGTCTATAGTGGGCGTAATACAATGCGTACAACTTGTTTATTTATCAAACAGTTAATTACATCATGAATGTTAATATGGAAAAGTAATCTAATTCGAATAATCGTCAATACTTATGATGGTCTTCAGACTGTTGATTGTTGTCAGATCAAAGCGAACGAAATAATTCTAGAAATACCATCCTTTATTTAAACAAAAATGATGTGTGTCACCATTAACAACAATAATAACATAACGGCATTTGTCCTATTTCTGACCACTGGTATGGGGCTTCTGTAGGGCTGCTTGCTGAGTACAGTCGCCACAAGGTGTTCGGGTAAGAATTTGAAATAGTGTCTCCTTCTAGGTAGGGCGATTTATTGACAACACCGCAATTCGTCCTGCGTCCTAATTGTCTTTATCCTTTCTGCTACCCGCTGTTACGTGACATATGGCAATGGGTTGTGAGAGAGCAGTAATATTAAGACTCAGAATTTCTGGCTGTGCCTATATCATGGACGTAAACTGTAGAATTGAAGGATCGCAATTACCGATATGCGAAGTCTTCAAAGACTACTTAACGCTTTCTGTACGGAAGGTTTTATAAATTTAGCGGTAGAAATTTCAGAGACAAAATTTTCCATATTTTTATATATTAATCTAAATGTTTGTATTTATCTAACACTAAACATATTATATGCATTTTTAATGAAACGGTGTATTATATTTCACCAATACCAAGATTGAAGAACGACCACCCACATGAAATGTGTCAGAAGAATGACAGGAAACTCGAAATTGAACCAGCCATCGAATACATAAAGAAACAACATATAAATTGGTCCGGCCACATACCAAGACAAAAAGAACTAACGATGTCTCAAAGAGCCATAAACAAACGCTACGAAAACGCTAGATTAAGAGGAAGATCGAGACGGAGATGGATAAAGGGAATACTAGAGTCACTAGGAGGGATAACACCAGAAGAGGCCAACAGAAGAGCAAAGAATCGCAGATTGTATCTCCCCTCGACGCCAACGGCAATAGAGGAAGGATAGAAGAGGAAGAAGAATACTAAAATGGCACAAGACATTTAACAATAATATGGTTTGATGACGGTTTACACTAATCAAATTAAGAGTGACGCACTATGCGTCGAAACGTACGGAAAGAGTTAACGGTCAGTTAGAGACAACAGAAGATGGGGATAGTTTCGGAAAAATGTGTGGGAGTACACCGATCCTATACACCAGATATAGGAAATTACAATATTCGGTCACGTGTAACACGGCAACGGCAACCAGTATTCCACAGCATGCATTGACTACCAGCAGTGGTAAGGACGATGCCCCACGACATTCAAGTTAAATATCTAACTCAACAAAAAAGTATGTGCAGTGGCCCAAAGAGCATTGTTTGGAAAATCCCATTTTCTCTCGACAACAAAATACAAAAGTGGGTAGGGAACAAATGTCTTTTATATCCTTTTCAGTATGTTGTTGATATATTGTAAACATCTTGGGCTGCGTTGCAAAACTTGTTTAAAAGCAATTTTGTTGTGTTGCTGATCTGTTTTATGCCCATTTGAATATTCATCTTTTTAATGCCATTAAAAGAAAAAAAAAATGTTAATAGATTTGATGTGCCTGTAAAAATGCTCCTGTTAATATGCCGCGATTTTTTATGATAATATTACGTGCACGCGTGTGTGCGTTTGCGTGCAAGTGTATTTTATTGTATATATTTGTTTAAAGTGCTGTTTAATCTGTCTGTATCTGACTGCGTAGTTTCTACTTTTCATAATGCTGTTGTTTGTGCATATTTACCTGACTTTTGCGACAGGCAGTTGATACGTGTGTATTCCTTTGTGTGACACTTCTTGTACCTGCACTGTGAAGTGCTCAACCCATCACGTGACTAATCCACAACACAGAAGCTGCAGCTCCGATTGTTCTGAACTTCTGTTCGACACTTCATCTGATGGCTCAAGACGTCGTCTAGAATTCCTACCAAATTACAATGTAGTCGTCATATACCGACCGTGCCTGTCCTCGACCGTCGCTGCTGACTCTTGTGTTAAAATGCTATGACAATCTTCCTTTCATTTCCCACGTTGGGATTACAGAAAAACCCTTTTAATGTCCCTTTTCCCGATTCTGCTCGCCAACTCAAACATATAATTTCGCATGTTTTTGACGTGTTTAGAATATATAATATCTTGATAATCTATAATTACACCCCAAAAAATATGACCTTGCTGTGATGTTAAAACTGTTAAACGCACATGCGCGCGCACACACACATAAACACACTATGAAAATTATTAATAATGTATTCTACGGCTGTTGGTTAGTGAATAGGTCTACTGTAGACAAGATATCGAGTTGGTAGAGCGATGATCCGGGTGGCTGAGACAAAAACTCGTCGTGGTCCAATACAAGTGAACGCGGTTTCGTATTCCTGGTAGGATCAACACTTTTTTTTTAAGGGGAGGGGGAGATGAAAACTCAAACCTAAACACTTTGTGGCGACCGCTGAGGACAAGCGGCCTTTATTCCTGTCCAGTGGGCGTGGGGCCTCCCACCCCTCGGATACCGCAGTAATAGAATAATACCGTAAAGATATATACGCGCAACTGTTCCCTGCTTGATATGCACCTTCGATTTGCCACTTCACCCACATGAAACAATGATTTAGCAAGTTTCCATATCTCCGATAGCTTTTTAGCGTTAGTAGTAATGCTGACTGCTTGGTCCCACAAGACATATCTGTCAAGGATTCGAGATGTTATTTATAACAAACCTGCTACTTTGTATACATGTCGATAAGACAAGAGTGAATACAAATCAGACAAAACTTCCCGGATTGATGAAATCTCCAAGACTGCAATAACAGTCTATCAACTACAGAGGCAACTTTTAGAAGCACGGTGTGTCCCTCTCGCTACGGAACTGATATTTTTTCAACAATATGTATCCTGCTTAGACGCAAATGGTGATCAACTCCAGTATATGCTATGATGTCGTCACATTTCCAGCACAATGAGACAAGTCGTTTCACATTTATTTGCAGTATCGTTATTGGTGGTAAGAAAATTCAAGAATTTGGTTCCGTAGCGATTGAGACACCCTATAATTTTAAAACATCTGTTGTGGTTGCGATAATCAAGGACTGGGAAAAGGCAAGCTCGATATATATGTTTGCTAGCAGAAGATGTGTCGGGCCGAGATAATGCAGGTATAATCTGTGACAGCGAGATAGACTGTTACAATTGACGCATTTGTTGTGTGAGTGACAAGTTAAGCCTGGAGCAGGTTGTGTGAAAGAACAGTATGTGATTGTAGCAAAGCGAGTGGGGAAGAAATGTAGAGGGGTACTATGAAAATGAGTGGAAGGAAAGAATGAAAATAAAAGAAATAATTTCCTGCAAATCACTGGCTAATTAGAAAACATATCAATGTAATAATAATGTGATTTATACTTCAAACAAAACTATGTATTTTTCTACAGAGGTCCATTTAGCGTAGTACGAAGATGTCTACACCGGGAGACACAGCAACAGTTTGCTGTCAAAATTGTGGATGTCTCCAAGTTCACATCCAGTCCAGGTCTCACTGTGGAAGGTTAGTAAACCTCTAGCTCCATATCCTTCTATAGAATCCCATCCTTACGTTCCGTCACACACAAAAATGTATAAACGGCATTGGTTTATTTTATTATTTTTTAGAGTAGACAGAAATATTGAACTTTAGAAGAAAATGAGAACATATAACAGTTGTACACATGGAAATAAGGGAGCCGCGATAGCTCAGCGGTTAGTGAACTGGACTACAAAGGACAAGAGGTAGGGTTCGATCCCAACCGACGGCTTCCGGGTTCACCCAGCCTTAAATGGGTACCGGATTTTTTCTGTGAATGTAAAGCAGCACGGGCGTAATACCGACCACATTACCCCAAAAATCATGTGCTGAAGGTCTGTAAAATATAGGGTCACTAACACCATATTTCCCTATACACCACTTGGCGTGACGCGGATACTTTACTTTTTTTTTACACATGGAAATACCACTTTAAAGGGGCATCAACATTGACTTTAACATAAATAATTAAATCAATAGTGCATAGTGGGAACATCACATAGCCTAACCTTGGTTTCCTTAGCTTCATTTTATTTTATTTTGTTTTGTAACTGAAATTATTATTTTTTATCTGCCGAACTTATTCAGCATAAATCAGTGGTGGCCAAATGGCGGCCCACGGGCCAGATCTGTCCCGCCAGTCTGTTTTTCTTTGCCCTTGAAACATCCACAGTAACTATTGCATTAAATATGTATAAATAAAAAACCAAAATTTGCAGTCGGTTTGAAAAGGGAAAACTATTGATGCCGACAATAATCAAAGGTTTTGTTTATAGTTTGCGATGCTAAGTTGATTTTCTGTCAGTGTCTGATGATAGCGTGCAAGTATTATTATTTATTACAAATTCACACCCTGTAATTGTTGACGAATCATTAAGTTTGACCCTCTGGTCCTTGGCTATAATCCGGCCCTCAGTCATAATTAAGATGACCACCACTTGTATAAGTAATGGTATCTTCTTTTCTTTTCTCTTTCTCACTGGTACCGAAAAGGTGTCGTGGTTATATCATTTGTCGTTCTTGCGTGCTCGAACTGTCTGAATTAGTGATTTTCCTTTGTTGTTACATGTCTCTATCACTGCATTTATCCATCTTCTTCTGGGTCTTCCTCTTGTTCTTTTCCCATGCATTCTCGAGAAGAACGCACTTGATGGTGATTGGTAAGGATTCATTCTGACCAGGTGGCCAAACCATTTAAGTTGTTGTTGTTCTATATATTCTTGGCAGGGTTTAAGTAATGGTATCACGGGAACAAAAATAAAGAACCCTCTCGCCCCACGAGAATACAAGGCACATGGTGCCTATAGTTATGCACATATGCATGGGTAATGTTGTCAGCATTACAACAATGCCTGCTTTCTTTGCAAGAAACATATCTACTTCTTTCCTTCCTCATTTGCCTTTTAGCGTCGATGGGAGATGTAATTTGCGGTCTTCTGCTCCTCTGTTGGCCTCTGCTGCTGTTATGTTTGACTAGTGTTTCTAATATTCCATAGATCCTTTTTTTTTTTTTGTGGTCTGACCTTGATTCTGGTGTTCTCGCAAAATTGTATTAAAGACTCGCTGTGTTGTGCTTTTTATCTAATCTCTACTTATTTATGGCTAAATGAACCCGGAATTCAACCACATTTCCTCCTTGACAAGTTCACTAACCACTAGTCTTAACATATTTAAATAGAATGTAATAAATATGTTATAAATTATGAACTTTACACTACTGGGTAGCTATCTTTAGCAATAAAATCAAAATCTTTTGGACCTGCTTAAAAACAACAACAACAACAAACAACAACAACAACAACAAAACATGCATAAACAAATGTGAAGACCGCTAGTAAAATATAACGAAAAAGGGAAGTTATATTCAATATTTGTATGTCAAATATAATGCGCTTAATAACCCGCAAATGAGTATTGAGTTATTTGCTGGTCATCATCATCATTACACTTCGAACATGTCCATATTTACTCAGATCCCCTCCTCAGCAAGTCCCGCAGTGTCCAGCGGCTCCAGTTCTGTGTTGGTCAATTAGTCTTCTTACACGCCCACTAAATTTCTTGTGTCTGGCTGTGCCCATCTTAACTCCCATCTCTTTCATCCGAAGGAGTGACGTGCCCTTCACACATCTCAGAAGGCATTGATGAGTCCACCCGATCCATTGGTTGACTGTTTTCAGCGACAGCACTGCTAGCGCCAACCTGTCCGCTCTTTCATTTCCCCGTATTCCTGCATGTCCATGGACGTACACAAAGGTGACTACATTATTTTGACTTCTGCAATGACTCTACCCATTGCCTACGTACAGAGCCCACCTCCTCTTTTCTTATAATACTCATCTACTCATTTAGTATGCAGGCGTAAGTGTAGTCATGTGAAACTAACCAGATGAATGCACTTGTCACTGCCATCACACCCATCGTCATACTACTCGTGGTCATAACGTATGCATCACTGTCTTCTTCACCTCTGTCACTGTTAATACGGAAACATCGGTGGTACAAATAGGAGCTGTTGAGTGACCAGGGACAGGTTGATGACGTACCTAGGAGTTAAGCTTGATCACTGCCTGTGTTTAAGTGCAGGTAAAGAACATCTATTACACCACGAGTTCAACACAGGGAAAGGTGTCAGGCTAAAAAGAGGCAATTCATGGGTGGGCCGAGCAGAAGATGTCATAAAATAGGTCTGTGGGCTTACCAATTTCAACACTGGCGAGGCGTGGATACCGGTGCCTACGTCATTCAGGGGCACATTCTTGTGTATTGTCACACTCGAAAGGAAATGTAGGGAATCGAACTCTGTCGTGGTCGATGCGGAAGTCAGCGGTCTCATCTGGGATAACACCAATCGGGAAGATACAGTCATCTATACAGACGGATCAGCAATACGACACCAAAGGAGTGCATTGTCATTTATATCACACTCGGCAGGCAAAATAGTCGAGTATGAAGTATTAAAATAGGCAACATTACTGCTACACTTACTACCAACCACAACCACTATCAACACAACTACTGTTACCACCACTATAACTACCAACCAACACACGATTACTGCTATTACTACCACTACTGCCACGACCACCACCAACAGCAACAACTAACACAACTACAACCACACCACCACTACCAAAGAACCAACACCGACTACTACGAAACACACAACAGATGTAAACAACTTGTCTCTAGCTTGTGTAAGGGAAATAATAACCAGAATACCCATTAAACATATTTCATTATTATGTCCCTTTTTTGAAAGTGAAAACATGCATTTTGTTCCTGCTTGTTCTTTGGTTGAATGTTGTAGAATGTAGACAACTTGGAGCCAAGGAGAAGATTATACTGTTGCGGTTATATGCCCCGGGGAGAGGATGCCCCGAGACTGTTAAATTAACAGAGATCATCGCGCCTGAAAGCTGTGAATTGAGCGGTGATATGTGTGTGTTAACTAACAATCGCGGAGTGCAGTTTCTACTTATCTAGGGTTATGGTCATGGTCTCTTTTATTTGAAATAATTACTTTTCTATTTTTGTCTTGTTGTTCTCTTACTATTCTTATCTCGCTTCTTTATACACACTCTTATTGGGGAGAGGGTGGGGCACTACTCTTCTTTCAATCAGGCGGGCTTCATTTGCCAAATTATACATCTAGGTCTACATTTTTTCAAACGTTCTTTGCCTCTGTAACTAATTCCACCGTTACCTATTTTTTTGGATATTCTGAGTTCAAATTTCATAATAAAATTCACATTTTGTCTGTTGCTTTTGTTTGTCTTTTGTCTCATGTTGGTAAACAAAAATAGGTCATACTAATGTAAATAATGCATACCTCTTCCTGTGGGTGAACAATTTGTGTTTCTACTGAAGGTTTTTTAAACAAATTAATCGTCATCTGTAATAAATCTACTAATTAATGAGTCAACACATATTTATTAGCTCCTTTATATTAGCTTCACGAAGCCTTGGAAATGGAAGGAAAATAAAGCATCGGAAGGCATGTCTTGTTTTATCCTTTGCCTTTGAGAAAGTGTCTCATGAGACCTAACTTAATGTGCAATGGCAGCAACACAACCTTACTGGTGTCTACAAGTGCTGGGTGCTCGCTCAATAATTTTACTGCAAGGCTGCGATGATTATCTGGTTGGGCAGTTTTTTGTGTGTGGATGTAGTTGTAGTACGACTATATCTCACTTCCAGAGAAACCTATCGTGCTTGCTTTACACCCTGTAGTCCAAACAAAAGATCGACCACTTGAAAGTCACCACAGAGTGCACTGTTGCTGATCATAGTTATACCCCTCTAAAGCTGTTTGATGTTTTCATTAGTTTCTTTGATAAGAATGGCGTGACCAATTGGAATTAAAGGTAAAACATTACCATTATGTAGATAAACTGACCCGTGTTGGAAGAATCTTAAAAAAAAAGCTTTCAATCATCTAGTTTATGATTAAGTTTGATAATTAATTGACTAACCAGAAATGTTTCGACACTCAGAAAGATCGCACTCACAGAAAAAAATTGAGTAACACGATGTTTCTAGTGATACCGAAATACCGAAATTCAAACATGGTCTGTCAGGAGACAGTAATATCTGATTTGATGTGTTAATTTGAATTTTGTGAAAGAGTCAAAAGTATTTCTTGTTTCACATTTGTATACTTCTATAGAAACAGCAGCGTGCAGAGGATGAAGAATGTGGATGATAAAGTAACTGCTTTTGTTGAATGTGATATATACAGCAGCACTCAATGCGTGAGCCGAGGTAGCTCTGTGGTTAGTTAATTGAACTACTAAGGACAAGAGGTCGGTTGTATCCTGCTGGACGGCTTCCAGGCCCAGTGCGTTTCTGATGAAGAAAGACGGCACTAGCGTAATGCTGATCACATGACTTTAAACATAAATTAGAAACCCTAACACCATGTTCTCTATACACCACCGTGTGACGTGACTGGACGCTTGCTCGCCTATTTCTATCCTCAATGCAGTTTATAATATCCCTAAAAACCACTCCAGTAAATGGGAATAAGTATACTCGGCTTTTCCAGGTGCTCTCGGATTTAAATACATGCCCCATCCACCATCACATTCGTCTGTTTAGTTCACTTTAGTTTCATTTAGTTTGTTTGCTAGTTCCTCTCGAACCGAAGATGGCATATCCTAGTTCTCTACAACTAGCATTTGCTACTAGCAGTTGTTGCACTTAGTTATTTCTTAGTCCCATGATTCAGCGATATCCTACTAACCGTTCTTTGTAGTGTTTCTTTTTGGTCTTTCTTGTTTTCTTTTACCAGATGGTCACTTTATGAACGCCTGATGCCGACGTCTTTCTTTATACATTCTGAATACATGCTTGATGCAATCTTTATTCCAATGGTACGTTTCCAAAATCAGTCCTGGACTTAAGATTCAAGAACAGTTAGAAAACAAAATAAACATTACATAAATAAACTATGTTAGACACACGATAAACCAGCCTGAGAAATAAGATCAGAAATGAAGAGCTCAGAAAAAAAGTTCAGAATAATTCGCACCATTGAATACAAAAAGAAACAAGTGACTGAAAAAACCGAAATGGAGACTGACCAACGACAAATTGTAGGAGAAAAGTAGAAGCAAAGATGGATCACATGGCAGTCCTGAAGCACCTTCAGAAAGATGGTCGAATTTTTAGAACATTGTTATATCTGCACAGACCACTGACCTCTGTGCCGGTCTTTCACCAAGGGAAAAGGGAAGGCAATAAAATAATAATTAGTGTCCACAGCAGGTGACCAATTAGTAAACCCCCGCTTGTTTCCATTATCTGCAACCTTTGTCGTTTCTATAAATGACTTGCAAGCCACGTTGTCAGCTTTCACATTTCCCTAGATTTCTACCTGACTAGGAGAGCAAACAATAATCTCAATATACGAAGCCCCTTGAAATTGTATCAACTCAACTGTGAGCTTCATCAGATATTTTCGAGAATCCATTTGATCATCCTGCGTTATTGCACTGCCAGTAAGAGCCACTTTATACCTCATTATGTGTCGCTGAGGTTACAGTACTTGTCTTCAAATGTGTTATGTTCGAACTGCATGCGGAGTATCCGAGATATTAGCAAATAATTCCTGATGTCAGGGTAGAGGAGATCGGATGCCCAGAGGTGTCGATGACGGAGGTCAAACATATGTTTCTTCTTCAAGTTCAAAAGAATCATGTGCATCTGATAATCTAAATGAACATTTTGCATGTTCAACAATGAGGAAAGGACAAATCCTGACATGATTTCCTCCCTCCCTCCCTCCCTCCCTCCCTCCCTCCCTCCCTCCCTCCCTCCCTCCCTCCCTCCCTTCCTTCCTTCCTTCCTTCCCTCCCCTTCCCTCCCTCCCTCCCTCACGTCCTGCGCAGTCTGTGCATTGTGATGAGATCTTCCAGTGTAATCAAACAATGGAATTGGTGCCATTGACACACTCAGAGTACACTAATGATGGTCACTAACATGTGTCTCAATGATTATTCTTATACAAATCTGATTGTAAGCTGCAGTTTTCCTTATCATGCGATTATTTGAATAACACATGAAATTACATTTGAAACATGCAATTATTTTATAATGAATAACTGATAATTAAATAAATAAATAATGAAAGCAATGGCGACTCTTTGTATTAAATATGGAGACATAATTTATTAGGGGAGGGACAACTGATAAAATAAAAAATAAACTACTCTTGGAAAACGCCTGGATTAATGGGCTTAAAGATCACGTGAGACTGGCTTAGAGAAATGGACAACTCATGGCCTGAGCATAGTGGACAACAATATCCGGTATGAAGATTTAGATTGAGGCTATTACTGCCGCGCAAAGTGGCTTTCTGTGAGAAGAAGAATAATTGCAGCTCTTGCGTCCGTCTCTCAATCCTTGTCTCTATTCGACCAATATGGCTGCCTCTCAATGTTTTGTACAGCCAGTTCCATGCTATTCATGAGCGGATATTTCATGGGCGGCCACAGTTTTAACCTGACAGGAGAGCTAGAAAGGATTACCGTTGACAGGTATGCTAGGATGGATTACATATTGATTAAAGGAATTGATCTCATCGGACACTCTGCGCAGACAGATACAGGCCATCTCAGCAGATGACGCAAAGTGTGCACTTTAGACTTTGGAAATCACTGTCATTCTCATCACTCTTATCATCAGGTTGCCTGCTGGCGCTTGTTTTCCAATTCTCTCCACTGGAGTCTGTCTTTACAATTGTTTATAATTGTCTTTGTTAACCTTCAACGAAACCCTTCTCTTGAACTATTGGTAATTCCAGTAAACAATAGATGAAGCAAGTAAGCTACTAAACATGTATAGTTTGTTGCGTTTCGGCCTAATGTTGCGCCTTGTAAGCAAACAACGAAGAGTTGGCAAATAAGAAAAGGGTCCACGCTGAAATCGGGTCATTCGAGCCAGCAATATCTTCTAAAACAGACTGATAATATGCAACGCCTTCTTTAATCAAGAGAATAGGAAATTATACACATGGAAAAGCCCAGGAGACAAGAAGAGAAATCAAATAGATTACATAATGATAAAAGACAGATTCAGGAACAGCGTCAAGAAAGCCAAAACCTACCCAGGAGCAGACATTAATTCAGACCGCAATCCTGTAATGATAAAAATGAAAATCAAATTAAAGAGAAGCAAACAAAAAACGAATTCAGCAACACCAATAGATATAACAGCGTTAAACCAGAAACATGTACAAGAAACTTATGTATGACCCTTTTCGTCTTGTCAGACGGTCTAGTGGAGGCTATTGCGTATTTTTTTGAGGTATTGTTTTTGCCGAACAGCTTCTCTCGTGACTAATTCTACCAATGTTTGACAAACACACGCGGTCACATAATGAACAGGTCAGGCTCGCTGGTCCACAGGGTTTACCATCCTTTTTCATGAGTCTCTTCTCTTCTAAGTCCTGTCTTAGAACAGCCTCAAATGTTGTTATACCGTTCCTTATACGTGCTCTCCATGATGTGCGATCACTTGCCAGATGTTGCCAGTCGTTTTCACAGATGGAGAAGTCTTTCAGAGATGATTTGCAGATATCTCTATATCGTAGTTTAGGTCTGCCGATTTGTCGTTTTCCGTGTTTTAGCTCGCCATATAGTATTTGCCTAGGAATGCGTTTTTCTTCCATCCGTTGGACATGCCCCAGCCATCTTAGCCTTCGACTTCTGAGCATCGACATGATTGTTAGGGTCTTAGCACGTTGCAGGACAGTTAAGTTGGTTATTTTGTCCTGCCATTTGATGTGCATTATTTTGCGGAGACATCGCATGTGGAAGACATTTAGTCTTTTTTCCTGGTTTGAGTATGTTGTCCAGGTTTCGGATCCATATAGTAGTGTGCTAAGCACACAAGTTTGATATATTAAGAGTTTAGTCTTTTGAGTTAGTTTCGTGTTGTTCCATGCCCTTTTTGTGAGTTTGCCGAAGGTCGTAGCTGCCTTACCAATTCGACAGTTTATTTCTTCATCAAGAGAGATGGTTTGCGTAACTGTGGATCCAAGATATGTAAATTTCTGTACTGATTCTAGTGGGCAGTCTTTTAGAGTAATAGATATAGGTTTGAAGTCACCTTGATTTAGTATTACTGTCTTCTGAACATTAATTGACAGTGAAAAAAGGTCGCATGCTTTATCCAGGTTGTTGATCAGCGACTGTAGGGTGGCCTCACTATGAGCGACTAGGGCTGCATCGTCAGCAAATAAAAATTCTTTAAGTAGGGCAACATTTGTTTTGGTTTTTGCTCTTAGTCGTGCTAGGTTGAACAGTGAGCCATCTGGTCTATCTTCCTTTACAGAACCACAGTCTGAGAGTCTTGTTTCTTGTAGGGCAGCAATATCAACATGTAGCCTATTTAGTTCTTTATCTATGAGTGCTGTTGTTCTAATTTGTCCTTCTTTCAGTGTGCTTGTTTTAGTAAGTCCAGGGCACATGGTCCTTACGTTCCATGTGCCAAGTTTAAACATTGGTGCTTTCTTCCTCATTTCACTTTGCCTACTCTGCCTGGGCACAGGATATGGAGATAGTGCTTTACCCAGTCGCACTATCCCCCTCTCGACTTCGTTTCAAGGATTTCCGAAGGAGGGACAAAGTCCATACGTTCGGAATTGAAAGAAGGTCAATTGAAAGAAACTTATACTGTACAAGTAAAGAACACATATCAGAAGCTACTAGAAGAGGGGATTGAGCAGTACAGAAGAGAAAATTCTTAGGCAAAAGTCAGAACAAAATGGCAAGGCATTAAAAACAGCATGCAAGAATCCTGCAACACCTTGCCCAAAAAGGAAAGTAACAAAAAACAAAATTGGATAACTGACAGAATCTTAGAAAAAATGGAAGAAAAAAGACAAGCGAAAAACACTGCCAGATACAAGAATATAGACAATGAAATACGGAGAATGTGCAAAAAGGCAAAAGAAGACTGTCTCAACCAAAGATGTCTAGAAGTCGAAACTATGGAAAGTAAACAAAACTTAAGAGAGATGCACACAGAAATAAAGAGTTTGACGAATAAAGACAAAAAAGCTACAGAAAACTGATGTATTGCAAACAAAGAGGGAAGAATGCTAACAGACAACAAAGATATAATAGATAGATGGCAAGAATATATAACATAATTATTTCATGACGAAAGGGACAAAAAGCCAGACATAAAATGCACATACAACTATAAAATCCTGAAATCTGAAGTAGAAAAAGCTATAAAAACAATGAAAAAGGGAAAAGCAGCAGGGCCTGACAATATACAAATAGAGATGATACAGGCTCTAGAAGAGTTTGGCGTCGAAGTGATCACATACATACGCAATGACATATACCATACAGGATACATACCAAACGATCTAAAAACATCAACTTTCATTGCTTGCCTAAAAAGAATGGTGCAGTTGAATGCAGTGACTTCAGAACAATAATCTTAATGAGCCAGGTAACACAACTTTTACTAAAAGTTATACAGGGAAGGATTCAGAATAAAATCAATACTGAATAAGATGAACAACATTTTGGATTCAGGAAAAACAGTGTGACAAAAGAAGCCATATTCAGCATGAGAACATTGATTGAAAAGTACACAGAAGTAAACAAACCAATATATGCCTGCTTTATAGACTACATCAAAGCTTTCGATAGAATACACCATAATCAACTCAAAGACTGCCTAAAGGATATAAATCTAGACGACACAGACATACGACAAATATGTAATTTGTACTGGGAGCAAACATCAATAATAAGATATAACAAGGAGAACTCTACACCCATGGGCATAAAAAGAGGAGTAAGACAAGGATGCATCCTATCACCAAGCTTGTTCAATCTATACACTGAGCAAATCTTTAAAAACATCTCAGAGATACCAGGCCTAAACATTAATGGAAAGATAATCAATAACCTGAGATATGCTGATGATACTGTTCTACTAGCAGAAAATCCTAAAGACCTAAAACAATTGCTTAATGTGATACACATAACAAGCAAAAAATATGGACTAGAAATGAATATCAAAAAGACTAAAACTATGATCATAAACAATGACAATTCTCAAGACCTCAATTAAATATCCCAGTTGAGGGAATACATCTGGAGACAGTTCAGAGTTACAACTACCTGGGACATACTATAACCAATGATGGAAAATGCAAAACTGAAATAAACAAAAGAATAGGTATGACAAAAATTAATTTTAATGCCATGAAAAATATACTATTGAGTTTTTGAGTTATTTGCGGGTCATCATCATTGCACTCCTAACATGTCCATAGGTGCTCAGATCCCCTCCTCAGCAAGTCCCGCAGTGTCCAGCGACTGACGACTCCAGTTCTATGTTGGTTGATAAGTCTTCTTACACGGCCACCAAGTTTCTCATTTCTGGCCGTGCCCATCTTAACTCCCATTTCCATCATCCGAAGAAGTGACGTTGGTCTGTGTTTGTCGAAGTCCTGTGCTCTTCCAACATCTCGAAGGGCATTGATGATGTCCGCCCGATCCATCGGTTGCCCGTCCTCAACGACAGCGCAGCTAGCCAACCTGTCCGTTCTCTCATTTCCCCGTACTCCCGCATGTCCAGGGACATAGACAAAGGTGACCTTACGTATTTTGGATTTCTGCAACGACTCTACCCATTGCATGCGTACAAAGCATATAAATATATAAGCGTACAAATATACTAACAACAAAACAAATATCAACAGGGATGTAACTAAGAATGACAAAATGTTACATCTTCTCAATATTTCTGTATGGTGCAGAAACATGAACATTATACAAGAAAACAGAGCAGAGAATTGAAGCCTTTGAAATGTGGATTTATAGAAGAATAGGTAGAATTGGATGGAAACAAAAGATAACAAACGATAAAGTTTTAAAACAACTGAAAATAAAAAGATAACTACTAAATACAATTAAGACAAGACAAATGAAATTTTTGGGGCATGTTAAAAGACACAACAGTCCACTAAAAGTAATATTAGAAGGAAAAATACAAGGTAAAAGAGGCAGAGGCAGACCAAGACTAACATGGACGAGTAACATCAAAAGATGGTCAAGTCAATCTATGACAGCCTGCACCATCAAAGCAAGAAACAGAGTAGAATGGCGATCCATGGTAGCCAACCTTCGTTGCGGAGAAGGCACATGATGATGATGAATATCTTCTAGGAGAATATTTTCAGCAACGGAGACACGATGTAACTAACTATTTGTGGGCTACTTCCTGCTAACAGATGAAGAGTGAGAAGGAACATATACAACGACGAGTAAAAAAAAGTGAGCCCATAGCAATTCCCGTTCGATGATAAATAACATAGATTTCATTGTCTTAAGTCTCATACTTAGAAGGTGGAGGGCCCAATTTCCTTCCTCGATGCCTGTCCTCCTTAGAGAGTATCTCTGGTACCAAATTACGAGACTGAGTGGACCCCTAGAACTTTTCGGTTGGACATTTTTGTGTGTGCCTCAAACTGGCTTTTGAAAGTAAAATCGTCCAGGTCGGCAGGTAAGTGCACTAGCCACAACGACGAAGATTTACTAGAAGAATAACAAGAGTTGCTGCTACAGCTCAGATTAGCCAATTATGTTTAGTTGTACATTAACATATTGTACCAGACGTTGCCTGCACATTTGAGACAATTTAAAGGATACGGACAATTTAGTTGCATCTTTAATTAATTCTTTTTTGTTTCAGCAGTTGATTTCTTTAATTAGTTCTACCTTATAATATTCATTCATGTTCTGTCTGGATGCTAATATGCTTGTCTGATTTTTGTGTGTGCAGATTTGAAGAGAGAGGCCACCATATGTCACATGTTGAAGCATCCTCACATCGTGGAGCTTCTAGAAACGTACAGTTCAGACATGATGCTCTACATGGTCTTTGAGTAGTGAGTATCTGCTTGTTTTGACTACTGCCTTACCTCCTCGCCTTCAATCTCTCTCTCTCTCTCTCTCTCTCTCTCTCTCTCTCTCTCTCTCTATATATATATATATATATATATATATATATATATATATATATATATATATACATATATACAACAATAGACAAAATTAAAGTAATTGTATGCAGACTTCAACCTTAAATCCTTTAAATTTATAGTGTACTTACATCGTCATCATCACCATCATGTGCCTTACCGGTTAGAGTGAGCGATCATGTACTTCCACAATTCTTTATCCACATAACATCGTATCAATTATGTTGCTGACTGTTTTCCTGCCATGAAGCTATCCAGTAGTTTCTCTCTTTGTCATCCGCGATCTCTCTTTCCTTCTATTTTGTCATTGCAACAAAGTAGTTACATCAATAATCCATAAAAAGATGTATTTGTATAACTTCAAGTCACAGACATAAACAGCCTGTTAAAGGCGTATTTACAGCAGCTTCCAGAAATAGACGTCTTTACACAGCTTCCATTCAGAGGTATGGTTAAATCAGCCTCCAGCTGTAGACGCACCTATGTGCGGTAACCACGATTAATGAAACGAAGTTATTACATAACCTTCAGATAGAAACCTACGGTGACAGGTCAGTATAGCTACAATCTGATGGCAAGCTACACCAACCTGCAAACGGGCGCTTAATTACAGCAATCTATAGTCAGACACAATTACATCAACCTGCAACCAGATACATAGTTACAAGTGCCTTAATATGTAACACAGCTGCATCAACCTGCAACCATATACATAACTACAACAACCTTAATATATGACACAGCTGCATCAACCTGCAACCAGATAAATAGTTACATCAACCTTAATATGTGACACAGCTGCATTAACCTGTAACCATACACACAGTTACAACAACCTTCATATGTGACACAGCTGCATTAACCTGTAACCATACACCTAGTTACAACAACCTTAATATTTGACACAGCTGCATCAACCTGCAACCAGATACATAGTTACAACAACCTTAATATGTGACACAGCTGTAACCTGTAACCATACACATAGTTACAACAACCTTAATATGTGACACAGCTGCATCAACCTGCAACCATATACATAGTTACAACAACCTTACTATGTGACGCAGCTGCATCAACCTACAACCATATACATAACTACAACAACCTTAATATGCGACACAGCTGCATCAACCTGCAACCAGATACATAGTTACAACAACCTTAATATGTGACACAGCTGCATCAACCTGCAACCAGATACATAGTTACAACAACCTTAATATGTGATACAGCTGCATCAACCTGTAACCATATACATAGTTACAACAACCTTAATATGTGACACAGCTGCGTCAACCTGTAACCATACGCATATTTACAACAACCTTAATATTTGACACAGCTGCATCAACCAGCAACCAGATACATAGTTACAACAACCTTAATATGTGACACAGCTGCATCAACCTGCAACCAGATACACATATACAACAACCTTAATATTTGACACAGCTGCATCAACCTGCAACCAGATGCATAAACACACCAACTTTAATATGCGACACAGCTGCATCAACCTGCAACCGGATACATAGTTACAACAACCTTAATATGTGACACAGCTGCATCAACCTGCAACCATATACATAGTTACAACACCCGTATATGTTACACAGCTGCATCAACCTGCAAACAGGCGCTTAATTACAGCTATCTATAATCAGACACACGATCACAGCAACTGCAACCAGATGCACAATTACAAGCCTAATATGTTACACAGCTTCAACATGCAACCAGATGAATGATTACATCAATATGTAATAAGAAATACAATGACATCAACCTGCAGTCAGACACGAAGTTACACCAGCCACCTCTCTGATACGCAGTAAAGTTATTTTCCATTGACAGACGAAGTAGGTCCGTTTAGTTCTAAAAGTGCGTCGTAAATAAACGGAAACAGACACGCACGTTTGATTTAAATGCGTCTTCATTACAGAAAAATCGTCCTGCTCTTTGTTTACTGCAACATTTTTCAACAAATTAATGCAACATAAAAACAAAACATGATTTCTCGTTATTGAACCATTGTTTAGTTCATGTTTATCATAATTTCTTTGAACAGTATTGTTCAATAATGTATGACAATAAAACCCCGTGTATAACTGAATCTCATTGTTCATTACCTATAATTATCATTCATCCCTCAGCCACTGTCTTTCCATTGTCCCCATTTTGTTCTATTCGTTAAAATCCCGTCATGCATTATATGTGATGGGCATATCTTTCTCTCTCTCTCTCTCTCTCTCTCTCTCTCTCTCTCTCTCTCTCTCTCTCTCTCTCTCTGTTCTGATTGTTTCTTTCTAATGTTTTTTTAGGAATTTCCTTTTTGTGTTGGCCTCTTTGAGACGTTCATCATTGGTCTTTTTAGCTGTCCATGGGACTTTCAACATTCTTCTGAGAAATCCCATCTCTGTGGCTTTTAATCGTCTTTTCATTTGTTTGTCTGCTGTCCATGATTCGCTTCCATATGTCATAATTGGTTCTATGTAGCACTGATGAACTCTGTTTCTCACTTCTATTGACATGGGTTTGTTGCATAAGATATTTTTCATTTTCTGAAATGCTATTTTGGCCTGAGCTATTCTACTTTTTATTTCTGTGGATCATCTCCCATCTCATGTTATTATTGTGCCCAAGTATTTGACGCGTTGCACTTGTTTCAAATTTGACTTGTTTATTTTTATGCTGCATGATGGTGATGATTTTTTCATTGATATGACCATTAGTTCTGTTTTCTTACTATTCAGTCTGAGACCTTTTTTGTTGCTTTCTTTTGCTATTATGTCTTTCATTTCTTGTAGTTCATTCTCTGTCTCTACTATTATTATTGAGTCATCCGTATTGCTAATCCATATAACCTTTTTTCGTACAACTGTTTCCTAAAATGAAGTTTTGGAGCGAATTCTAAACAATCGTGACTTTCACTATACATTTTTTTTCCCTTAAATTATTTCAAATAATATCAACGACTATTTCGGCATATTTTTTTCAGACTTAGATGTTAATTTACATTATATGTTTCTGTATCTGTCGATTTATATATCCATCACTTACAGCTTGTGTAACCATCTTACATGACACGAAGTTCCAGCTCTTTAGAGAGACATCGTTAGTGCAAGTGCACTCATAACCATTTTAAGTTTGCTTCTATTTTAAAAACAGCCTGTCATTATAACCTAGCGCACGTCCCACGTACACCACCCCACCCATTGCACTTATATACGGTAACTGAACGTATCTTCATAGACTGTAGTCACCCGGCTAGAAATTATCGGCTCGGCGTCACGTGCTGAAAGGGGCTAGAGGTCCATTTGTGAAGCGCACATCTCTCTCTCTCTCTCTCTCTCTCTCTCTCTCTCTCTCTCTCTCTCCCCTGACACACCACACACACACTGGTACTGAGCAGATATATACACTGCTCTTTTTCACCTTATCTTTTACTTTTCCTCTGTTATCACCCTATCTCACTTTCTATCCCACTCTGATCTACCCTTCTTTTTTGACACTAGAGCCTTATAACGACAACACCTATTGATCGTTTTCATTCTTTCCTTACAACTCTCGTCTGCATCTGCCATTATTGTCCTTTCTTTTTTTTTTTTTTACATTTCTCTCTCTCTCTCCCCCTCCATTTCAATATATATATATATATATATATATATATATATATATATATATATATATATATATATATACATACATACACACGCACACATACACGCACCATTATATCTTACTCATCTGTTCTTTTCACTCTTTCTTTTATTTCATTTAACATCTCTATATCTCTCTCGTAATTGACAGATACATATTACTATATTCTGTTTTAATGCGTCTAGGCTGATATTTCTCTCAGCTCTTTATTGATCTTGATAGACTAACCCTAAGTTAGTGAGCTCTGTCATTTTTTGAGTTAAAGTTGTTTATAATTTGCCTTATGCTGTATATCAGTAGCACATACCCTATTAACTCCTATTGTAATTTATATGTTATTCAAAACTACGCTATATGTGTCCCGATTTCTGTCCTTTTACGTGCGGTCGCTTGACCCTTTCTTCTATTTTACTACACGATCTGCCACCCGCTATTTTGTCGCGTGTTTAAATGTTGTATACATTTGTTAAGATGTACGTGTCTGTCTTCTCATTACGTTATCTCCATATTTGTCGACCTATTTCCTGTGATATCAGCGACCTCGACCTGTTTTGTAAGTTTTGACAAGAATCTCAAGGATCACATGTACAATTATTCCCAACTGATGCCCTTCATTGTAGATATTGACCTTCTGTCTCTCTCTCTCTCTATCTCTATCTCTCTCTCTATTTCTCTCTCTCTCTCTCTCCCTCGTATCCTCCGATCAATGCTGACATTGTGACCCTGATTGTGGAGATAGAGTTATGCAGCATGATAATCATTCACACATTAATGTGACATAAAACAAATGATGTAACAAAATTATTGTCCCTGTAATAAGACCGTGCTGAAGTTATCACGTCAACTGTCGAATAAACACATCATTTTTCCATAAGAGTGTTAAATTGGGGTGTCATGTAGCGATGCTATTTGTTGAAGAGATTCAGCTATTACTATAGTCCGTTCAGAAATTCATAATCACACCTGAATTAGCTTTGCGTGATAACCGCTTGTTATTTTGGTTTCACATTTTGCATGCAATCTTAGAATATTGATGACGCAAAGATTTTGGTATTTTTTATTCCACAAACACAACAGATTTTGCACATCAGCGAATTCCTTTGATCTTTTATGACGATATCACACACGTTGGTTCAAATTTAGAGTTTACAGTAATCGTGTTAAATTGTCCAGTTTACCGCAATTCTTGTCAGAGGCGTATCTACATAGTGCTTAATTGTGGGTGTTGTTCTTTATGTGTATTTGCAAACATGAATTAAATTGGTTACAATTAGTCTTGTCCTTCGGTCACCATTAGACCCCAGGACGTCCTAACTGCAGATGGAATTGAATTCATCTTGATTTTAATTATTGCGAATCCAAGAGGTTGATAATCATTACTGGCTGGACAAATATTAATCCTTCTCATTTCCAGTACTCATCTTCCACCCGCAACACATGTTCAACACACTTCTTTTGCATAGTTATAAATTATCATTTCAAACTCATTGTAATTTATATATAAATGTTGGTATTTAAAGTCAACAAATTGTCTACTGAGTCTTCAAAAAATTAATAAAGATACGCCTTCCCTTCGGTAATTAATGCCCAGGCCGTGGCGCGTCATGTCGTTCAATAACAATTCAGTTTTGTGCACGGGATTTTCCTGAAGTTAGTGTTTCTGCAATAGCCAAACTATTTTACGTCAACGACCGCACCAAATTAATGTATATATCCTAAAATGGTGTCAAATTCGAACAGAGTGAATTTAATATACCCTATAGAAGAAAACTTTTAAACTAGATCAAATTTCTCAGAGCAAAAAATATTTCTATAACGTCATCAATATTCTAAGATTCCATGCAAAATGTGAAACCAAAATAACAAGCGGTTATCACGCAAAACTAATTCAGGTGTGATTATGAATTTCTGAACGGACTATAATATAAGTTTCTAGGTTATATTTTACATGGTGTTTTTTTTCTATTTCCTCTTATTGTTAATACTTTCCGATCGCTTAAAAACAGTGAAGTAAAGTCAATTACACATATTCTGGATTATAGCAAAGCAAATGCATTGTCCACTCTTACTTACGCGTGCGAGAGCCAGAAAACAAAGCTAAAGAAAAAAAAAATATATATGTGCTCATTTGAAAACAATTGTCGCAAGAAATTACTTCATGATCCTTAGAATGAATTCAAGACTACTGCAGAAATAAGATAAATGGCAATGAATCTGCAATCATCATTATCTTAAAAAAAATACAAAACAAAAAAAAAAAAAACGGTGAAAAATGTGGTTATATGTTGACCATGTGACGAAAAGAAAATATTCTAAAAGCAAGGCCACGAATGGGAGCCATGGCGTAAAAGAAAAAGAGGCCGACCTAGAGAAGTACTAACTAAGAAGAACACTGAGGTGAGAAGCTACAATAGTAGGCAGTAGCTACCTTGCTGGAATTGAGATGCTCGCCCAGAACACAGTCATGTGACGAGATACAGCGCTGGTCTTGTGCAAAGTCCGACTACAGCCAGTTTTTGTTAAAAGTTGGTTGTTGTCTTACACCTGATATTTACTATTATGGAGTGTCTAAAATTGCTCCCCTCTGTAACATCTTTTACTCTATTTTACAATATCCTTTTGTTGGGATAAAGGCTGTATTAAAAGGGAAGCTGTGTGAAGTAATAATCGGTGGTTAAATTTTGTAGCTTTCACGACATAGATAGAAATATAGATGAATCTGTATCTTTCAGTACGAAAATAGAATGACATCTCTTTGTTTCAGAGAATAGGAATATATAAACGTTACTCTGAGATGGAAATAATGGGTAAGTCAGTGGGAAAATGGAAGTGTTGGAATCAGTGGAAAATGGAAGAGTCCTTGTCAAAAAGGTTGAAAATACAAGTATTGAATTCAGTGAATAAATTGAGAAGTCCTTGTTGGGTAATGAAAAGTTGAGAAATATTAGTAAGAAATTGGAAGTAATGGGGTCAGTGAAAAATTGATAAGTCCTTGTCAGAAATCATGACGATGGAAACGCTTGAATTAATGGAAAAATACAGAAGTTGCATACTGCTGTGCTGTCGTCGAAGACGGTCAACCAATGGATCAGGCTAACGTTATTAATGCCTTTTGAGATGCTGGAAGAGCACGTGACTTCGGCAATCATAAGTCCACGTCACTTCTTGGATGAAAGAGATGGGAGTAAATATGGGTACATCCAGAAACGAGCGGTTACGTGGGCGCATACGAAAACTTATCAATCATAACAGACCTGGAAACGTCAGTCGCAGCGAGGTAAGCTGTGGAGGAGAATCTGAGCACCTATGGCCATGTTCGTAGTGCTATGACGATAACCCACACATAACTCAGTAACTGAATATATTATGGTTATGGCTATTCAAAGGCCCCAGTATATAAAAAAAAAAAAAAAATGTCAGTAAAGAGCCCCGTCACGCCAAGTGGGAATGATAGGCAATATGTTGTTAGTGACCATACATTTTACAGATCATCAGCACATGATGTTTATGGTAATGTGGTCGGTATTACGCCCGTGCCGCTTTACTTTCCCAGAAAAAAATCATGTACCCATTTAAGGTTGGGTGAACCCGGAAGCCGTCGGTTGGGATCGGACCCTACCTCTTGTCCTTTAAGGCCCCGGTATCACTGCAAACAAATGGAAATCTATAATTACTCAACCGCCCGTGCCAGTGGAATCATCCGAATTAACATCTTATCGAATATCCAAACAAAGAAAAGCAATTGCAATCCCATTCGTAGCAAACACAGGACACGCCAAAAGACATAAGGCATATTATAGCACGGACAGTGAACGCATCTGAACTGTCCTTCGTCATATGATATCACCATACATCGCAAGCAATCTGAATATAGAAACACGTCTGAATGAAATACACAGCTCACCGTGTGCACATATCACTACTCAGTAGCTCCGGCAGCAAGCCGGACTTTGAATATGAAGAAACTGCAACAAGGAACACTTTTCAGACTGCCTCAACAGTTCCCTGTCTCCTATCCGCCATATTGATCGGAAGTCATGTAAGTGTTGAGGACAAATAGTGAAAAAAATGAGAGTGATGCTAGCAAATATTGAATAAATATAATTGCTGAGGGCATATACTGAATGAATATACGTTTTCAATACATATGGAATAAAAAAAAAACCAAAGGAAACCAACCTAAAAGTTGGGTATAGGATATAGAAGGATAGATTGAGTAATAGTAGAAAAGTTGAGCTTCACAAAGATGGCAGACACGTTCATGAGTTTGAGAAAGATTGTATAAAATATGAGTTTGAGAAAGATAGTAGAAAATATGAGTTTGAGAAAGATAGTAGAAAATATGAGTTTGAGGGAGATAGTAGAAAATATGAGTTTGAGAAAAATAGTAGGAAATATGAGTTTGAGAAAGATAGTAGAAAATATGAGTTTGAGGGAGATATTAGAAAATATGAGTTTGAGAAAGATAGAAGAAAATATGAGTTTGAGAAAGAAACTAGAAAATATGAGTTTGAAGGTGCTAGTAGAAAATATGAGTTTGAGAAAGATAGTAGAAAATGTGAGTTTGAGGGAGATAGTAGAAAATATGAGTTTGAAAAATAAAGAAATGTTCAGTTTGAGAAAGATAGTAGACAAGTTTAGTTTGATAAAGTGTAGACAACAGATAATAGAAACATATGTATGTATTTGATGGTTGATATAAGAATAGCAATGTTTATTTATAGACAGTAGGGAACCATATGTATTGGTGAAATGTAGAAAGATAGCAGCATTGATGATAGAAAGAAAGTAGACTCGTTGAGGGCAGTTAGTAGACAAATAAAAGTGTTGGGGAAACAAATATAGATAAATGGAATAGTTTAGTGTAAAACATATGTGGTTGTTATGTTTTCTGATGTGTGCCGCTGATCCCTTGGCTCTGATTTAAAGTACATGCCGATTCGTAGAGAGGTTAGTGTCGCATCCTTTCTACGTAATGGTTGCTCCCTCAGTGGAAGGAATGGGAATCTAACAATCAGATTAGCAACAGAGACACCCAGCTGGGCGATGAACGTGGAGGTACGTTATCGACAACCTCCAAATAATAGATGCCCCCTGAAAAATTGATCCAACATTCTCGATACAAGAGAGTACACGTCCCCTGGAACTGATGATGCAGACAATTTTCGCAAGCGTTCGATTTTTGCTCTCGTGTTTTTGCTGCTGATTCGTGTTTTTGTTAACTGGGACTGACTTCACTTTTTAAATTATAACCACAGTTAACTATCTACATACAACATATATGTTGACATACAGTTGTCGTTCCGTAGCATGTAGATTTGTATGTAATTATAGCTGCAAGATACTGGTTTAGTTGGCAGTTCCCAGTCAGTATTTGTTTTAAAACAATCACATCGAAAAACAGATTAACTGACGCGTATACTTTCCTGTAAATTCTAATTGTTACAAGGGGCAATTAATGAATACTATTTAAACGAAGTATTCTACTGTAGACGGTTTTGTCAAATAAATTATCTAATGCGGAATCTTTGTCAACATAAGTGGGTTCACAAATTGAAGAGTAAGAACACTCTCACAACATAGGCAGAGTAATGTAGTGAAACGGATGTGCGGGAGGCGTGGGAGGGGCTGACAATGATTGATATGATTGAAAATAGCCAATAGTTGAAATGATTGGAGAGTTAAAGTGTCAACCACTGTTTCAGCTTCAAGAAATCATTGAAGAAGGAAAACAAGAGGCTCCCTTCGGTGCTGAAGAGTTTGTGCTAATTTTCCCTTTCCAACCATTCAATTGATCACATTGTTACAGTCTCCGAGTAGAATGGCGATACCTTTTTTATGCAAGAAAAACAACACGATCGTTTGTAGCTGGTGTATGTCGGGAGGCACATGACAGGACCAGATGGATAACGACCGCTGGTCAAATCAATCGCCCCGGCGTGTAACACTCAGGATATTTATTTCACACCCGATAGAAAAAACTCCTTTCTGTCTAGTGCGAGTTTCGAACACCGTACGTCGGCTTTTCAGCCAGCGAAACAATGATTTTCGCTACAAACCCACGCGCTCCTTAACCAGGAGAATGCGGGTTTGAATCCCGAAAGGGTAAAACGTTGTTTTATTTTGAGGGGAGGGGGGAGTTGAAAGAAATATATACTCCTATGGAACTCATCGCGGCGACTGCTCCAGGCCAAGCGGCTTTTATTGTCCAGTCCTATATGTCCCCGCGCACCCCCGGTTGACGTCAGTCATGGTATGATGCTGTAAAGATAGAAGATAGTTGTCACCGTAGCTACCTCAATATTATAACAATACTCATTTAAGGCATACCCACGTTCGTTTAAAGTATATTGGTAATTTTGGGGAATATTATATTATTAAATTATACTTGCAAATACGCGTGAAAATGATTGGGAATGTTAAACTATCGATAAAACTCTGCAACACCCACCAGGGCATAGTCCCTGAATTATATATTTTACTAGTAAACACCTTCGTAGACACAGTCTTAACCAGACGATACGTCAACAGCAGCCCTCGCCATTCAACGTTCTGCCTGGCAGACTTCTTAAAGTTCCGCTCACGTATATCTTCTGCCTGCTTCCGCTATCTCATGCTAAATTCTGTGAAAAGGATGCGCACCCGGAGACGTCACCGCTTTCATTATATTCTTTCAGTCGTGAGTTGCCTTCCCAGGGATAAAGCATTTCTCTTTCCCTCACTGGAGTTATTCCCCTTCGGTCTGTGATGCTGCGGTAATGAATATCCGGTCTCATTGCGCAACCCATGTGACGTACGTGTCCCTATTTATTCAAGGCAAGTAATGAGATTAGACGATGTTAGTTGGGTCTTCCACTGCGAAGTCGCAGAATAAGCATATATTAATAAGAATAATAATATATTCTGATACAATATTTCTCCTTCCTTCTCCCTCTCACTCGGTGAATGTAACTATCAGTAACGATGGCCGCGTCTTGGAATCAATAACTGACGTATTATCCCTTATACACAATTTCCCGCGCTTATCTTTATCGAACCCGCCGTGTGCAGTCTTGTATTTCTCACTGGCACGCATGCACGCGTACGGGCAAATTAGAAAGGCGCAAAGTATCATGCTGAATTTAAGGTCCCCACTCCCCCACCCTACGCCCAGAATTGCATTGTTCACGGAATGATGGACAATGAATAATGTGACGGCCTAGTATTCTAACAAATTTGGCAGGGGAGGATTATGCACACACACCTGGAGACAGCTCAGAGCTTCAACTACCTTCGACATACTAACTATAACCAGTGATGGAAGTGTAAAACTCAAATGAATAAAAGAACATGATTAATAAACAAGTAATTTTAATGCTATGAAAATATGCTATCATCAAAACAAATAACTCCATGGCTAACACTAAGAATGGCAACATGTTGTATCTTCTCAGTATTCCTGTATGGTGCAGAAACATGTACATTAAACAAGAAAACAGAACATACAATTTAAGCTTTTGAAATGTGGAGTTATAGAAGAATAGGAAGAGTTGGATGAAAAGAAAAGGAAACAAACGATGAAGTCTTAAACCAACAAAAATGAAAAGAGAACTACTAAGCACAATTCAAACAAGGCACAATAAGATTGAGTTCTCACCGACCATTTCGCAGGCCGACACTGCACTGACGGTGTGTGAGGTGCAAACATTGACATACATTTATTGTCTGGACGGGCATTCTTGGTCGTTTTGTGCAGTGTGTAGTGGGTGTTGCAAAGGCTGCAACGTCATCATCGGTACGTGTCACGGCAATTTTTTACATGGGATCTATGGACACGACTGCTCCGGGTCTTGTCGTAGTGTATGTCCTTTTTGTGAGGAAAAATCCAGAAAATGCCTACAATGTAAACATCCTGGCTACACCTGTAATGACACTTGTCCCGATGGTAATTGTGGGCAACAGTGCAAACAGACGTGTTCTGAGGGCTGTGACATCATACGTGACCCGGAAAGTACAGACTGTACGTGCAAGGAAACGTACTACGGGTCAGACTGCACTCTCAAATCTCCGGACAACTGTTTGAACGAAATCTCTGAACAATTATTCGGGGCCTGCGTCTCGTATGTCGATGGTTCCCACGTTAAGAAGAGTCTGCCAACTAGAACAAACCCAGGCATATGGATACCTTCGTGCGTTTCTGTGCTGGACATGGTTCTTTTCTTGTGTTTTCCGTGAAGCCATGGCTCATATCTTGATGTGTTTCTGTGCTAGCCATAGCTCTTATCTTGATGTGTTTCTGTGCTAGCCATGGCTCATATCTTAGCTTGTGGGTGTATGTGTGCTGGCCATGGCTCATGTCTTGGTGTGTGCCGTGTTAGTCATATCTCATATCTTGGTGTGTCTGTGTTAATCATATCTCATATCTTTATGTGTGTATGTGTTTAGTCATATCTCATATCTTAGTGTGTATGTGTGTTAGTCATGTGTCATATCTTTGTATGTGCATGTTTGGGTTAGTGATATCTCATATCTTTGTGAACATGTTTATGTTAGTCACATCTTACATCTTTGTGTGTACATGTCTATGTCGGTCATGTCTCTTATCTGTGTGTGCATGTCTATATTAGGCATGTGTCATATCTTTGTGAATGCATGTCTATGTCAGTCATATCTCATATGTTTATGTGCATGTTTATGTTAGTCATGAGTCATATATCTTGAGGTGTGTCAGTGTTAGTCATGCCTCGTATCGCTGTGTGCATGTCAGTGTGAGTCACATCTCACATCTTTGTGTGTGCATGTCTGTGTTAGTCACCTCTAGTGACTCGGGCAGATAGTGCTCGTAAACCTGGGAAGGCCGACCATCTAAGGGCAGAATCCCCCTACATAAAAGATCATCTGCTGCCTTGCAGGAAGATTGGGGACAATCAAAGGCTAAGGAATGCAAACCTGAATAAAATGCTGGCTGAAATCGGATGCACTGGGCCATTGGCGCAGAACACAGTGCAACGTTTAAACGGGTGTTCAATCAGAGTGGATCTGGCAGACTCTAATTGTGATTTTCTGTCTGTGAGGGCGATCAACACACTTAACCTGACAGCTGACTTCATGTGAGAGTCTGGAGTCCTACTCTGATTGAATCCTGATCGCAGAAAGAGAGAGAGAGAGAGAGAAAGAGAGAGAGAGAAACAAGACAAATGAGATTTATGGGTCATGTTAAAATACACAGCAGCCTACTAAAAGTAATCGTTGTAGGGAAAATACAAGGTAATAGAGGCAGAGGCAGACCAAGACTAACATAAGACGATTATCATCAAAAGGTAGTCAAGTCAGCCTATGCAACCTCCAAACTGCACCATCAAAGCAAGAGACAGATGAAGGGCGCTCTCCATGCTCCATGGCAACCAACCTTCATTGCGGAGACGACACTCATTGATGTTGATGATGATGATATATATATATATATATATATATATATATAACCTTCAACATGTAAAATATAAGTCGACGATCTGGCTAGAGGCAGATAATCTTTCTGGCGGGCTGTTGTGAATGAATTCAGACGAAGTGGTATGTTTACGGCACTCGGAAAACAATGACAAATATTCAACAACAGAAATAAAAAACAATGAACAATATATGGACCAAAGCAGGATCGAACCCGTGCTCAGCGACACAGCGCCTGTAGCAGTGTTCCCTAGCGTTTGGGTTTTCGCGGCAAGACACTGTCCGACTGAGTACGGGTTCGATCCTACTTTGGTCCATATATTGTTCTATGTTTTTTTCTTTTCTATTGTTGAATATTTGTCATTTTTTTCCGAGTACTGTAAACATACCTCTTCATCTGAATTGATTCGCTGATTATCGCCTCGGAAGTTTCCCTCTATAATAATATTCATTTATTATTATTTGTCTCCTGTTGTGAATGCAACGTTCTGCAAAGGGCATGTACTTGATGATGATGATATACATATATGTTTGTTTGTTTGTGTGTGTGTGCGTGCGTGCGCGCGCGTTTCCTTAATGTTAGTAAAACAGAAGATAAACAGGAAGGCCAGCTTGCTCTTTTATATTCCACTAATAATTCTTTAGTCATACTTCTCTTGGCCTGAGAATATGGTCAATAATGCACATTATTTGTACGAACAGAGTCATGTGTCCACAATAACTAAGCAATGTCTGTCGACGTAGGCGAGAAGATGCACACATTAACACTTCATACTTTGTTTTTGCTAGAAAAGCGATGTACTCTGATTAGATTTGACATGCACGGGCCCCAGAAATATGATTTAAAAAAAAAATAAAAAACAGGTCGGACAGTGAAAGTGTGGTGGATATCAGTGAAAGTGGATAAATGTATACAATGTGGGCCAGATGTCAGCCTCTTGGTGAATCAAAGCGGCAATTAAAATTGCTCATTAGAAAATGACATTCATTGAGTCATCATTGTGGAGATAACAATAATTGAAGGATGCAGCAACACTTCGATGACACAAGGCACAACAGCCATTGACAGCGCAGTCAGTCTTGAGCTGTGGACACGAAGAAAGCAACGATGTTTTCAGTTCTGTCCTGATGTTATTTCTAGCGTGACTTAAAAAAAAAAAAAATAGTATGTTTACTGGTACACATTAGTCAAGATAGCAACATCGATTCAGTGGTGCGCTGGTTGTTTTGTTTCCCTTTCAAATAATGAACTTTAGAACACAGATATTCAAACATTTCACAACAGACGTTTCTTTCTATAGGAATGAATTTTACCTTTATTTTGTATTGTTCCTTGCTAAATTCTACGAGTATTAATTCTTATATTTTCAGTATGTCACGTTATCGTCATCATCATCATATTCAGTACTACTATTAATGATAACTTCCTCCCTGGAATTTTTCATCTCTTCCTCAGCCTCCTTCTTCCGCTTTTCTCCTTCCCTTTTTCGCTAAAAAAAACAAAAGAAGCACACGCTTTAACCATCTATGCCTCTAAGCCATCTCCGGACCCTGCTATCATCACGTCCTAACCTCAGGCACCAATCCTTTATATCGTTGTTACAAATACTGGGCGCTCTCCAGAGCAGGAAAGTAAAACGAGAGGTGTATCTTTGGGTGATAGGGTTTCTTCGGGTTAATAGTAGGGAACAGTGAAGCAAAATAGCTTCAGTCCCAGAGCATATCGGTCTTGTGAATATAACTTGTACACAAAAGTTCATCTGATATACTGAGTGTAACCTCTCGTCACATTCGTCACTGTGAAGTAGTTTATTCAGTTATGGTTTTTAATATGCCTTAATTGGCGTGTGGGTCAATGTCGCATTTGCGATAACGTTAGTGAAAGAAGTGCTGATACAAAGTATTAATGCGCCGTTCACTGATATAGTAAAATGATAAATGAATGGATGGATAGATAGAAGGATATGATAGATAGAAGGATATGATAGATATAATAATAGGATAGATAAGAAGAGAGAGAGAGAGAGGGAGATGGGTATCAAGCCCACACTATGATTGGATATATTTAAAAAAAAAAATCACTGTCACTGAGAAAATAACTTGAAATGATAGGCCTCCAGTAGAGTAGTTTTGTATGCTGGCGTCATATCTCAGCCAGTTGTTACCATCATCATCATCGTAACATCGAGAGCACGATCCAGCACATCTGCATCGTCGTCGTTATAATCACTGACATTCTGATATAACTCACCCTCAATATATTGTGATCAGTAACGTTGTTATCGACATCATCATACCGATCATATTTTAAAAATCATCAGTCACCAGAAACAGTAATATCATCAAGCCCACACCTAAATCTCAGTTTACACGACACTCAATGTGTCTTACCCTGACCGCCAGTCATAATTTCCGTGGTCACCAACCATGTCCATTACTTGTATTAGCCATCAATCTTGTCACGATTGAAGGAGACACAGAAGACGACCACAGAGAAGCTGAGTGTTGTATTGATCTCTTCTGATCACTCGCGAATCCATCTCTCACATTCTCAAATGGGGCTCAGGCGAGCCACGAAATGAAATTTCTCTCACAGATAACCATTCCTTACCCACCGCACTCGTGGCCAATGCTTTTCTCATGACGATCGATAGCCCACGAAAATAATTGCTGATGCATTTGGTTTATTTTGTTGTCATTTTTTCTTTATGGAAAAAAAATAATAATAAGTCCTGGCAAAAATAAGAATAGGATGAAAATTAGAAGGGAAAAGTAGAATTTGGAGCGGTGGAATGAGAAGATATAAGAAGGGGACTCATATATATAAAGTTGTATTCATCTTTTCATTTAGCCTCTGTGTTTCTTTTTTGTTTTCTCCTTTGTAAATTGGTGTTGTCATCATAGTTGAAAATAAGTGCCATAATTTGAGATTTGAGTGATGCCGAGCAGGGTTAGATATGACGGATGCCAGGGCCGAATTGCATGAGTGGATCATCCAAGACTACAGACACACTGGTCTGGTACACTGTGACGTCTGTGTGCACTAATTTACGGAGCTGAAGAAGTGAATGTGGGATGGTAACCTTTCGTTATTTGTTGTGAAAGTTTGGTAGCCATGTGGAGATAACAGCAGGCGCTGGCTATTTCTACAAGGTACTACATACTCTGGTCGACAAACATCTCTTCCACTAAATCGGGACATTTGATATCTAGCTTTCATAGTGTAACATTGTTATTATTATTGTGTATATGTGTGACTGTCAATATACCTTGAATATATTCTGGGTGATGAAATAGTTTGAAACCATAGAAAGATGTGAAGTATATGTTTTAATTTATGTTTTTGTTATTTTAATTCTGATTTCTTAGTAGCCTGGTAGTAGCAATCAATTAATAATGACGTGAGGTAAAAACATGTACTTTATATACCTAGCAACCGACAATCCTCTTTCTGGATTCGGTGACTTTTTAAAAATTGTAATTATATAATATGAATTAAACAAAATTCCAAGCGGTGTGTGTATTTCATACTGACATGAAATAAACGCTATCTATTTACTACCAACAATACACTCACATTCTGCTATTTTAATTACTGGTAAATAATGTTCCAGATGCAGCAGGTACGGCACTTCTATATAGTAGTTTGAAATCTCTGGAATTTCAATTAACCCCCCCCCCCCACACACACACACACACACACACATTTTTCTTTTTTTTTTCTTCAGCGTTCATACGTTAAGTGGGTGGACTGGTTGGTCTCGAGGCAAGACGCCAGCTTTGAGACAGAGAGATTGTGGGTTCGAATCCCGGCTACACCGGTTGGAATTTTTATTTATGATTTCTATCTGCGGCAACCACCCCTGGTCTCAGCAGCTAGGCCAGGCTTTACACGTCAATTACTCATCAACGGAAAAATATGAGTACCTCCGAAGTCGGAGTTATCTGCCTGTGCGGCGAGGGACCCCTGTGCACACTGCTGCCAGGGAAAATGGATTAACACGCATAATTCAGTTCCTAGTATCTAGGGACTTCGTCACCAAAGTTACCTTACATAACAAGCTGACGAACGGAAGAAAAAACAAGAAAAACGAAAAAAAAACGTTAAGTGGGCGTTATTGTGTTGTGCTGCAATTTTTCCCCACAAGTTACGATATCTGCGCCTGTTGGTCCCACGCAACGGTCTTTGGCGTGGGTAGATTTTAATTTTTTTGTTGTAATTGTTTAACAATTTTTTTTTCTTGGAGCGGTCATTTGTAACCAAATCTTTTCGACTTAACTGCCGTGAAATCTTGAACGCGCGCAGAGCACACACCCTTTCTCGTCGTCATCAGATACGGTTAGACATATGACCTAACAACTCAGAAGCCAGTGATGAGTAATGCCTTAAAATAAAAAAAAATAAAAAAAAAAAAACATAGATCAGAAGAGAATAACTCCGCCGCCCTTAGCAGGAATCGAACGTTCTTGTCAAAAGGTCGACATCTTACCAACAAGTTCTCTCTGCAAAGACGAATCGTCATACTAAGTACTAGAATTGTGCCATTGTGTGTGTGTGAGAGAGAGAACTTCGTAGCATCGGCGAAGACCTTGTCCACAAAACCTCCTTACTTTTAATTGTATCTTACAACATGTACGGCATGTGAATTGACTTCTTGTTCCCCTCACTGTGCTCTGGGTGCCGGTAGCCACATGTGCGATTCAAATAGGTAACACACAGCACATAACACATAACTGTAAGGAGCAAATTATTAACAAGAGTTATGATATGAAAGTATCGGCGACAAAATTCCAATACAGCCGTTGCAGTTTGGGGGTTTATTTCGCTTCCATCATACGATCATCTTATTACTGATGTAAATGACGAAAGCTGAACGTTCCCTGCACAATTAGATTGTCCAAGTGGATTATGGATTGAAAAAAGCGAGAACAAACTAAGGCCAAAAAACCGCCCAAAAAGCTTGGCAGTGTCGGGTGCAACAATGTAAATGTAACAGAACAACGCCAGACGACTGACGCCATTTCACAACCTTTCAGAGCAGAGGCGTAGCAGAGTGACAGCTGTGAGAGTGACCACCAGGACCCCATTCTTCTCTAAAAGCACTACTTACCTAACACAGAGAGTACAATTCTTGTCGTGTACTGCATTCAACTGTCACATTGTCAAACCATTTAAAATATATTTTTTTCGTATTACTGGGCGGTGTGGTATCTACGTCAATATGCAAACATTTACAGTTTGATGTGAGTAGATAACACGGTAGTAGGTCATGGTGTTTGATGTAAATACGGTGCTGAACTTTCGGCGAACATAACTGATATTGTTTCATCATCATCATTGAGTGCCGTCTCCGCAACGAAGGTTGGCTACCATGGAGCGCCATTCTGCTCTATCTCTTGCTTTGATGGTGCAGGTTGTCATCGGTTGATTTGTCCATCTTTTGATGTTACTCGTCCATGTTAATCTTGGTCTGCCTCTTCCTCTTTTACCTTGTATTTTCCCCTCCAGGATTACTTTCAGTAGGCTGTTGTGTCTTTTAACATGGCCCAAGAATCGCATTTGTCTTGTTCTAATTGTGTTCAGAAGTTCTCTTTTCATTTTTAGTTGTTTTAAGACTTCATCGTTTGTTTTCTTTTCCTTCCATCCAATTCTACCTATTTTTCTATAAATCCACATTTCAAAGGCTTCAATTCTCTGTTCTGTTTTCTTGTCTAATGTCCATGTTTCAGCACCATATAGGAATATTGAGAAGATGTAACATTTTGCTATTCTTAGTTTTAGCTTTGGTGTTATTTGTTTTGATGTTAGTATGTCCTTCATAACATTAAAATTACTTTTTGCCATTCCTATTCTTTTGTTTATTTCAGTTGTACATTTTCCATCACTGGTTATAGTATGTCCACGGTAGTTGTAGTTCTGAACTGTCTCAAGGTCTATTCCTTCAATTTTGATATCCACTTGTGGGTTTTGAGTATTTTCTTTGTTTATGATCATAGTTTTAGTCTTTTTGATGTTCATATCTAGTCCATATATTTTGCTTGTCGTGTTTATTTCATTAAGTAATTGTTGTAGGTCTTTAGGATTTTCTGCTAGTAGTACAGTATCGTCAGCATATCTTAGGTTATTGATTATCTTTCCATTAATTTGTAGGCCTGGCATCTCTATGATGTTTTTAAAGATTTGCTCAGTGTATAGATTGAACAAGCTTGGTGATAGGATGCATCCTTGTCTTACTCCTCTTTTTATATCAATGGGTGTAGAGAACTCTTTTTTATATTTTATTATTGCTGTTTGCTCCCAGTATAGATTTCATATTAGTCGTATATACATGTCATCTAGATGTATCTCTTTTAGGCATTCTATAAGTTGTTTGTGGTGTACTCTATCAAAAGCTTTGGTGTAGTCTATGAAGCAGGCATATATTGGTTCGTTTACTTCTGTGTATTTTTCGATTAATGTTCTCATGCAGAATATGGCTTCTTTTGTCCCGCTATTTTTCCTAAATCCAAATTGCTGCTCATCTAATTCAGTATTGATAATGTTTATGTTTTAATATTATAACGAGTGACGCGTGTTGGAAGGTTTATAGTTAAAGCTTAAACCTGATTCTTTCTGCGGATATATGCAGTTCATGATGTTGAAGTATGCAAGTGTATCTAGACTTATCTGCGATACAACGAATCTTACATCTAACGTCCAAGTTAGGCAAAAATAGCCAGGACGGGTTGCGATGAGAAGTGAGAAGAAAAAAAGAACACTTGCCGTTACATAGTTTGTGGGGAGCAGTGGCAGAGTCGCATTGACGTGCAACTAGTGAGGATGTTGCTTTTAATGTTTAGTTTGTAAAATAGTCTTTTTTCGGATAAAAGGAAACGGGGAGGGGGAATTAACACCACATAAATAAATACATTTAATCTAACGGTGCCTTGCAACTATTGCTGCGCCAAATTCGCGTCACAAAATCAATATTTATAGAGTGGATTGTGCTGACGGCGTTAAGTTTGTTCAACATCGGTCATGTTTGCTAGCTCACAGGTCCCGGATATAGGGCATTTCTGGATTCTCAGTCCTACACTCTCATACCATCCCTTTTATCGCTACATCATCATTCCCTTCACTCTCTCTCTGTCTTTGAAGGCGTCACTTAGTTCGGAATATACCATTTATGGTTTGCTTGCCTTTTTGTACTTAGCTTTGTCACTAAACATGTTTACAATTCAATTTGGAACATATATTTATATGTGTGTTTGTGTATGTGAGAGAGAGGCACGCACACTGTATGTCCTAATCGATATGGCGGCAGATAACAGGAATATATATATTGTTATATGGCAGAACTGTTTGAAGATGAACGTGTCAAGAAACCAACTGTAAAATATATGGCAGGACAAACAATCTTAAAATATAAAGTGGAGAGGGATAATATAAAAAAAAAAACACACACAACACAAACACAAACAACAACAACTTTAGGTCCAGACATCAAATAGATTGAAATGATAAAAGCAGTAAATCATTTTTGGGGTAGCAGTAGTCACAAATGTGGGTAGTGAAACACATACACCATATATGTTGATACATACCATATGAACTAAGAAAATAAATATTTATTACCTTGTCCAGGAAGACTGGTGCTGTAGAGTGCAGTGGCTACTTTAGAGTAAAACGTTTGATCAACTATTCAGGAAAAAAAAAATCCAAGTGTTACATAATAACGTTCAAAAGAAAATCGATATGGAATTAACATAATAACAATCTTGATGTAGAAAGATAACTGTCGGACAAGAGAAGCCATCTTATACATGGGCATGTTTATAGAAAAATAAATAGAAGTAAACAAACCAATTTATGCATGCTTCATAGGCTTCTTCAGAGATTTTGACAGAATACACTATAAACAACTAATAGAATGTAGGAAAGATTTGTATCTTGATGAAGCTGACATAGACTTATATATAATTTATATTGGGAAAAAACAACTGATATAGAATATCGCAATGAGAACTCTGCACCTTTGGTATAAAATGAGAAGTAAGACAACGCTGCATTCAATGTTTTTTTTTAATTTATACACTGAACGGATATTGAAAGACATCATGCAGATGTCAGGCCTGAACATTACTGGATATATAATCAATAGTCTAAGCTTTGCTGACGATGCCATATTACTGGCAGAAAATCCAGAAGAACTACAACTGCTAGTTATCATAATAAATAAGAGAAGCAAAGATTATGATTGGAATGTACATATCTAAAACAATCACCTTGTCTATTCAACTTATACACTGATCAGATCTTTAATGAAATCATGGCATGCCAGGACTACAGATTCATGGATATATAATTAATACTCTAAAACATAAGAGGATTAATGAGGATACGGAGATCGCTGTCAAAAATTATGTAAGGATGTAGTGCTGGAAATAAGATCTCACAATCACAACCGATACCATTCGCACGACACTTAAAAAGGTCACACAACACTGCTTCTGGTCCACAAGGTGTTCGGTACGATGACATAGGCGATTTAGCTGACGACGACTTGACAAAACTGGCCAATTAGTTTAATGCCAGCATTCGGAGTGGCCAGATTAAGGAGGAGTGGCTACACAGCTACTTACTACCGCTACCGAAGCCAAACAAGGACCATTCTCAGATCAGTGCCTACAGAATCATCACAATGCAGAACACTGCGGGCAAGCTGCTGGAGAAAATAGTTGCTCTTGTCCTCACCTGTCACCTTGAACAGAAATGCGTATTCCCACCCACACTCGGAGGTTATAGATATACAAAAAGAGACATGGCTCAATGCGGCAGTCTTTGCCTATGACGTCTTCGAAGGCTTCCACAGACGAGAGGAGACATGTGCTGCTGCTATAGATCTGGAGGATGCATACAACAGGGTACCATTTGAATATCGTATGCATATGCTCCTCAAATTGGCGGTGCACCCCTTCCTCGTTAGATGGATCGCCGCGGCACTGTTTCAGAGGAAGGTGATACTCAGATGTGGAAATCGGTCTTCCGAGGCAACACCCATTTGTCCAGGGCTGCCATATGGCTCACCATTGCCACCAGTTCTATTTAACGTGTACACAATAACGTTCACGGACAACAGCTGGATGGGAGGGGAGGAACTATGACTTCTGCTGATGATATTCTGGTATATCGACAGGGAAGAGACAGACGGAGAATCGCCTCCACAATGCAAGACGAACTCGATCGCATTTCTTCCTGGTGTGGGGTTTCAGGTGCCTTGGTTAATCCTAATAAATTAACCATATATTGTTCTTTGTTTTTTTCTGTTGTTTGTTTGTCATGTTTTTCTGAGTGCTAACACATATCTCTTCCTTCTATGATTCCCCATTATCGTCTCGGAAGTTTCCCTGTTTAATAATATTTATTTATTATTATTTGTCTCCAGTTTATAACCACTGGAAACTACTATTCGTGCAGTTTCGTCCAATAAATGTTTGTCTCCAACACAAGAATTCAGCCCTACTGGGAGATACTTGCCTTAATAGGAAAGTACAGAAATACAATTTATTTCCGATCTGTGATCGTAACCCTATGCTATAGTCATGAGAACGCCTTCTTGTAAGACACTGCTCACAATAGCTAATTTTTAAATTATAGTCCGTTCAGAAATTCATAATCACACCCGAATTAGTTTTGCGTGATAACCGCTTGTTATATTGGTTTCAAATTTTGCATGCAATCTTAGAATATTGATGACGCAAAGATTTTGATATTTTTTATTCAACAAACACAGCAGATTTGCACATCAGCGAATTCCTTTGATCTTTTATGACGATATCACACAAGTTGATTCAAATTTTAGAGTTTACAGAAATCGTATCAAATTTTCCAGTTTTCTGCAATTCTTGTCAGAGGCGTATCTACATAGTGCTTAATTGTGAGTGTTGTTCGTTATGTGTATTTGCAAACATGAATTCAATTGGTTACAATTAGTCTTGTCCTTCGGTCACCATTAGACCCCAGGACGTCCTAGCTGCAGCTGGAATTGAATTCATCTTAATCGTAATCATTCCGAATCTGACGATTCCAAGAGGTTGATAATCATTACTGGCTGGACAAATAGTAATCCATCTCGTTTCCAGTACTCATCTTCCACCCGCAGCACATGTTCAACACACTTCTTCCAGAACGTGATGTCTATTTTTGAGAGAGACTCGCGTGTCATAACTTCAACATCACACATTTTAAACGTCCTGTTCTGTTCTGCAACTTGTCCTTTGGCGTGAGCCCAGACAAGTTCGATTGGATTAAGGTGCGCATGATATGCAGGGAGTCGAAGAGAGGTGTGGCCTATTTCTCAATGATTTTGTCAACATGGTACACCTTTTTCTTATTCGTATTCTTCACAAGTTGTAACAATTCGGGTTTTAAATATGTGTCGTCAAATTTGACATTTTCATTCGCAAGCCATGTCCTAATTTGCTCTTTTGTATTTGATGCAGTAGGCACTTTGTCTTCCTCTGATACGACATTGTGGTATGATATATTATCTATGACTATGCATGAATGTCTCTCCAGGATTGGTAAAAGATCGCTCTCCAACCAGTGCCTGAAAATGTTTCCATTAATTTCAGTATGGTAGTCCATACCGTCGGTACTTTTTGATTGGAAAATAAGTCCCGCATCATGGGCAAGGCCGTTTTCAGTGCTTCCAGCATGCGTTAATATAATGCGCTGGCCTTTGCTGCTCGAAAGTGTTCTTTTGAGTTTGCCATTTACTGACTGCCATTATTTTGCATATGTGTGGTGTGCGTTGACCCATGATTCGTCCAAATATACAGTATCATACCGTTCACTCCGCCGCACACGGATCTGTCTCAGGTATTTGCTTCGAGCAATGACCAAGTGTGGTTTTTCACAAATAATATTCCTGCCCCCAATAGTTTTTCTGAAAGTGAAGCCGGCTCCTCGCCCAATCTTCCATAGAAATGCTAGTATTGCAGTCTGCATGCAATTTTAATTTCAAATTCCTGAGAGTAACAAGTACATTATTAGCAAACATTTTCATTATCTCACGTTTTATGACATCCATGTCAAAGCTGTCGACTTTCCTATTCCTTCCTTGATTGACATGAGTGCACTCATAGTCTTGTTTAATCCAACGAAAAAATGACGATCTATTAAGACCAAGCGCGAGTTGCGTTCGTCTCTCTGGGTCATGAATATGACAAGATAAATGCCCCATCTTGGATTCCCTAAGGAAGTGATGATATAGTAAGTAAAAAAGTAACCTTTTGCATAGTTATACATTTGCATTTCAAACTCATTGTAATTTAGATATAAATGTTGGTATTTAAAGTCAACAAATTGTCTACTGAGTCTTCACAAAATTAATAAAGATACGCCTTCCTTTCGGTAATTAATGCCAAGGCCGTGGTGCGTCATGTCGTTCAATAACAATTCAGTTTTGTGCACGGGATTTTCCTGAAGTTAGTGTTTCTGCAATAGCCAAACTATTTTACGTGAACGACAGCACCAAATTAATGTATATATCCTAAAATGGTGTCAAATTCGAACAGGGTGAATTTAATATAGCCTAAAGAAGAAAACTTTTAAACTAGATCAAATTTCTCAGAGCAAAAAATATTTCTATAACGTCATCAATATTCTAAGATTGCATGCAACATTTGAAAGCAAAATAACAAACAGTTATCACGCAAAAGTAACTCAGGTGTGATTATGAATTTTTGAACGGACTATAGCTGAGTGGCAGTGTACTACTAAGCGTTCGGCTTCTCGTGGCAAGGCGCAGTGCCGTGGAGTACGGGTTCGATCCTGCTTCGGACCATATATTGTTCTTTGTTTTTTTTTCTGAGTGCTAACACATACCTCTTCCTTCTATAATCCTAATAAAGCATCAGTTTCATTGTTCTCCCTTAACAATTATATCGTTAATACGACCACACCGGTAGTACGAATGGGAGCTGATGAGGTGACCAGGTACAAGTTTATGATATACCTCGGAGTTATGTTTGATCGCAGCCTGTGTTTTCGGGACTACGTCGACCATATGATAACAAAATCCCGCAACGGATTAGCCGCCTTGAAGGTCATGGCAGCTGCCAACATTGAGCAGAGGCTACTTACTCGTCTGTTCCAGGGATTAGTCCTCGCACCAATCGAGTATGCCCTGGCAATTCTTACTGTCAGTACGACTCAAATTGATAGGCTGGAGAAAACACTAAATGAAGCCATACGCATTATCTTGGGATGTACAAGGGACACTCCCTGTGTAGCAATGAGGTATCTTCTTGACTTTCCAACCATGAATGACAGAATCAAGATCTGGAGAGCTCGAGCATACCTGAAGATTAGTACAGATAAAGAGCATCCATTGCACCACGTGATCAACACAGGAAAAGGTGCCAGGCTAAAAAGTGGCAAATCATGGGTGGGCCGAGCAGAAGATGTCATCAAACAGGTCTGTGGGCTTACCAATATCAGCGTTGGTGAGGAGTGGATACCGGTGCCTACGTCATTCAAGGGGACTTTCTCGTGTATTGTCACACTCGACAAGAAAAGTAGGGAACAGAACCCGGTCGTGGTTAATGCTGAGGTCAACGGTCTCATCTGCGATAACACCGATGAGAAAGATGCAGTCATCTATACAGACGGATCTGTAAGACGACACCAAAGAAATACATGGGCATTTACAGCACGCTCGGCAGGCAGAATAGTAAAGGAAGACAGTGGTGCATACGTCATGACCACGAGTAGCATGACAATGGAAGTGATGGCAGTGACCAAGGCATTCAAATGGAAGGGAACATGCAAATAATTGCCATGCTGCGGGGAAGCTGGTAGCAAGGGGCCAGTGGTGAGGAGTGTAGAACACTCCAATGTATGAAGACAGCTTCACAAGGGAGGAACACAACACAATACTGACGTTTCGGCCTGAGGCCTTTTTCAGAGTACAAGGACAACGAAAACAAACGGTGAAACACAATTATCTATAAATACATGATAAGAAGAAGAGGATAGAAAAGAAAAAAAAAAGTAGGATGATGAAAAAATGAAGGAAGAGAACTAAGATAAGAATATAGAAAGAATAGGAGAATATATGTATAATTAAAATATAAAATACAGAATCACTTAGTTTAAACGACTGGTTAATCCGCCGGGAACCCAACGAAAGGATGACTACAGGAAAGACCTCCCATGGCGGGAAAATGGAAACGAGGCTATGACTGACCAGAGTTCATACACCTGAAGAGAGTACGAGACACCCAAACAACAACTTCTACAGCTAATATCGTACAAGAAAAAGGGGTGTATATAAGGTAACAAGAAATAACGGGGCCTAACAAGAAGGGGGAGGGGGGAAGAGAAATTAAAAGGACTGAGAGAGTCCGGAATGGGGAATATGAGGAGAGGAAGTGAAAGAAAGCAGGAAGGAAAGAAGTAGGGCCCAGCGAGGAGAAGAAGTAGGGAACGGAGAGACTGAGGAGGATACTAGGAATATATTTACAAAGAGGAGTATACACCAGAGGAGGACAGGTAAAAGATAGGATGAGAAGCGGAGGAGATACACAGAGAATAATACGCTGGCAGGAGTGCCTGGAGAGGAAAGGAAGAGGGGGAACGGAGAAAGCGATGAGGATGAGAAAATCTGACTGGACTCCCTCCCCGGGAGACTCTCAGGCTTTGAACCTTTTCATCAAGAGTATTCTCATGGAGATTATGTCACTCCGTCCTCATAGACTTCGACGCTCCAATTTAAGCAGTGATGAATATGAAGCCCTTCAAGACCTTCGCCGACGCGATGACATTGTCATCAAGCCGGCTGACAAGGGAGGCTCGGTGGTCGTCTGGAGGAAGGATCTCTATATCCGAGAAGGGGGTAAACAATTATCTGATCCTACTTTCTACCTCCCCACTCCCGACGACACCACTGTCTCCAACAACGCCGTTATGCGTCGTGCGATCCTCAGGTTCATTCAGGACGGGCTACTTCCCTCCAGCTCCTCCCGTATGATCCTTCCTGATCACAGCTTGGGCAAATCCTCTTTCTATATGCTGCCCAAAATACATAAACTTGACTCTCCTGGACGACCTATTGTCTCTTCCATCGCATGTCCTACAGTCCTCATTTCCGACTTCCTTGATAGTGTCTTTCAACCCATAGTTATGGGTCTACCTTCTTTTGTTAAAGACACTAACGACGCCCTCCATATCTTCTCCTCTATCTCCCTCCTTCCTGATCGCCATTACCGCCTCTTCGTTATGGATGTCTGCTCTCTTTATACTTCTATTCCCCACTCCGACGGCCTTCTAGCTCTCCAGTTTTTCCTGGATCGTAGGATCCAACCTTCTATTGCTACTGTCGTCCTCCTCCGTCTGGCGGAATTAGTCTTGAACCTCAACTCTTTTGAGTTCAATGGAAACTTCTTTACCCAGATCAGCGGTATAGCTATGGGCACTCAAATGGGCCCTAGCTATGCTTGTCTCTTCATGGGCTATCTAGAGCACCAAATCATCCAAACCTACCAGGGCCCTCTTCCCCTTATGTATCGTAGGTACATCGATGATTGCATCGGTCTGACTGACCTTCCAGAGGATGAGATCTTCCGCTTCATCGAGTATGTTGGTCATTTCCACGCTCTATCCGCATCACCTACCACATCTCTACCTCCTGCGTATCTTTTCTTGATATCTCAGTCTCTTTGGGCACCTCTCATCTTCTCACCTCGGTCTTCTACAAGACTACTGATTCCCACAGTTTCCTCCGCTACGACTCCTCTCATCCTACTTCTTGTAAGAACTCAATTCCATATTCCCAGCTGCTCAGACTTCGTCGCCTTTGCCAAGACGATGAAGATTTCCTTCACAATGCCCACCTTATGCTTGACTTCTTCCGCCAACGCCTCTATCCTGAATCAGCTCTCCTCCCGGCCCTGCGTCGGGTTCTCCACACTTCTCGTCAAGCTGCTCTTACCCCTTCTACTCATCCCCCCCCCCCTTGGATAGAGTTATACTCGCCCTCACCTATCACCCTCACCATTACGCTGTGATTAGGACGATTCATCGCTACCTCCCTATTCTCCGATCTGACCCTACTACTCGTCTGCTCTTTCCCGACCCACCACTGGTGGCCTTTAGACGTGACCGTAACCTCCGCGACTTTCTTGTCAGAGGTCGTCTTCCAGCTTCCCTCCCCAGCCATAGAGGTACTATTCGCTGCAACCGCAGAGTGTGCAAAACTTGTGACCACGTTCTCCAGACGGATACTGTCCTCTTTCCTAATGGTCCTTTCAAGATCAGAGAGGGATTCACTTGCACATCGCGTAATATCATTTATGCCATCATCTGCAAGAGATGCAAGTTAACCTACATCGGCCAATCAGGTCGTCGGATCTGCGATAGGTGCCGAGAACATTTACACGACATCACCCGAGAAGCTGGCACTCCTGTAGCTGCCCACTTTAACTCGGTTGGCCATTATGGTATAACCGATGTCGGGGTCACAGGCTTAGTATCATGCTCTTCTGATCACCATAGTCGTCTCACTCTTGAGCACCGTCTGATCGCTCGTTGGGGCTGCCTCACCCCTCGTGGCATCAATGTATCCCAGTTCCTCTGAGGATCCATCTTCCTCTGTACCCTTCTCCCACCCCTACTCTTCTTCTTATCTCATATTTATGCTCATCTGCTCCTTGTCTTCATCCTTCTGTACCCTTCCATCTCTCCCCCCCCTCTTCTTTTTTCTTTTCTGCGTATTACCTTTTTATCCTTCTCCTCATCATCGCTTTCTCCGTTCCCCCTCTTCCTTTCCTCTCCAGGCACTCCTGCCAGCGTATTATTCTCTGTGTATCTCCTCCGCTTCTCATCCTATCTTTTACCTGTCCTCCTCTGGTGTAAACTCCTCTTTGTATATATATTCCTAGTATCCTCCTCAGTCTCTCCGTTCCCTACTTCTTCTCCTCGCTGGGCCCTACTTCTTTCCTTCCTGCTTTCTTTCACTTCCTCTCCTCATATTCCCCATTCCGGACTCTCTCAGTCCTTTTAATTTCTCTTCCCCCCTCCCCCTTCTTGTTAGGCCCCGTTATTTCTTGTTACCTTATATACACCCCTTTTTCTTGTACGATATTAGCTGTAGAAGTTGTTGTTTGGGTGTCTAGTTCTCTCTTCAGGTGTATGAACTCTGGTCAGTCATAGCCTCGTTTCCATTTTCCCGCCATGGGCGGTCTTTCCTGTAGTCATTCTTTCGTTGGGTTCCCGGCGGATTAACCAGTCGTTTAAACTAAGTGATTCTGTATTTTATATTTTAATTATACATATATTCTCCTATTCTTTCTATATTCTTATCTTAGCTCTCTTCTTTTTTCATTTTTTCATCATCCTACTTTTTCTTTTCTATCCTCTTCTTCTGATCATGTATTTATAGATAATTGTGTTTCATCGTTTGTTTTCGTTGTCCTTGTACTCTGAAAAAGGATAAAAAGGATGATAAAAAAAAGTGGAGGCGTGCTCTGTACACATGCAATGGAGAAATCCAAAATACGTAAGGTCACCATTGTCTATGTCCCTGGACATGCGGGAGTACGGGAAATGAAAGAGCGGACAGGTTGGCTAGCTGTGCTGTCGTTGAGGACGGGCAACCAATGGATCGGGCGGACATCATCAATGTCCTCCGATATGTGAGAAGAGCACAGGACTTCGACAAACACTGATCAACGTCACTTCTTCGGATGATGAAAATGGGAGTTAGGATGGGCACGGCCAGAAATGAGAAACTTGGTGGCTGTGTAAGAAGACTTTTCAACCAACATAGAACTGGAGTCATCAGTCGCTGGACACTGCGAGAATTGCTGAGGAGGGGATCTGAGCACCTATGGACATGTTCGGAGTGCAATGATGATGACCCGCAAATAACTCAATAACTCTAAAATATTCTGATGATATAATATTAAAGGCACACATTCTAGAAGACCTGCAACAATTAGTGAATAAAATGGACAAGACAAGCAACGAATATTGTTTGGTTATAACCATTGAAACGACTAAAATTATGATTATTAGCAGTGAACATACACAATATACAAGTGTATATCGAAGTAGATGGAAAGGACATATACAGAGTTCAAGAATATAGCTAACTTGGACATATTGTAACACATAATTGAACATGTTAGACACAAATAAACAACATATTATGAAGAGTGAACAAGCAATTTTAACATGAAAAAATGTACTCACATCAAGGTAAAAAATAAAAAAAAAAACGTAAGGACAGATAAAACGAATTGTCAAATGTTACATTGACACACTACTCATGTATGGCGAAGAAACATGGTATTAAATAAGAAAACAGAGCAGATAATGGAAGTTTCTCAAATGTGGATCTGCAAAAAATGGGAAGAATTTGGTGGAAGAAAAGACAGACAAACAGTGAAGTCCACTATCAGCTTGTAAAAAAGAAATAATTGAAAAAAAAAAATTGTTAATACATATTTTTGACAAGTGAAGAGACGCAAAAACCTACTAAAAGTCGTCTTTGAAGGGACGGAACAAGGCAGACCAAGACTAAAGTGGACTAATAACATCAACAGATGGACACGTATGATAATATGCATCAAAACTAGAGACATAATAAAATGTGGAGACGAGACTTAATGTATGAAGGGAAACTATTATTATAAGAAGAAACACACAAACTACACAAAGGAATATGGAATTGATGCAAAGAACATAGACATATTTAAAAAAAAAATATAGTTATCTTGGCCATGCTATAACAAATGAAGGAAACATGTAAATGTAAGAAATGAACAAACACATATACAAGACAAAACGCAATGTTAATAATGCGAACGATATAATCACATCCTAGCAAATAACACCGGAGCCAAAATTACGAAGAGTTAAATGCTATATCTATTCAACATTTCTGTTTGGTGCAGAAATATGGGCACACAATAAGAGAACGAAGCAGATTATATCGAAACCTTCGAAATGTCGATCTATAGAAAAATGGAAGAATTATACTGAAGGAAAAAAAAAAACAATGAAGTGCTGAGCCAATCAACTGAAGAGAAAAAAATAGAACTACTAAAACACAATTCGAGAAAAACGACAACTGTAGTTGTTGGAACGTGTGAAGAGACAGTTCCCTAGTGAAGGTCATATTGGAAAGGGAAGGTACGCGGTAGACAAGGCAGAAAGTTGTTGGAACATGTGAAGAGACACAGTGCCCTGGTGAAGGTCATCTTGGAAAGGGAAGGTACACGGTAGACAAGGCAGAAAGTTGTTGGAACATGTGAAGAGACACAGTTCCCTGGTGAAGGTCATCTTGGAAAGGGAAGGTACACGGTAGACAAGGCAGAAAGTTGTTGGAACATGTGAAGAGACACAGTGCCCCGGTGAAGGTCATCTTGGAAAGGGAAGGTACGCGGTAGACAAGGTAGAAAGTTGTTGGAACATGTGAAGAGACACAGTGCCCTGATGAAGGTCATCTTGGAAAGGGATGGTACGCGGTAGACAAGGCAGAAAGTTGTTGGAACATGTGAAGAGACACAGTGCCCTGGTGTAGGTCATCTTGGAAAGGAAAGGTACACGGTAGACGAGGTAGAAAGTTGTTGTGATAAGACACAGTGCCCTGGTGAAGGTCATCTTGGAAAGGGAAGGTACACGGTAGACAAGGCGGAAAGTTGTTGGAACATGTGAAGAGACACAGTGCCCTGGTGTAGGTCATCTTGGAAAGGGAAGGTACACGGTAGACAAGGCAGAAAGTTGTTGGAACATGTTAAGAGACAGTTCCATAGTGAATGTCATCTTGGAAAGGGAAGGTAGACAACATAGAAGCAGACCAAGACTAAAATGGACTGATGACATCAAACAGTGGATAGGTGAACCTCGGACAATATGCAATGGGGACAGAGTAAAATAGCTCTCCGTGGTATCCAAACTTTGATGTGGAGACTGCACCTAATGATGCTAGTGTGTCCGGATCGCTTTCCACGGAAAATACACATAGTAGATCTTACTAAAATTGTTCCCACATTGAAGGATGACTTATCTTGATATTTCTTTGTTGTTGGTGGCATTGACTTGTGATCTTGGCAGTCCCATCAACCGCTGACTGTTTTCTAGGTAACGTTAGGTCCACATTGGCAATCATATTTACTAGGGGCATTCAACTTTGCAAATGATTTGGTTACCTTTACAGTGGAGCATCGTAAATCGAACGACACAACCCTCGAACGTTGCAGTTTTCTACCGATAAATTGGAGATTATTTTTTGTATCCACAGTCGAACTGCGCGTGCGGAAAGAAAAACAAGGGGAGGGGGGATGTCATGCGTAAATGCACTCGATAATTTTGTTGTGCATCCAAATAATCTCTTGCATTTCTCCTGCGTGTCTTCGGTGTTTTTTAAAAATTGTATTATGTGTGTTGTTGTATATGACCATTATCTATGAACTGTAGCATCCAAGACTGACGTGGAAGGAACAGTGCCTATGAGGGAGGCTGTAGTAACTTCTCGTGTAGCATGAAATCGGTAAATGTGTAGTGAGTAAAAAGTAAAGAGCCCCCGCAACCCAAGTATCATATAGGGAATAATGTGTAAGTGGCCATGATTTTTATAGACCTTCTGCACTTGATTTTTTGGGTAATGTTTCCTAGAAATAAATCTGGTACCTATATAAGGTTGGGTGAACCTGGTAGCCATCGATCAGGATCGAAACCGGCCTCTTCTTATTTGAAGACCTGTTCATTAATCACTGGGCTATCGCGGTTCCCAACTGTATGGTGGATTCGTTAAAAAGAGGGAATCTGAACTGAAATCTTCATATATATATGTATATATATATATATATATATATATATATATATATATATATATATATTTATATATATATATATATATATATATATATATATATATATATATATATATATATATTTATATATATATATATATATATATATATATACATAATATATTTTCATTTTTTAAAGCATTTACACATTTTATTTGTTTTCATACATAACTTATTGTTTAAGACTTGCCATTTAATTGTTCTGTCTTTACCTTCTATACTTTGCATTCGCTGTTTAAGTTTATTTAAAATGGAGATTGTCTGGGGTTTGGTAGCAGATTCATTAATTGTCCATTATTTCTAGCTGGTTACAAATAAATGTTATTAAAAAAAAAGGTTGTTTCGGACTTGAACAATTCAGTGCTCGAACGGCCTCCGTGAAGGAATCGAAGTAGATCGCACTACTATATTTACTTTCTTGCCATACATTAATGTTGGTGGTTTACAATAGAATACAAACAACTGTTCGAGGTCTTCGATTACTCAGCCATGCTGATAGAATCCTCATTTCCATATTTATAGACTTCCTCTACATCGCCCTATGCTATTAAGGATTATGAAGGTCAAGGCTCATTTAATCTGTGTAGCTCACTGTGGGCCGATTACTTCTTTAAAAAAAAAAAAAAATCTCGTCCCTTAGCATAATCTCAATAGCCGACATTTGTCGTTTACTAGATCATACAGGTTACAATACTAGAGCATGTTTTCTGCTGTGCCTTGTTAGTAACCACATGGGGAAATATACATTATTTTCAAATATGGTTTCCTGAAACATGTGTTGCAATAGGTGTTGTGTTCCACACAGCAGTCTGCTTATACCTATTAGTGTCTGCATTGGTAGACTGAAGATGGTGTCATGATTATTTATGTAAGGACCTCCCATCACTCTCTAAATGTGAGAATCTCCCATAAATAATTTGGAAGAAATGCCAAGGAATCTAGCCAAGCTGCAAAGGATTATCAGCCCGATAATTGACTCAGCCTGAAAGTCTGGATGCGCTTTGTTGTGATAGCAGATTAGATTCATTGTGATATGTTGTTTCATAAGTTATGAATATTTTTACTAGAATGTACACGCTTATATTTATTCCTTATTTATTGTATTGAATATGTTGTGTTAGCCCTACATAAATGCGCGCACATACACACACATAACGCACACGCCCGGCATACACTCTCTTACACGCAATAAAATACTTTTTTGACTTTGTGAACACTGATCCTCACATTATATCAATACATTTTACTAGTGTCTGTATGAGAGGATTACACTTTTTCAGAGAATATATGAAGTGCTCAAAAAGTACAACTAATCGTGTCTCTTGGTCATTATTTGTTTGTAAATTAAATCTATCATGTCCCATCTATCAATCCTGGCACTTCGCTACAATACTATTCTGCGTTATAATTGTTTAATGGCAATACAATTTATGACATTTTTATTTGTATGTCATAGCTGTTTTTTTTTCAAACAAACAAAAACATACATAAAACAAATACTGCAGTAGAACTGGTCACGTGTCGCATTTGCCTGCACAAAAGCGAGATTGCTTCTAGCTGTTCTTATCGGAACGTCAATCACTCGGACACGTTCGTCCGTCACAGACGTCCGGGTATAGTCGTCCCATAATTTGGACGATGGGTTGTTCTATGTGCATACCGCGCATTGGAAAGGACAAATAAATCATGGAATAAAGTTATAAATATATATTTTGTGAAGGAGAACGAGACTGACCCAATTGTGTCTCACGTGCCGATCAAAATTGAGACCTTATTGATCCCCTTTAAGCCATCACCATCGTCGGCAGTCCTCCCTCCTTTCAGCCATCCTGGCCCACACCGTATCGACACGCCAGTATTTGTAGGCGTGTTTACCAGGATTTTTACCCCTGCGAGTCCCCGGTGGCATTAACTCCATTAACTACCCCACACACCGCCCGCTTCGCTGGGAATCAACCCTGATTTCTCACGCTGACGATTTCTCTCCCTTCGTCTTCCGGCTGTGGACCCGTTCCCCAAACAACTTGTCAAATCCTCGGCTCTCCTCTTCCGCTTATGAGATACTTTCTAGGGGATTGCTGTTATCGGCCGTTTGTGTGTTGGGACAAGACAAAGTGGTAGGAAGAAACATATTTCACAAATCACCAGTCCGGCTGGGTAATTAAATCAGTTGTTCAGTGTGTTGTCAGGCGGTGCTAGTCGGCCTGCTCCAAGCTGCAGTGAGTGCTCGCTTGTACTGCTCATTGATCTTGAAGTGCTGTTATATGTTAGACAATTACCGTCATGGTTGGAGGTACCGACGCGTCATTTAATTAGTATGTTGTGGTAATCTGTGCTGGATATAGAAATAATTCCCCTGGCTGTAGTGTGACAGCCGTAACGTGCATTAGCTTTATAGATTGTGCTACTGGTGTGTGCACTCTCCGTAAACGATTATTGTTAATTGTTCGCATCGTGTGGGAAACGTCAAACAGGAGCAGCATTTTAATCTGAAATTATTTTGCTTTGGGTTTAACATTGGTTGTATGTGTCGGACGTAGATAAAGAGAATGGTCTCTGAGTAACGTTATGAGTACACTTGGTAGGAGAGTTCTGTCCAGAAATGACCAATTCTACAAGAGTCGCAGAGCGGGTCCAGGTGTTCTCGCACGTTTGCTCTTGAAGGTCGTCTCATTGGTTCAATGGCACGTGTGCAGTCGTCCATGTCTCCCATAGACTCGAGCTTGATGTTAATTTAGTCGATTATTGCAATTATTTCTAGTCACTATTATTCTTAATTCATGAGCTTCAGTGATCTAGTGGTCAGCCCATCGACTTAGGGATACGGTGAAAGCGGGTTCAGTCAGTCAGTCTAACGATGTTCTCAACCGTTCAATCTGCTGGAAAAGGGGGGGGGGGGGGGAGGGTGGAGACTTTGCTCACTAATTTAATTAGTTTAAAACAGTGCACTGGTGTCCTCGTCTTCAAATCTTGTGTGACCTGGTCTAATGAAATGTGATACTTTACTCCTCTTTCACATTATATCTTACTTGATATCTATTAGCATTAACTTAACAACAGCCGTAGTAAAGGTAAATGACAGACAGCTCTCTCTCTCTCTCTCTCTCTCTCTCTCTCTCTCTCTCTCTCTCTCTCTTCTGTGTCTGTCTAACTTGTAGAATGTTAGCTGAATGATAACAATCTATGGTGCGGTTTCATTTTAGCTTATGCTGGTGTATTCAACCAGTCTGGTTTAATTGTTTCGCTCCCATCTACAGTTGATTTATTAATAGCACACTATAGGTAATTGATTCTCCTGGTGCAAACTCTGTGTAATTGGATTGTGTCATCGATTCACTCGGTTGGGGGCTGTGGTTCTTCATAGTTTATATTTTGTCATAACAAGTTGATTGTGTCCCATAGTGCATACCTACTGGATACTAGATGTCTCAAAAATTGCATACCAATTGGGTATTGACAGAAACATATATATATATATATATATATATATATATATATATATATATATATATATATATATATATATATATATATATATACATGTATATAGATAGATACATACATACACACGCGAGCGCACACATACTCAATTTAAATTATTTTTTTGTATGTGGATATGAATGAATGCTTGATCTTGTGTAGACAGGTAATATTAGACTCACGTGTACGTATGTAAATAAGAATGAGAGATTGAGCATATCATTGTTTTTTTTTTTTTTTTACTAATACGTTTAGTTACTATACCCATTACCTTGGGGATAATTTATGAACATACACATTTTAGATGCTTGTATAAGGAGCTGGTGTTGTGAAGTCTTTATATTGCTGTTGAAAAATTAAAATGACACTTCGACGAGATTAATGATCAAATCTTGTATTTTAGGCATAAGTGGACTGTACTGCAGTATTATGTTTCTGACGGATTGCCAGACATATATCAAGACATCCATGATTTTTTTTAAAACACCACGCAAATGAAGTATTTGCCCACAATAAAACAAGTACCGGCTTTTTACATTGTTCTTGTTTGATATTGTTTCTTGTATCATCATCATTGAGTGCCGTCTCCGCAACGAAGGTTGGCTACCATGGAGCGCCATTTTGCTCTATCTCTTGCTTTGATGGTGCAGGTTGTCATCGGTTGATTTGTCCATCTTTTGATGTTACTCGTCCATGTTAATCTTGGTCTGCCTCTGCCTCTTTTACCTTGTATTTTCCCCTCCAGGATCACTTTCAGTAGGCTGTTGTGTCTTTTAACATGGCCTAAGAATCGCATTTGTCTTGTTCTAATTGTGTTCAGAAGTTCTCTTTTCATTTTTAGTTGTTTTAAGACTTTGTCATTTGTTTTCTTTTCCTTCCATCCAATTCTACCTATTCTTCTATATATCCACATTTCAAAGGCTTCACTTCTCTGTTCTGTTTTCTTGTCTAATGTCCATGTTTCAGCACCATATAGGAATATTGAGAAGATGTAACATTTTGCTATTCTTAGTTTTAGTTCTGGTGTTATTTGTTTTGATGTTAGTATGTGCTTCATGACATTAAAATTACTTTTTGCCATTCCTATTCTTTTGTTTATTTCAGTTGTACATTTTCCATCACTGGTTATAGTATGTCCAAGGTAGTTATAGTTCTGAACTGTCTCAAGGTCTATTCCTTCAATTTTGATATCCACTTGTGGGTTTTGAGTATTTTCTTTGTTTATGATCATAGTTTTAGTCTTTTTGATATTCATATCTAGTCCATATTTTTTGCTTGTCGTGTTTATTTCATTAAGTAATTGTTGTAGGTCTTTAGGATTTTCTGCTAGTCGTACAGTATCGTCAGCATATCTTAGGTTATTGATTATGTTTCCATTAATTTGTAGGCCTGGCATCTCTATGATGTTTTTAAAGATTTGCTCAGTGTATAGATTGAACAAGCTTGGTGATAGGATGCATCCTTGTCTTACTCCTCTTTTTATATCAATGGGTGTAGAGAACTCTTTGTTATATTTTATTATTGCTGTTTGCTCCCAGTATAGATTGCATATTAGTCGTATATCCATGTCATCTAGATGTATCTCTTTTAGGCATTCTATAAGTTGTTTGTGGTGTACTCTATCAAAAGCTTTGGTGTAGTCTATGAAGCCGGCATATATTGGTTTGTTTACTTCTGTGTATTTTTCGATTAATGTTCTCATGCAGAATATGGCTTCTTTTGTCCCGCTATTTTTCCTAAATCCAAATTGCTGCTCATCTAATTCATTATTGATTTTATTCTGAATCCTTCCTTGTATAACTTTTAGCAAGATTTTTGTAACATGGCTCATTAGGCTTATTGTTCTAAAGTCACTGCATTCAACTGCACCATTCTTTTTAGGCAATGCAATGAAAGTTGATGTTTTTAGTTCATTTGGTATGTATCCTGTGTGGTATATGTCGTTGCATATGTCTGTAATCACTTCAATGCCAAAATCTTCAAGTGCCTGTATCATCTCTATCTGTATGCTTTCAGGTCCTGCTGCTTTTCCCCTTTTCATTGTTTTTATAGCTTTTTCCACCTCAGATTTTAAGATTTTATAGCCTGATGTACATTTTATAACTGGTTTCTTGTCCCTTTGATCATGAAATAGTTCTGTTATATATTCCTGCCATCTATCTATGATATCCTTATTGTCTGTTAGCATTTTTCCTTTTTTGTCTGCAATGCATCCACCTTCTGTGGCTTTTTTATTTTTATTAGTCATTCTCTTTATTTCTGTGTGCATTCCTCTTAGGTCTTGTTTGCTTTCCATAGTTTCTATTTCTCTACATTTTTGGCTGAGCCAGTCTTCTTTTGCCTTTTTGCACATTTTGCGTATCTCATTATCTATTTTATTGTATTGGGCAGTGTTCTTCGCTTGTCTCCTTTCTTCCATTTTTTCTAAGATGGTGTTAGTTATCCATTTTTGTTTTTTGTTCTTTTCTCTTTTGGGTAAGGTGTCGCAGGCTTTTTGTATGCTTTTCTTTATGCATTGCCATTTGGTTGTTACTTTTTCATCAGGATTTTCTCTTCTGTATTGTTCAATTCCTTCCTCTAGCAGCTTCTGGTATGTGTTCTTTACTTGTATTGTATAGGTATCTTTAATATCTTTTTGATTTAAAGCTGTTATGTCGAGTGGGTTTGTTGATGAATCAGATTTTTGCTTGTTTCTCTTTAGTTTGATTTTCATTTTAATCATTACAGGATTGTGATCAGAATTAATATCTGCTCCTGGGTAGGTTTTGGCTTTCTTTACGCTGTTACGGAACCTTTCTTTTATCATTATGTAATCTATTTGATTCCTCTTCCTATCTCCAGGGCTTTTCCATGTGTATAGTTTCCTTTTCTCTTGCTCAAAGTAGGTGTTACATATTATCAGCCTGTTTTCTTCACAGAATTGTATTAATCTTTCTCCTCTGTCATTTCTTTTTCCTAAACCATGATTTCCTATAATTGTCTTATATCTACCTTTTCCTACTTTAGCGTTCATGTCACCCATTACAATCAAGATGTCTGAAGATTTCACTTGCTTCATAACTTTATTTAGGTCTTCATAGTTTCTTGTATATAAAACAATAATAATTGTGCTGGAACTTGCCTAGCCTGATTTAAGGCTTCGCTGAGAAACATATCAGTGGCTGTAAGTGGCATCAGAATGCTCTTCTGTCGACCTTGAGGCGAACATGCTACCTCGGTTCTTTAGCCTTGCTATTCTGACAGTTGTTTAAACCGCAGGCGCCTACATATGTGATATATCAGAAGCATTTTTGTATTGTTGCTATTTGTGCATATTTGCTATTATAATCACTTTGCATAATTATAGAAATGTTAAAAGAAAGACCGCGAGGATTGACATGACTGACACACACAGCGAAATACATCTTCACGCTCTACCAGGCAAGCACTCACTTGGAACCCTTAAAAGGGAAGATCAATGGACAAATCCAGACGAAACCTTGAGACTGAAAGCGGAAACATAAATTACACATGAAAACGAATAGAATAAATAGCACATGAGAGAGATGATTTTAGAACTCCTGTTGATGGCTCGTGCCTCAAAGGAGGTTAATACCGAACAAGAATGGTGGGAAAAAAAAGAGTAATATAATCACTATAAATTCTCAAAGAGGCCAACACAAAAAGGGAGCTCCTAAAAACATCAGAAAGAGACAATCAACTTTTTTTTCGAGCACAATGTGAGAAGGGGAAAGTTTGAATATGTGGTACACAACTGGCAAAATACAGGACATGAGAGATTGCGAACGACAAAAAGAGAAAATACTGGATAGCTTGGTGCCATGGCATGGAAAACAGTCAACAACAGAACAGGTACGATCCACGGTAGATAGAGGATTGTAGAATGACAAAATAGCCTACACCAACCGTCATGACACATGCTGATGATAATCACTGGTGTTCATCGTTTCAAAGAATGAATACACGATACAGACTGTAAACAAAAGCGAGTTTAAAGAAAACACGAAATATACATTTTCAACTTTCATCACCTCATCCTCAAACTGAAGATGCCTCAACTGTGCGTGTTGATATTTATACTATTATATTGAGACAGTCCGTTAGTGTGCAGAACGTTATACCATACTCGTGTTACATAAACGGTGAATGCTTTTAAGTTTTTACAGCGCTGAAGACCTTCAGTTTGTGTGCACACATGTCTGCTTATCTTTGGAAATCTGTCTTGAAATTTAGTCATTGTTAATAATCAACGTGACATAGACCTCCTTTAGCATCTAACTTGCTTCAGGACATACACTGCGCAGGCAGTGACAAGCGATCGTTGTATGACAATCTACGCGCAGTCTCGACGGTTTCCACATATAGAACGTGCCGTGACTGTGGATTTTGCTCCATCATTGATCATACCATCACCAGAATACCTTTGATTGGGTTTTATGTGACTGTTCTGCCAGCAGCAGGGGTCATATGAAAGATTAATGACGACTCAGGCATAGTTCGCTTTTTTCTTCTGTCACATCATCACCGTGTACTATGAATATTAATGGACGTGCTTGATGTGCGACTGTTGATGACGAAATTGATGTGGTTGTGAAGACTCAGTCCTCTTGTGGTCAGTTATTCGTGGGTGTATACACAGCCAACCTTAGTGAAGGCCTGCACGCATTCCCACTTAACGTGACGTGTTCATCTAGAGAGTTGGAACGATTGTGGGTAGGATGCTGTCAGCTTTGCAAAGGTGAACTTTGACCGGTGACGTCACACTAGTGTGGCCGCACATAGGACTCCTTTAAAGTTGTCCTTGGTAAAGGCGTCGTACTTAATATATGCAGTACTGGTGGCGATTTGAGATTTGTATTTCCTGGTTTTCCCGGTTTGTATGATATGGAGGTTCTTGATTGTACATAAGGGTGTCTGATTATATGTAATTACGAAACTGTGTGTGTGTGTGTGTGTGCGCGTTCTTGTGACTCTGTGTTTATGTGGGGTGATTGATGTTTGTATGAGATGGGAATTCTCGATTGTACATGATAAGGGTGTCTGATTATATGTAATTACGAAACTGTGTGTGTGTATGTGTGCGCGTTCTTGTGACTGTGTTTATGTGGGGTGATTGATGTTTGTATGAGATGGGAATTCTCGATTGTACATGATAAGGGTGTCTGATTATATGTAATTACGAAACTGTGTGTGTGTGCGTGGTCGCGTTCTTGTGATTCTGTGTTTATGTGGGGTGATTAATGTTTGTATGAGGTGCTGATTATTTGGTTGTGATGGTCACGATGCCTGCTTGTATGTTATGGTGGTTCCTGTGTATATTTCGTAATAGTTCGTGTTTCTGTATGCTGGTGACTCATGGACACATTACATTTCCACATAGGAGTGGTGATAATTTGTTACTCTGTATGTACATGTGTTAATTATTTTATTCCTATATGTATGTAGAATCGATTCTATGGTGACATTTGTGGCAGTTGTTGCTAATATGCAGTGGTAATGCATGCAATGCCCATTAAAAAAAAAAAAAAATATATATATATATATATATATATATATATATATATATATATATATATATATATATATATATATATATATATATATATATATATATATATATATATATTTTTTTTCTCTGTTCTTTCTTGCGAATTAATGGGTTTATTTTTAATTTGTCTTTAAAAAGAAACTCGCGTGTGTGATTCTAATCTATTCTTGCATACAGTACAAGTATCTCCACGCAGACGGTGTTGTTTTATGAACACCTTTGATGCTGTTTCCGTCTTTTATGTGCGACCATCTCAATGGTGTATATTGCGTTCATTGCCATATTTTGTAAATTAGATTCTCTTATGTATACTGTGTCATTTCCTCACTATAGTAAGTAAAGTACCCCCGTCACGCCAAGTGGCGTATAGGGAAATATGGTGTTAGTGACCCTATATTTTACAGACCTTCAGCACATGATTTTTGGGGTAATGTGGTCGGTATTACGCCGTGCTGCTTTTACTTTCCCAGAAAAAATCCGGTACCCATTTAAGGCTGGGTGAACCCGGAGCCGTCGGTTGGGATCGAACCCTACCCCTTGTCCGTAGTAGTCCAGTTCACTAACCACTGAGCTATCGCGGCTCCTACTAATTTTTAGGGAATTAGTAAAACCCAGGTGTCCTCGCCAGGATTACGAACCCCGGCTGTTGCCGTGGTAAGCCAACCGCCTATCGATTGCGCTAACCGGACACCATTTCCTCACTATATCTTGTGTTAAATTGTAATCATGTTTAGTGTAATCATCACCATTATTTGCTTTGTCAGTGTGTGCACGTATTAGATGTTCAGTTGTTTCGTGTACGCGGTGTAGAATAATCCATGTTTGCAAAACCAACGCCTCCCCCCCCCCTCACTCACCCAAATATGACTTGCATACCACCTAATTGTCATCATCATGATTTCCTTTCAACCAACGCCTCCCCCCCCCTCACCCACCAAAATATGACTTGCATACCACCTAATTGTCATCATCATGATTTACTTTCAACCAACGCCCCCCCCCCCCCCCCTCACCCACCCAAATATGACTTGCATACCACCTAATTGTCATCATCATGATTTCCTTTCAACCAACGCCTCTCCCCCCCCCTCCCCCTCACCCAAATATGACTTGCATACCACCTAATTATCATCATCATGATTTCCTTTCAACCAACGCCTCTCCCCCCCCCCCCCCTCCCCCTCACCCAAATATGACTTGCATACCACCTAATTATCATCATCATGATTTCCTTTCAACCAAAGACGACCCCTCTTCATCGTCTGTCCTAAAAATGACTTTATCTGGGCGTGAGTGCATCGTGTCACTAGTTTACACAATTCGTCGACATTTGCGCTTTTTCGATCCGGTCCATCTATTTTCTGCTTGATGCTTTTGTTGCCCTTCACTCTCCGGTCTCTAATTTCTGGTGACTCTGGTTAGCCTGTTTCCACAGTCACCACTGCAATAGGTCTAGGTTACTTCTCTTGTTCGTCGATCCTCACGTATGCGGTCAGCTTTGATTCGTGAACAGTTGTACGTATATATAATATTTGGCGTCCCCTACCTGGTTGTATGGATAACGATTCGTTTGAGCTTTGATTTATGAATGCATGGCATTAACTTCTATAATTATTCCTTGGTGTTTTCATTTGCATATGCCGTTGTATTTATTTATTTATTTTTTTCTCTTGAAGTATTATTGATTTTTTTACTCGTGTTTACCGTTAACGCTTGGATTATGGTGGTGATACCTGAAACTTGCTGTATTATGCGTTTTTAATCTTGTTAAAGATGTTGAGTTTATTGGTTTATAATGTTGGTGTTTATTGATCTCTCACTCTTTCTCGTTCTCTCACTCTTTCTCGTTCTCTCTCTTTCACTATGTCTTTCTCGTTCACTATCTATCTCTCTCTCTCTCTCAATCGCCCAGTCTTGTGAAACCATAATAAATGTACATATGTATAGTGTGATGAATATAATTTACTATGATGATAGTTCTTCATATTGATTCGTGCATTGACGCGTTTGTTGTTTATACTGACTGTTGAGCTGTTTAGGGGAGGGGATAGTCTCTTGTGAATCAGTCTTTAACACGAAGTTACATAAATTGTTTATCTATGGAGATCTATCATGTTTAGATTGATTTATACATTGTGAATTGGTGTATAAAACAACCGTCATCTTTCGTTGACACAGAACGTATTTATTAAGGACATGGAGATAGAGGCAGGGGGAAAAAAAAAATAAACAAGTTGTGTGAATATTTGTTTGTGAAATGTTGTTGCTAAAAGTGGAAAGAGAAGAAAACAAAGGAGACAATAGAGATTTACTCACAGATTTGTTAACTGTGTCAAATTAGAAGCTCTTGATAACGGCGGACACAGTATTCCCAAACACAGAGTCCGTTTTGGACGCTGATAATAAATATGTGATTGGCAATATTGCTGGCTCGACCGTTGTTGCTGGTAGAACTAGTGTTGACTGAAGGCTGTATACAATTACTGATTGCCGCTGCTGGAGAGGAAATTGAGGCCTGGGTGTCTAGGGACCTATGGCAATGGAGCAAATCATACAGGCGACTGACGTTTTTGATGCCTCCATTTGGCGCTCACATTGACCAGCTATTGTTGATTTGGCATTGATAATGAATTGACATATCGAGATAGATACATTGGTAGACAGCCATGCAGATTGTTATATAGATGACAGTGTGGATCGGTGGGTGGATAAATTGACGCATGGAGGGGCAAACCAGCTGGCGGACTGAGGCACACACTCCAATTGATTGATTGGAGGGGTGGAGGCGAGGAGAAGATAACGAGTACTGCAGATGTAATCAGCACTTTTGTAGAGGTATATTGTGTGTATTGATGTATGCGTATTTATATGTCCAGAGTCATCAACAAGAGAACTGTAAACAAGTCTGTGTAAGAACGAATACATTTATTTGTAAATTGTGCCTCTTTGCCATTGGGCCCCATCATTACAGACTTTGATGGGCGACGGACGTTTAAATCATTACTGACCGGAGGTCATCAATTAACATTCAAGGAAAAGTGACTGACAAAAGTCACATAGTGTGCTTGCTAATGACGTCAGAGAGGACAGCAGTGTGGAGATATGATGAGGAAGATAACGTTTAGTGTTTACAAAATATAGACACTATTACATAGGCAACAGGCAAATATATATGCAAAGCTGCGGTAAAGCTGGCAGGCAGGAGAGTTGAAAACGATCTTTCCGAACACACACACACACACACACACACACCCGCACCTACATCATTAAATAAAATGGTTTTAAAACATCCAAAATTGTCAGGTAAATTTAGTGATAAATGAAAACCCAGACAACTTGATCATATCAAATACTATAGCGGCTTTGAGACAACAATGCTGGAGGGGATAAGATGTGACGAAGGCATGAAGACATATCTACACACTATGCTCACTAACATGAACAAATACAACCAGTAACAGTGACACTCAACACTGGACTATCAACTTGATGATATAATAAGCCTTTGGGACCTTTGGAATCTGCATTTGAGCTCTTTAGCATGGCAGGATTAGGTTATTACAACATATGAAATGATATTACACCCATTTAACAGTGTTTGTGTCGTGCAACGCTTTCTGTGTGTTTTGAGTTAGATATTGACAAACTATAATGAAGAACAAAATAAACACAATACTGAAGCTTCAACTTGATAACATTCATTATCATGTGCTATACTGGTTGGCGTAGGCGATCATGTCATTTCACAAACCTCTGTTCACAGTGCAACCTATCGATGATGTTGTTGATTGTTTACTTTGTCGTCAGCAATATCTCGTTCTTTGTATTTTGCAAGCTGCAGCCAAGTATTCTAATTTTTCTCTTCTCATGATGTGCCTGAACAATGTCGATTTTTTTTCCTCTCTGTTCTTGATTGCCTTTCTTTAGGATCTCTCTTCTTGCCTCTTTGAGAATTTTCTCGTTTATCTTTTTCTCAACATTCTTCTGACAAATCCTATATTTGTGGGCTCTAATCGTCTTTTCATTTGTTTGTCAACTGTCCATGCTTTACTTCCATAGTTCACACATGTTCTGTATAGTACTAATTAACTTTCTTTCTCACTTCTGTTGACAATGACTTGTTACAGAAAATGCTTTCTGTTTTCTGAAATGCTACTTTGATGACATTGTACACTAAACAAATTGCAAGTCAGATAAACTTTGACCAAACCAACAAAATCATTCCAGAGTTACATAGTTCTGAAGATAAATAATACTGACATGGATACATGACACATATGTAAATATAAACACATGTATTTGATCCAATAAAGACAATTTATGTATCTATGTAAGTATGTGCCCGTTATTTCTGGGGCTTACATCGATTCGTTTGCATTTGTAAAACCACAAATATGAATAGAACGGTTTATTGGGTCATAAATATGAGTAGAAGTGTTGATGTCAATCGAGCGGATAATGTGGGTCAGATACATGAATCGAATTGGTTATGTTATTGTGTTGCAGTTTGCTTTGTTCAGTTCAACGAGTCCTCTTTATTGTTTCCATAATTGCTTTCCCTCTAAAGGTCTTCTACCTGTGACTCGTACTTTAGTTATCAACAATCACTTGTGCGTTTATTTCCACTGCGGCCTTTCCCGCGCTCTCCCAAACGTTTAATTTGTGTCGTTAATTCGACCTTTCTTGGCCTGCACTCGGTAACTTGCGTCATTCGTCTTTTTTTTCTCTTTCGTTTTTATTGAAATTGTTAGAAGCCCTAATTTCATTCTGTTTATTTTAGATCTTTAATTTCTTCTTTTTCAAGCCGTTGTTGATTGCGTTGCAGTTCAATGCGTTAATTGTGTGTCTCTTCCGATGTCTTATGATTGTATCATCATCATGTACCATTACCGGTTGGCGTAAACGATCATGTCCTTCCACAATCTTCTATCTACAGTGCATCGTACCAATTCTGTTGTTGACCGTTTTCTATGCCATGACATCAAACTATCCAATATTTTCTCTCTTTGTCGTCCGCGATCTCTCTTTGATAGCATGGAGGTCTTATCTTGATTCACAAGCTTTAGTTCCAGTCTTTACAATTAATTAATATTTCTAGAAAGTGATCGTATGTTTCATTATAGATACTTGAACGTTTCTTGTTTGAATATATTCAACCAGTTTAGTCCTAATTATGGAACCATGGTGCGCTCGACCCTCATAACGTTAGAGATTGGCCTGGAACTCTTACATTCATGATTTGTTTGAGGATATTCTTCCACATATCAATCTATAGCAATGGCAAACAAACACAATTGTAAAATAAATTGAAAAAGTCAGATACAGTTCTACTAATTACTAAATATTAGACGGATATACCATCTTCTCATTGTTGTCATTTTTTTCTTTTCTTTAATTGATGGGGCGGAGAGAGAGATAGATAGATAGAGAGAGAGAGAGAGAGAGAGAGAGAGAGAGAGAGAGAGAGAGAGGGAGAGAGAGAGATAAAAAAAAAGAGTTTGTTACAGGTCATTTGCTTTTGTTGTTATTACTCTTTAAGTAAGTGCGAAATTGTACGAGCTTGCAATGCCTCATTTCTCTCATAATTTCTCTACTGCACATTCGTCTATTACATAATGTATCGTTGTTACAACATTCTAAAGTTATAGTATTTTGAAAATACATACTATGAGTTATGCCAATTTTCAGGATATGGTTTGCTTTCATTGCGACCGTCAACTATTAATTTTTCAGTTTTTTTTTGGGGTCAGGTCTTTCAGTTAGTGCCTTCATCAGAGTATTGTTACGTAATGGTGCCTGCTGCTAATGTGTGTCGGTATTTAATGGCTGATAATTCTACGTGAACATCTTGTGAGTTGAACTTACAGTAAAACAGTAATGATTATCCGTCACGCCATTGCTGTATTGGGAATATTGTGTTAACGTTAGTGATGGACAGCAGTTCTTGTTTTGTTTTGGAGAGTATGTAGAGGGTAGGGGTACGAAAAAGGTCGAGGTGAGGGAGGAACATTAACCAGCTCCAACTCTTAAGTAGTGCAGGCTAAAAACTGTTAGCTTCTGGATGTCAGACATGAACATTGTAACAAACGATACTAGTAATATCATAGGTGCTGAAATAAGATGCCATAAAATAATACTTCATTGTAATAAGAGGAGAGAACACCAAACGCGAATATTCAATATTAAATGTAACAAAACTTCTGAACGGCTGTCAGATATATCAGCGCGGACCATTCCACCTCAACATTGCGTTTAAACGGAATGCCAGAAGATGGAGACATTGGAAAGGAAGGCTTCCGTAATAATGGGTTAACAAAATATTAAACACCATGCAAGTTACTATACATTAAGTAGAATACAGAACTATATAAAGAACATTTTGTTTTGCCTCTTAGCACAGCAAATAAAAAAGAGGTGGGAGGGGGTGGTAGGAGAGAGAGAGAGAGAGAGAGAGAGAGAGAGAGAGAGAGAGAGAGAGAGAGAGAGGAGAGAAAGAGAGAACGAACTTTGTGACTATGTATGTTTGTTGTTAGGTTGAGGTGAAAAAGTTAATCTAAAAAATTTGCTATTTTCGTTGAAAATCTACAGATAATTAGAAAGTTATTGTGTAGCGGACTGTTGGTGTGAAATATCCGTACGACCATATTGTATATGGCGAATCGGGGGAGGGGTTGGGTTATGTCGGTCGGATTTAGAAAGCAATCACATTAACTTTCACGAACTCGTTTGTTATATATACAATTGTAAGTCTGTATTGTGTAAAGTGAGCGAAACTTGTTCTAAATGCAATGGCAATTCGAAAGGTTAAAAGATATAGATTGAGAGAGAGAGAGAGAGAGAGAGAGAGAGAGAGAGAGAGAGAGAGAGAGAAATAATGAGGAATCACAATAACTATCCCAAAAATGCTTGTTTCATCCTATTACAAGAGTACATCGTGTAAAGTGAGTGCAAATCCAAACCATTCTAAATAATTGGACACCGAAAGGTTGACAATAGTGTGTGTGTGTGTGTGTGTGCGCGCGTGCGTGTGTGTGTGTGCGTGTGCGTGCGTGCGTGTGATATTTTTAGAAGGAAAACAGAACAACCTGTGGCAGGCACCTGCTGAGACAAGAATAATAATGGACTGAGCATGGGAATGTATGAGAAAACAAATATATATGGAAGATTGTATGTGCGCGTGGTAGATGCATTTTATAGGAGATACAGAACACTAGAGTTTTGAAGAAATCATTGTAAGAAAGCTACGGAGAGAAAGATAGAGAGAATGAGAAAGAGAATTATAGAAGTGGATTGAAGAGTGTGGTGGAATTAAAGATACGAAAATGGATTATGGAGTGAAGGCTTGCAAAGAGGCAGGAACTGTGGCCGTGACGTCTAGACGAGATGGGTCTCAATATGAGTTTCTCTCCGCCGTGATTGATGACGAGTGTCAGAGGTTCAATCCTAACTGTGACGGGCCAGGAGCCAGGTCTGGCCAATAAATTACTGTAACCTCGCTATGGTGATCGGGAAATAGCAACACTTGGGCATACAATCACAGTCACAGACTTGGTCGTGCCTCCTTTTGACACGGAAGGCTCTACTGTGTAATGTGTATTATCACTTTCAGCATTTGTGATAATCTGCTAGTGTTTTGTAAGTTTATGAACCTCTGGAGAAGTAATGTGATCGATCATTGATGTGTTTTAGCGCTAAATCGAGCACCACCATGGTTTAGATGGATGACTCATGTGACATTTCTTGCCTTGTTAATTGACTTTAGAACAAAATAGCGTCACTGAGGGTGGGGCATTACCTGCTCAGCCCCGTCCCAGTAACTAACAGAGTGGTCATCCAGATCGTTCACACTGTTCTAGAGACGTTTTGAAAAGAAAAGAAAACAAAAACACAAGAAGCTCAGGATGCACACTTTCGGGTCGCTGTAACGGTCGTCGCGGGCAGCACGACCTTCATGCGCCCGCGCCAAAGCCTTGTTAATGCATGCTTGGAGGAATGTCAAAAGTGTCTCTCACTTCCTTGTTTTGTAATGTTATCTCATGTCCCGGTGAGAAGGCCACAATGTGTCAGTTTTAATTCGCTACTTTATTCTTCAATAACCAATCTTTGTTGTACATCAGGACCGGTAACAATCACGAAGAGGGCGGTCTGCTGAAGTCTTGTCTTGTTGTATAGACTATATTCTGTACACCAAAATGTTTTCATGCTGTCGTTGAGAGCGGATCAGCTTTGTAGTAATTATAAGGAGTTTGTCAGGGTGGTCCCAGTTCAGGTGGCCGAGTTTCGGTGACTCATTCTGTAAAACAAATGATCTGTTCTAAGTTTGAAGATATTGCTTTGTTCGCTCCTTCAGAGCCTGCGTTTATTGTCTTGTTCTGACATGTATTTTCCACTCACTTCATTCCATTTTCATAGCTTGTTTTAGGAGTGTCCTCACTTTGCTGACGATCTAAAGTGGGTTGATAGTTGACAGTTTCCTCCTATCTTTGGGATTTCATCGACCTTTTCAATGCCAGAGATGCCGCAGTGAGATGGTTTCCTCGACATGACAAGTTCTATTTTCCTGGAATCCAAAAATCTTTTCCTGTATATTCAGACAAGCCTGAATGAGTTTTCATACGGAATTTATTTTCTTTTTGGTACATTCTTGGAAGACTCTCGTTAGTCTGTCTGTTTTCTGATATATGAGGTGTGGAATTTTATATATTATATATATATATATATATATATATATATATATATATATATATATATATATATATATATATATATGTAGAGAGAGAGAGAGAGAGAGAGAGAGAGAGAGAGAGAGAGAGAGAGAGAGAGAGAGAGCTGGTTCTGACGCAAAAGTTACGAACATAACAACACAAACACAGGCTGGGGGGACACAGATTTTCCTTGTAGGTAACACACAATATAACCATATCCCTCTGTGTGCATCAGGTGTGTTACATCAATATTCTTTTCCTACGTGTGTCAACTATGCACATTTGTCTTTGGGAAAAAAGGATGAGTGCGTGTGTGTATGTATGTTTATCTGGGTGTGGGGAAAACAAAAGGGAGTGTGGGAGGGATGTAATATCAAAACGTTTGGATAGTATTTTTTAAACTTGAAAATTGGTGAAACTCAAGAACACACCTGGGAGGATACGGTGGAGAGGCGGAGGACTGCGTGAGTTATGCACAAGTTGTTGCTCATGTAGCGGAGAACAATTAATCAGTCTTGGAAATCCCATTCAACAGATATAATACAATATAAGGAATGACTGCATAATACAACATAAGGGAATAATACATAATACAACTGAAGGGAAGAATACATCATTCAATTTAAGGGAAGAATGCATAATACAACTGAAGGGAATAATACATAGCACAATTTAAGGAAAGAATACATAATACAATTTAAGGGAAGAATACATAATACAATTTACGGGGAAAATACATAATACAATTTAAGGAAATAATACATAATGCACTTTAAGGGAATAATACATAATACAATTTACGGGGAAAATACATAATACAATTTACGGGGAAAATACATAATACAATTTAAGGAAATAATACATAATACAACTGAAGGGAAGAATACATAATACAATTTAAGGGAAGAATACATAAAACAACTGAAGGGAAGAATACATGATACGATTTAAGCGAAGAAGACATGACAACATATAAGGAAAGAATACGTAATACAATTTAAGCGAAGAAGACATGACATCATATAAGGGAATAAGACATAATAAAATGCAAGGGAAGAAGACATCATAAACTATAAGGGAATACTGTTGCACCGGTGCGCCTAGCTTTGATGTAAAGATAATTACAGGTTGTTAGTTCAATTGCCGACCTACACTTTGTTTTCGGTTAGGCTCAGCACAATTTACACATGAGTTTTAGACATGACAATGGTCTCAACTAGTGTTGTTTCAGAATATATCTCCTGCCACCACGTTGCTGGTAAATTGCAGAAATATCTCGGTTATGATAGTTATTAAAATCGAAAACAAACGTACCTTGTAATGTTGGGTCCTGATTTATGTGCGTGGTAAATAAACTCAAGTACATAAACGTCGTTTCATTAACTTTGTACTTCATAACGCCATTGATTAAAAAAAAATATAAACGATACTATAAAATAGTTGGTACCAAGACGCTCCTGACTTGATAACAGCCCTTGTGTAAGCGACCACGTTAGGCGTTTTATTTGTTAGTGTTGGAGGCTTCGTAGGCTGTTTTAAACCTTCATTTAGAAACTTGTTTTCCAGTTCCATTTCAATTTTAGAACAGTGAATATTATGCACAAATGATGTTTGTGATTGCAACAATAAGGGGTCCAATTTTACAGTAGATGTTAAATTGTATGTGTTCAAGAACTTTTGGAGATGGACTGCGATCTGTGAAAGTAGCAATAACTCTTTGCAATTTTTTCGTAAAATTGATTTCACTTAACGTTGTTTTAGTTGTGGCTTTTAAGGAACTCAATCACGACCTAAGTTATTGATACACAGCTTCGCAGTAGAACAGTCACTTCACCTACTGTAAGATTACTTTTGTTTGGGGTAAAAGAAGCTAGACTGAGTCGTAGCAACGTAGTAACGATGATTGTATATTTATTCTTTTCTATTCTATTCTATTCTTTTCTATTCTATTCTATTCTGTTCTATTCTATTCTATTCTATTCTATTCCATTCTATTCTATTCTATTCCTGAAATCAGTTTCATTACATTCGAGGCAGACCATAGTCGACACACAGCCATTCCCATTATTTCTCGAAATGAATTGTGCATCATGAATACGCTGCATTAGATAAGCAAACATGCAGTGCTACTATTGTCTCATTTTGGCAGTGTGTGAATGGCGAAGTTTCGTCTCAAAGCGCTGTCATCATGAACGTGGTGAGTGCAGCTCCGCAATGACAACTCGTTAGAGAATTTATCTCAACTTGTGCAGAAGTAATTCCATGTCAGTCACCGTAATCTACATGTCCAGTATTCGTCACTATTGTTCGATCTCTCATCCTGTTGATTGTCTGTAACTCTTGGCTGTGTCTGTCCTTGTTTTTCACAACACTTTTCACATATGTACTGATGTTTTCCCACTCCTCCTGTCATTTCACATATAGTAGTAGCCTCCGTCAGTCATAGTTGACTATGGATTTTTCAGCGCCCCTAGAAATGTTATTTTTTCCTTTCTTTTCTTTCGTCGTGTATTCTCTTTCTCTATGAATCTGTCTGCTTCTTCTTTGAGGTGAACCTTTAGAGTGTGTTATCAAAGATTGCGGTCTGCAGCTATGTCTTCCCATGCTGCAGGGTTTATGTTCAGAGTCTTCATGTCGCGTTTACACACATCTACAAATCGAAGTTTTGGGCGCCCCCTAGTTCTTTTACCATATGCCAGTTGTCCGTAGAGTACAGCTTTTGGTACACGGCCATCTTTCATACTGTGTACATGGCCAAGCCAGCGTAACCTACGTTGTTTGAGCAGCGTGTAGATATTCGGTAGGCCTGTGCAAGTCAGGACCACCACGTTTGTCACTTTATCCTTCCAGGTGATAACAAGAATACGGCGTAGACATCGCATATGAAATGCATTTAGCCTTCTCTCCTGCTTTACATAGGTTGTCCAAGATTCGCTACCATACAGGAGGACACTAATTATGCAGGCTTTGTAAACTGCGGCTTTTGCTTTAATTGTCAGTTTGTTGTTTTGCCAGACACGCTTAGAAAGACGGGCAAAGGTGGTAGCAGCTTTACCAATACGAGTGTCAATTTCTGTATCTAAAGATAGTCTGTCGCTGATGATGGACCCGAGATAGTTGTACTGCCGCACGATAGTGCGAAGTTTATAGTTGTCGATATAGATTTCAGGTGTTGCTTCGACGTCCTGACCGAGTATGTTAGTTTAATTCTTAGTTTCCACATATAATGACACAATAAATGATGTAAGAGTTACTCTGTAACAATCCAGGCGAGTGGGGCGAGGACGGACAGAGGTGACTACCACCACAAGGAAGCTGGCAGCTATGACTAGTGGGATAACCTTATCTGCATGATAACGTTCAAACTGTGACAGCATATACCAGCCTGACTCTCCTGTTTGTTAAAACATTCAACTCACCCCAGCCATTCATACTTTCTCCTTGTATTCTTTTTCGTTTGCAAGTATCCATTACTGTTCAAGCTTATTTTACACATCGATCCTAACTCAGTGCTAAACAAAAAGGAATTGGAGATCTCCTAAGCGAACACTTTAGACTAAACTTTCGTGACTTCATCACACAAGAACTACTTCCGTACATATATCTCTCATTGACATTACATGTCTAGATAGCATTATCAGTGAGGATCAAATAAAGGAGTTACGCCACAATTCCACTCATTGTTAAAGGTGAATACTTTGCTTTATGCATATTCTGTATGAAGCTTCTCCTTGTCACTTTTTCGGTCGGGTTGGCAGTTAATGAGCTCGTTTGCCACACGGAAGATATAGGTTCACAACTTCCAGTCGACCTGGTTAAAAATCAAATATCTGCCCGACTTTTAGTCGCACGAAATAACATGCATTCAAATAGAAACTATAGGCTGCCTGCCCTCGAGGTTTGCGCACATGACCTTACACTGCGCTCCACAGCGACAGTAGTAGTAGATTTTTTTTCCTGTTCTCTTTATTGCCATTACTTCCAGTTGTAAAGTGTATAATGAATACTTATTAATGTTTCTTACATTCTTTAAGACATGTATGCTAAATTATATATTGTATCATTCAGTAAAACTTCATTCTTTGTGACATTCAATGCTAAACTATATATTGTAGCAGTATATTAGATCGCCTATATTCTCTCTATGACCTTCGATGGTAAACTATATGTTATAGCATTTAATAACATTTCTCACATTCTCCCTTTCGAATCATTGACGTAATGCATCGTGCTGATTCTGTCAATACAATGGGATTAATTTGATAAAGAAATGTCCGCAAATGAACACAATACGCAGCATAACAGAGCATGACTTCTCGTCTCATATATCCCTGGACAGAAAGATGTCTTCTCTCACGACACAGCTGATTAAATCTGTCAGCGCAATCCTTTAAGCTGTCGGGTGTCCTCTTCGTCTGCCTGACATCCTTACCTCAGAAATGGCCGAACGATATTGATCGTCTTCTCAGACGTTTCTGGTAGTCTCATTTCTTCGTTCATTTTTTGTTTCTTTCCAAATTCTCACATGTTCTTTGATCAAGGTTGAACAATGTTTGGGGTCAGCAGGAATCAGCAAACACTTTTGGTAGGTAATACATCCGTTTCCTCTGATGGTGCAGCAACATATTTGACAAGCCTTCAGGAAAGCTGAAGGCCATTCATAGAGGAAATTAGACACACACAGATACACACGCATGTACTGTGGTAGGGATTTGTGAATGTCCAAGAATATGAATGGACATACTTTGTTCGCGTCCTCTACTCCCAAACAGTCCTGAAGGACTCTGATTAATAAATATATATTGCAGATTGGTGAAGAAATGTGTAAATATCTTAAGTGTGGCTCGTAGATTTATGAAGATGTTTGTCGGTGTTTTAAGTATAGGTTGCAACGTGATTACATAATTTTAACCTGTTTTAATATAGCGCACACGTTTGTTAAGGAATTTGCGAGTTTTTCTTTCAAGTTATCTAGTCTAGAAAGTACACTATGCGAGTCCCTACCATACAAATCATATATTAAATAAGAAGGTAGTAGAGCAAGTGACAGACCCGGAGTAAGATGGCCAGACAACATCAAAGAAACACAACATCATCAATTTGCAACGATTGAAGCTGCTAAAATGGCGAGAACCAAACCTGTGTATCTCTCGACAGCCGAATGGATACAATATGATCTGCGAGTTATGATTGATTCTTCTTTTTTTTAACCCCTTTCAGGAGGAAAAAAAAGAAGAATCAATCATAACTCGCAGATTTAATAAGTAATTTGCGAATGCCTTTTGTATATATACATATCACTGTTATTTATTAATTAGTTTCTGAATTCATGCGAATTTATGAAGTTATTGCAGGAAACTTACTGCATACACTAGTTGCATAATGTGAAATTATTGTACCATCGCTATACGAGTACCATACAATCACGATTACAATAACTTATTACAGTATTAAAAATAGTAAACAGTGGTAAAAAACGTACTATAGTATTATATATATATAGCCGTGATAGCTCAGTGGTTAGTGAACTGGACCTCAGAGGACAAGAGGTAGGGTTCGATCCCAACCGACGGCTCCGATTCACCCATCCGTTAATGGGTACCGAATTTTTTTTTTCTGGGAACGTAAAGCGGCACGGCACGGGCGTAATACCGATCACATTGCCCCAAACATCATGTGCCGAAGGTCTGTAAAATTTATGTTTTTTTAATACCATATTCCCTATACGCCACTTGGCGTGACGGGGGTACTTCACTATACATATATATATATATATATATATATATATATATATATATATATATATATATATATATATATATATGCCTGGACCTGTTAATGAAAACACATCCTGTTGTGGAATTTAGATTTAAGAAAGGTTGGCTATAAAGGAAAGGGGGGAAGGGGAGGGAGAACCATTGTTGGGTTAAGATCTCGGAGTTGGTTTATGACGAACTACAGACGGGTTACTGTTATCTGATGAACAAATGAAAATGCACGAAGATGGCCTATAAATAGTGGTTGCTCAGTCTGGCACATATGCCATTGTGAAAGTATCGTAAAACGAGGGATATGGTTTAAAAGCCATAGGTCGGACATTCTCATACAAGCGGTCGCTCAGAATGTCGTTCAGAAAGCCTTATGCAAGCGATCGTTCAAAAAGTCTAAAACAAGCAATGGTTCAAAAAAATCTTATACAATCGATCATTCAGAAAGTCTTATACAAGCGATCGCTCAGAAAGTCTTGTACAAGCGATCACTCAGAAAGTCTTGTACAAACGATCGTTCAGAAAGTCATATACAAGCGATCGTTCAAAAAGTGTAATACAGGCATTCGTTCAAAAAGTGTAATACAGTCATTCGTTCAAAAAGTCATATACTGGCAATCGTTCAGAAAGTCTTATACAAGCGATCGTTCAGAAAGTCTTGTTCTAGCGATCGTTCAGAAAGTCTTGTTCTAGCGATCGTTCTGAAAGTCTTATACGAGCGATCTTATGCAGGGGATAATTCAGAAAGTCCGATACAGTCGATCCCTTTGAGAGTCTTGTACAAGCGAAAGTTCATAAAGTCTTATATAAGCGAAAGTTCAGAAAGTCTTATACAAGCGAAAGTTCAGAAAGTCTTATACAAGCACAATTTCAGAAAGTCTTATACAAGCGAATGTTCAGAAAGTCTTATACAAGCGAAAGTTCAGAAAAAACTTATATAAGCGAAAGTTCAGAAAGTCTTATGCAAGCGAAAGTTCAGAAAGTCTTATACAAGTGAAAGTTCAGAAAGTCTTATACAAGCCAAAGTTCAGAAAGTCTTATACAAACGAAAGTTCAGAAAGTCGTATAGAAGCGAAAGTTTAGAAAGTCTTATACAAGCACACGTTCAGAAAGTCTTATACAAGCACAAGTTCTGAAAGTCTTATACAAGCGAAAGTTAAGAAAGTCTTATAGAAGCGAAAGTTCAGAAAGTCTTATACAAGCACAAGTTCTGAAAGTCTTATACAAGCGAAAGTTAAGAAAGTCTTATAGAAGCGAAAGTTCAGAAAGTCTTATACAAGCACAAGTTCAGAAAGTCTTATACAAGCGAAAGTTCAGAAAGTTCTCTTATACAAACACAAGTTCAGAAAGTCTTATACAAGCACAGGTTCAGAACGTCTTATACAAGCACACATTCAGAAAGTCTTATACAAGCACATGTTCGGAAAGTCTTATACAAGCACACGTTCAGAAAGTCTTATACAAGCGCAAGTTCAGAAAGTCTTATACAAGCGAAAGTTCAGAAAGTCTTATACAACGCTATCTCTCTCGAATGGTCAAATGTAATGACGTGCCTATCCTCCACATGCAGGGAGAACTCACGGGGCATATGGCTGTGCTAATCAGCCAGCTATGGTGACCACGCATTCACCAATATTGACAACAAACACACATACTTCCAAAGATTTGTAGAACTTTTTAAATTCTTCTTTTAAAATAACATAAACTGTTAATGCGGAAATAAAACTTGTGTCATTACTTTAGATGTGGAAAAAAAGAGGGAAGGAAGCAAACTAAAATAATCCATACTGAAGGAACATTTTAGTGGACAATCCAGGCAGAGTAGAAGAGCGACAGAAACCTTTGTCCTTTGGTTGGAAAGGCTCGGTTGTTATGAGTGACTGCTTTAAGAGGAGAGACGGTTTTAACAACAGACCGCTGCTGCTTTGTAAGAATGTCATCAAACACAATTGAAGAGTCTCGATCAAATGCGTTCTAGCGATGGTTGCACTAGAGCGTTATCGACTTTTGAGTGAACCAAGAGCCGAAATAAATCATTGCGAGACAGGCGAACGATCACACATTTGGATGGATCGATGGGTGAGTGGCTGGATGATGAGTGGATGGATTGATGGATGGGTGGCTGGATGATGAGTGGATGGATTGATGGATGGGTGGCTGTATGATAAGTGGATGGATGGGTGGCTGGATGATGAGTGGATGGGTTGATGGATGGGTGGCTGGATGATCAGTGGATGGGTGGCTGGATGATGAGTGTATGGAATGATGGATGAGTGGCTGGATGATGAGTGGATGGATTGATGGATGGGTGGCTGGATGATCAGCGGATGGATTGATGGATGAGTGGCTGGATGATGAGTGGATGGGTGGCTGGATGATCAGTGGATGGAATGATGAATGGGTGGATGGATGATGAGTGGATGGGTGACTGGATGATCAGTGAATGGACCGATGGATGGGTGGCTGGATGATGAGTGGATGGATTGATGGATGGGTGACTGGATGATCAGTGAATATATTGATTGATGGGTGGCTGGATGATCAGTGGATGGACCGATGGATGGGTGGCTGGATGATCGATGGATGGGTGGCTGGATGATCAGTGGATGGACCGATGGATGGGTGGCTGAATGATGAGTGGATGTATTGATGGATGGGTGGCTGGATGATGAGTGGATGGATTGATGGATGGGTGGCTGGATGGTGAGTGGATGGATTGATGGATGGGTGGCTGAATGATGAGTGGATGGATTGATGGTTGGGTGGCTGGATGATGAGTGGATGGATTGATGGATGGGTGGCTGGATGATGAGTTGATGGATTGATGGATGGGTTGCTGGTTGATCAGTGGATGGACCGATGGATGGGTGGCTGGATGATGAGTGGATGGGTGGCTAATGATCAGTGGATGGACCGATGGATGGGTGACTGGATGATGAGTGGATGGATTGATGTATGGGTGGCTGGATGATGAGTGGATGGATTGATGGATGGGTGGTTGGATGATGAGTTGATGGATTGATGGATGGGTGGCTGGATGATCAGTGGATGGATTGATGGGCGGACTGTTGGTGTTTAGTGATTGACCAAAGTTTGATATACTAATTAACGTGATCTATTTAATATATGCCACAGAGACTGACATTTGGTCGCATGCTAGAGATAGGCAATATTCCAGCATAGATTGCATAAAATCAGCTGTCGTTTATGCTTTCCAGCCCCGATCTATCACTATATACTATTCAACACCCATACCTTCACAACACAACTACATGGTGCCTGCCATGTCACCACGCCCAATAATGAGGTCAGTACCACTGCTCATTGCGCTGCCACAATCCACCCCTAGAGCAACCAGCGCCCCACGTCTATGTAGGTGGACGTGGGTGTGAGTTATCAAACGTGCGGTTGATTTAACGCTGTGCTCAAAGAGTCTTGCCATTGTGGCCGGCCAAGCCAAATCACGGTAGGAGAGACAAATACAATGTATTCAATTTTGGTGCAATCCGTGGGAAATAACGAATAAATATTTCTCGGCTGTATTTAGGAGTGCTGTGAAACGTGTGAGAAGGAAAACGTTCCTTTTATACTGACTGGTAAGCAACATTATCATCTATTATTATATAGCCACAAACACACACATACTCTCTGTCCCTGTACAGACGATATCTTTCTATACATCTCATTTGTCTCGGCGTATATATTATATATATAATGTATGTATGTGAGTGTGTGCGTGCGTGTATGTGTCTGAGATTATGTGTACATCTTGTTTGCCAGTGTGGTCAGTTTGTCAAATGTCATTACCTGACCATAGCACCTCAAGTGTTTGTATTTTCCGCTGTTGTTCTGTCGATAACATCTAACTTTTGGAAGCATAAAAGAACATGAATCTAAAGGTGAACGGTTTCCAGATTGTAGTTTTTTTCCAGATGAGTTTCATTTTTACCAGGAATGCTATAGTTGTTATTGTTCTTGACAACATTTGTGGCGTGCGCATGTGATCAGACGCAATTTAACATAAGTGTTTGAATTGACTGATTAAAAAAAAAAAATTGCATGTCTATTGTTTCTGATTTTCTTACTGGCACTGCCGTGACTATTTGTCGCTAGGTTTTATCTTCAGTGTATTTCTCTTTTCCAAATAGCGTATTTGTTTCTTCAAGTTATTGTACAATTTATCAATATATTATGCTAAATAAAATTATGTTTTGTTTAGTAGTTACAGATTTAGGTTTACTGCAGAAGAAATATACACTTTTAAGTGTGTGTTAAAAATAAACTGTAATTGACAGACTGAGACAACCCAATATGTGCAGTAATGACGAGTGAGGATGACGTTTAAACATGTGATGTTCGTTGTTACGTCAACATCAGCAATTGCGTCATGTGACCAGTTAAACCAACCTCTGTGACTGTCATTGACCAATTAAACCAACCTCTGTGACTGTCATGGACCAGTATTGTAGAGTAAAATGTGGTGAAATGATGCCGACAAAACTGCCTATCTCCACGGTCTATCTGAGACTGAAACCAGACATTTCAGAACATGACATTTGTTGTAGGCAAAACACCGCGATGGCTTTTAACGAAGTGGAGTCAACAACCAGTTGTCGTCAACAGAGTAGCAACTTTATTTACATTAAACTGTCGACATGGCTGTACAAAATACAGAGACCATTCATATTTCTTCAACTTATAATAGTCATCAATTGGTAACATGATTCTGGCAGTTGTTGACCAGCGAAAGAGAGATTTCTCTGCTCCCAACTATTTATACCACCCTCCTATTCACAATCCCAGAATCCTCCCTAACCAATCATTTCTATTCTTCTTTCCTCCTTGTCTACAACATGCGTACCCAATACGTCACTCCTAGAACCTTCCAGATCATTTCTGTCTTAACCCTTTGACCCTATCTTGGTCTGTTTCTAGCATAACTGCCCTCACCCGGTGTCTTTCACGCTTCCATGACTTCCCACTGGATACACGCCCTCTTGGCCGTATACCATTACGCCTATCTATAGTCTATTTCTATCATAACTAGTCTCCCCTAAATACTCTCAACACATGCCTTCTTCGCTATTTTACTATTACACGATTACATACATGGGGAAAACATCATGGAAGACAATCCGTGTTGCAGACAATCCGTGTTGCAGACAATCCGTGTTGCAGAAGGAAGTTAATCATGTTCGTGGTTTGTGCCACGTGACAACGAACCCGATAATATTCACTACAAAGGCAAGTTCATCATCATCAAGTACCAAGCCTGCTGGCGTAGGTGATCATGTCTCTCCACAACTGTGGATCACTACAGTTAATTAACATTTCTGTTGTTGACCTACTGCCAAGCCATTCTCTTAAAAGCTGGCTGGTATCTTTTCTCTTTGCTTCCCACTATCTCTTCGTCCCTCAATTGTCCCATTTGTCGCAATATATTCCAGCTGTTCTCTTCTCATTATATGGCCAAAAAATGATGATTGTTTCTTCCCAATATTACAAATTAGCTATCTTTTTGCTTTGGAAAAAGGCAAGTTAAGAGTTATTAATGCCACAAAAGACTAGTGTGGAAATCTCAGCGTGAACGGTTGAAACTGGCTGCTTTAAAAAGTAAACTGAATTAAATAACTCATCAAAGAGTGCATTGATGATGCTGATACAAGCTTCAATAAATTATATACAAAACCTTGTAGAGTTCTTGTCTATCATTGCAATGGTCTGGTTGTATAATATGTTTATATAATGTAGTTTCTTTTGTAATAAGCCTGTAGTTTAGTGGCGAACAATAAGCCAGTCGATAGTTAGATTTATGAATACTGTAGCAGTGAGCTTGCAGCACATAAGGGCCACGTGAGATCGTTATGCTGTATAGCTCTTGTCTTCTTTGTATCCTCCACTCGATGTTGACCTTTCCTCTCGTGAAGTCATGTATTCATGGCAACGTTTTGCTATTAGTGCCTACTCTAGTATTTAACTAGCCAATATAATCAATATTCTCTGCCGGCTTGCCCGCCCAGTCGCGGTTCTCAGGTCATTTGGGGTGGCTCCGGGCCTGCTGTAGAGCGAGGGCGCCGTCGATTGAAAGATCAAAGATGATTAGAACGAAATCCTAAGTAAACTACCGTGCATGGGAGGCGTGATGGAGATTAGTAATGCTGCTTACCGTTTTCAATATCAGAAAAGGTACACACAAGAACACTATTTTACACCTTTAATTTATACTGTAGCTGATATTTCCTGCTTTAAAAATAAATAAATAACAACAAATTTATCTTGAATCTGCACAAGTGCCGGGCACTGTTGCCCTCGTAGTAAACAGATACTCATTATCTGGAAGAAACCTAATGAGCTGCAAAATGAAATCCCGCTAGTGCCATAGGGCCTGTTCATTCTCACTGTTTTGTCAAGCAAGAAAACAAGGTGCTAATGAACACTGAATATGATTATCCTACAGAGTTCCGAACGGCAGCTTCTCTAGGTTCACCCAGGCGTCATTTGAAACCGTTTTGTTTTTGTAGGAAAACGGCACTTGCGCAACCACACTCCTTAAAAATGTGCCGAGTGAGAGAGATATATATAGATAGATAGAGAGAGAGAGAGCAGGGGACACTAAAGCATAACACAAAGAAAGAAAAGAAACCGAAGAACAACAGGTAGCTTAAAACTGCGTACATGTGTTGTTGATATTATATGTTGTGTACCACCAACACAGTCAACTCCTGCTTCGTCTCTCTCTCACTCTATCTCTCCATCCCTCCACTCTCTCTCTCTCTCTCTCGTCTCCCTCGTCTCCCTCACTCTCTCTCTCACGTGCTGTTTTTCTTTTGGTGGTAGAGGAAGGAAGGTGTAAGGATTTGTTTTGTCTCTTTTCTCCTGTCGCCAGGACCGTAGCTTAACAGTGCTCTCCATGTCTTCGTATTTTCCATCAATTTTTTGTCGTTGGGACGAGTTTGATTTCGAAGCTTGACTTTGGTGTTCACTTCTAAAGAAGGTATTTCAGACCTCACTTTCCGCAGTTGCATTTATCGGTGGTGTTATCCCCAGGCGGTAGAGGTGACTCACAATGCTGCAGTTGCCTTTTCAGAGGCGAAAGATGATCTGCTTGGGCTGAAAACAGTAATAGCAAATAATCAAGTAGTTGTTACTCTGGGGAACTCTGAGGAAAGAGACATCTATACAGGATCATTGGTATTTATTCTTTACGTCACTCCAAAATATCCACAAAATATAACAAAGTACAGGAACCAATAAGGGAGCCGCGATAGCTCAGTGGTTAGTGAACTGGACTACAAAGGACAAGAGGTAGAGTCGATCCCAACCGACGGCTTCCGGTTCATCTAGCCTTTAATGGGTACCTGATTTTTTTCTGGGAAAGTAAAGCGGCACGGGCGTAATACCGACCACATTACCCCAAAAATCATGTGCCAAAGGTCTGTAAAATGTATGGTCACTAACACCATGTTCCCTAAACGCCACTCGGCGTGACGGGGCTCTTTATTTATTTAATTTTTTTTTTTTTTTTACTACAGGAACCAATAATCAGCCCGCGCCAGGAAACGATTTTGCGTTCCACGATACGTCTTTTCCCACTATACCGACCCAACAGTAGCCACAAGAACTGCCCATACGTCTCTGTCTTGACTATGAAGGAGTAACAGGCGACAGTTAAAGCTAGACCCATTCATAATTCTTTATTAAGTCATATTTTGCATATTATAAGCTTCATTTTTGTTTGTGTATGTTATTTACCAACGCATGTTTTTGACGGTCAGTCATGCAAGCTATATCAAGCCTGAAACAGGCCAGAATCATTCAATGAATAAAGAACAACATATGCCAGGAAGGACAGAACTTGTCCTACAGTGGATACCAGCACACTGTGTCATCCATGGAAACGAGAAAGCAGATGGACTCGCGAAGGCAGATGGTAGCTTTCAACAATCCAACCAAACCCATAACCTCAACGATATAAAGACGATTCTCAGAGAAGCTAGGAAACCAGAATGGAGAGAGTTATATGGAAAATATGAGTCATATCACGACCACTTAAACTCAGCAACCGTGAGCAGATCAAGATATTTAGACTTCGAACAGGTCACTGTGCCCTTATAGAGCACATACACAATATATGGCTCGGTAGCTTTACAGCATGGCATTGAGGAACATCCAAACTCAGAGAATATGACTATCACGCTCTCAACACCCGCAGAACACAACCTGTGATGACATCAAATGCACCGTCTTGTTCGTGACTCAAGCTGGTCTAAATATCTAGTAGTAGCCGATTACTGAAGAAGATGGAGAAAGCGGAGGAGGAAGAAGAGGAGAAAGAAAATGAGGATGAAGAAGTGGATGAAGAAGAGGGGAAAGAAAATGAGGATGAAGAAGTGGATGAAGAAGAGGGGAAAGAAAATGAGGATGAAGAAGTGGATGAAGAAGAGGGGAAAGAAAATGAGGATGAAGAAGAGGGGAAAGTAAATGAGGATGAAGAAGAGGGGAAAGTAAATGAGGATGAAGAAGAGGGGAAAGAAAATGAGGATGAAGAAGTGGATGAAGAAGAGGGGAAAGAAAATGAGGATGAAGAAGTGGATGAAGAAGAGGGGAAAGAAAATGAGGATGAAGAAGAGGAGGCGGTGGGGAGTAGGGGGAATATGGTGAAGAAGAGAATGCGGAAGAAGAAGATGTGGCGGAGAAAGAAGAGGAGGAATGAGGAGGAAGAGGGGAAGAAGAAGATGGTTATGTCAGCACTGGGTAAATAATGACCAATATGATTGTAAAGGTAAAGGTAAAGTACTAGACTTGAACCGGCGTCTTAGCACGCGAGTTTACACCCATATGTGCTCGGCCACCTATCCAGAAATGTTCGGTGATTTCTGTATAGTGTCACCTCAAGCATCGAAACTTAGATGCGAAGCAACATTCCTCACCTTCCCAGGGTACTACCCTGGTACCCACTTCTGCCAACGGCTGGGTCGACCGTGGGGGTATAATTTTTTTTCCAACCACGAGTACAAATCACACTGCTCCCAGTGGGAATCGAACACGGGTTGTCCGAACGTCGGTAGTCCAGTCGGGTGGTTTTCCCACCTCGGCTACCGAGGCCCCCAAATAGGATTGTATTCATAATGTATGGATGATGGAGGCATGGTTGTTGATTGTGTGTGAACGAAAGACAATAGATATGTTGCCAGCTTGCGACTTAGATTGACAGTGTGAGCAAATGAAATAACAATGATGACAATGTATGCTTCGATTCGTGTTGATTATGTGGGAGCGAACAGAACAACAGTGGAATAGATAAAGCTACATGGGTGTCACCAGATCATATAACGCAAAATCAAATTGATCACATATGTATTAATAATAAGTTTAAGTTATCCTTACAGGATGTAAAAGTTTATAGAGCGGCAGATGTATCTTCAGATCAATATCTTCTGATAGCCAAACTTAAACTAAAATGATATACTACAACGAATAAGGGTAGAAAGCATTTCGATGTAGGGTTTCATTGATAAATTCCGCAGTCGCAATATCAAACACATACCAAGTCCTCCAACTGAGAATACAATAAATATAGAAGATCATTGGAGATAGGTAAAGGGTATATGGAAAGAAACGTGTAAAGAAATGCTGTTGAAAAGAGAACGCCATAATAAGGCATGGGTAACAGCAGAAACCCTGGATAAAATTAAAGAAAGAAAGAACTAGAAAGCAGACATAAATAAAAGCAAAACGAGAAGTAATAACAAGACACAGGAAGCTTACACAGAGGTGAACAAAGAAGTGAGAAGATGCATTAAGAGGGATACGAGGAAACATATACATGGACTAGATAAAGAGACAGAGGAAGCAGCAAATAAAGGAAATATGAAAGAACTGTACAACAGCACAAAGAAATTAAGTGGAAAATACAAACAGATCAATGCCTTTATTAAATATAAGAAAGGAAATCTGCTTAGCAATATAAGGGAACAAATGGATAGATGGAAAGAGCATTTTGAAGAACTTTTGAACAGACCCGGCTCAAATAATCCTCCATATATACTACTAGCAGAAGAAGAGTTACACGTTAACTGTGAAAAACCAAGCAAAGAAGAATTAATGAAAGCCATCAAGCTATTAAAAAATGGTAATGCCACAGGACCAGATGAAATTCCTTCGGAAGCCATCAAAGTAGATATTAACACCTCTACCAAGATGTTACATAATCTATTAGAAACGTTTGGGAGAGGGAAGAAATACCAAAAGACTGGAAAGAAGGTTATATGATCAAACTACCAGAGAAAGGAAGTTCACAGGAGTGCACACATTATAGGGAAATTATGCTACTATCAGTGCCAGGAAAAAAAAACACACATTAAGCATAATCATTCTGGAGATACTAAAAGAGGCCATAGAGAAACATTTGAGAGATGAACAAGCAGGTTTTAGGAAGAACAGATCTTGTGCTGATCAAATAACTACTCTACGTATAATAGTCGCACAACGTTTAGAACTACAATCTACAATTTACATTGAATTCATAGATTACGAAAAGGCATTTGATAGTTTAGACAGAAGAATGCTTTGGAAGTTGCCTAGTCATTACGGAATTCCCATAAAGTTTATTAACCTGATGAAAACAATGTATGAAGGAATGAAGTGTAGTGTGGTGCATGAAAGGCAGCTTACAGAAGCATTTGAAATAAGAACATGAGTAAGGCAGGATGCCTTCTGTCTCCATCTCTTTCTACTGGCCATAAATTGGATTATGAGAATAACTCAAAACAACAAAAATGGAATCCAGTGGTCACTGACCAAGCAACTTGATGATTTATACTTTGCTGATGACATATCTCTCCTATCACACAGCCATCAACAGATGCAGTATAAAATGAGCATACTTGATGATAGATCACAACAGCTAGGACTGGATATTAATATAGATAAGACCAACATTATGAGAGTTAATGCCATGGCAACAACCAAATAAAATTAGGAGAAATACCTCTACTAGACTTACACTCTTACATATATAGAGGGGCAGTAATATAGATAAAGAGAGAGGAACAGAAAATGATACTAAAATAAGGATATCTGAAAAGCATGAGCAGCTTTTGTTGCACTGGGAAACATATGGAAGTCCAAATAAATTAGGTTAAATAGAAAAATAAAAATTTTCAACTCCAATGTTAAGTCGGTCCTATTATATGGCTGTGAAACACGGAGAACAACAAAATTGATAATCAAGAAGATACAGATTTTCATTAATGGATGCTTACGCAGAATAAAAGGATGGCAATATCAGGACAAAAATCACTAACATAGAATTATGGAAAGGATAACAGTCCTTGAGGCATGCCCATTATGGATCTCATAATAAGTAGTGAACATACTGAAATATTTTGGCAGTAATAGTTCATGCAATCATACTTTAGATCCAAATAGATAACAAGCAGTCAGAATGTTTTATAAGCTATTAGATCCATGTTGGAAAGTTCATCATATTTATGCTGACCAGTATTACACGTCTTCCTCCGTTGGATCTTGCTGTCATTGTGGCGGATAGGCGACAGGAATTGTTAAAGGCTGTGTCTGAAAAATGTTCCTTGTTGCAGTTTCCTCATATTCCAAGTTCGGCTTGCTGCAGGAGCTACTGAGTTAAGTGTTCTGTGCACACCGTGAGCTGTGCGGTTCATCCTTTTCGATCATGTTTAGATATTCCGATTGTTTACGATGAATGATGATATCGTATGACGGAGAGCAGATGGATATGTTAACTTTTAGTGCGGTTTCGCCTTATGTCTTTTGGCGTGTGCTGAAACTGCTATGGAAGGGAATACAGCTACCTTTCTATGTTTGGGAGATGAAATATTAATTCGGATGCTTCCACTGGCACGGACGGTTGAGCAATTATGGATTTTAATTCGTTTGTAGTGATACCGAGGCCTTCCATAACCATAACCTTAACCATATGGACAGGTACCAGTCAAATACCAGTGGATAAAGAGATACATCGGACACGATGGCGTTGGATAGGACATGCGCTGCGGAAGCCAACTGAGAGTATTACACAACAGGCCCTTTTTTGGAATCCCCAGGGGAAAAGACACAGAGGAAGACCAAGAAATTATTGGAGAACACAGACAGAAGCAGCGATGAAGATGATTGGGAAGACATGGAACGATCTTAAAAGAATGGCAAGAAACAGAACGACTTGGAAAGTGTTTGGTGAAGACCTATGCTCCACAAGAAGAAGAAGAAGAAGAAGAAGAACATAACATTGGCATTGAAATCGTGTGACTTATGTTGACTGTATGAGAGCAAACACAAATATTTTTATTGACAGCATGTCAAATATGTCGGCGGCATTTTGATTATGTTGGCTGTATGAGAGCAAACACAGATATTTTTATTGGCAGTATGTCAAATATGTCGGCGGTATTTTGATTATGTTGATTGGATGAGAGCAAACACACATATTTTTATGGCAGTATGTCAAATATGTCGGCGGTATTTTGATTATGTTGGCTGTATGAGAGCAAACACATATTTTTATTGGCAGTATGTCAAATATGTCGGCGGTATTTTGATTATGTTGGCTGTATGAGAGCAACCACATATATTTTTATTGGCAGTATGTCAAATATGTCGGCGGTATTTTGATTATGTTGTCTGTATGAGAGCAAACACATATATTTTTATTGACAGTATGTCAAATATGTCGGCGGTATTTTGATTATGTTGTCTGTATGAGAGCAAACACAAATATTTTTTATTGGCAGTATGTCAAATATGTCGGCGGTATTTTATTTATATTGACTTTAAGTAAGCGAACACGATATTTGTGTTGACGGTGTGCTTATTATGTTGACTATATATAAGCAAAGAAGACATTTGTGGTACGTGTTCTTGAGTGGAGATACTGGAACATGACAGCCATATTGAGCAGCATTCCCTGGTGACAGGGCTGTGTATTGCTTTGGTCCAGAGTTTCATTTCTAGTGCTTATTGTATATTTTTTCTGGTGTATTGCTCTAATTTAAATATCCGTTCATTCTGTTGTTAAAAAAAGCCACTTTGATAGACATGATTATCTTGCAAGTTTTTATGACAATGGTGTCTAAATATGATTAATGAATTCGTCCCATTCGTATAACTTGTTAGCACATGATATCTTTGATTTCAGTAGTGCGGTGTTTAAATCGTTTGGTATGGCGATAACGTCTGCAATCGATCCAGTTGTGAAGAGGAAAAAGAAGCGTTTGGTTGGCAAAGTTTGAGAACTTGTCAACAAGGGTAACTCACAATGACCTAATGCATGGATGTTCAACACTTATTTTGTCCCAAGCACGTGACATGTTATGGGGTGTCAACTCACAGTAATCTTCGCGCTGCATCGTGTACCACCGGCATGTATCCTCTGCGTTAGACCTGTGGATGAAACTGTACATGAACAAGTCCAGCATCTAAACACTTCATATGTTGTGAAAGCTAGAAACACTGAGATGTCAAATATTTATGTGCTCACATAGGTCGCTGACGACTGCTTTAAGTTGTTATGCTTCCTAGCCAGAAGTGCCAGCGGCGGGAGAGTTTCGTGAATCTATTATGCAGATCTGGGGGCCTTTGTTGTACACTGACATTAGATCACTAGCCCCGAGATGATTCTGTTCTGCTCGCGTTTCGGGTTACTACCTATTTTCCACAAGTTGGTGCTGTGATGTAGTTTCCTCTATGCAGAACTTTTTTCCAGGACCATATTATCTTGGCAGGAACTACAGTGGTTTAAAAAAAAAAATCGTTATTCTTTTTTGGGGAAAATGTTTACTAAAGTTTTCTTGATTTGTGTCATCTAAGTTACACATCTTCTTAGACTTTAGATACTGTGTTTTGTCAAACAAAGATATCTTCGGAGTTTTTCTTTGGAGATTTTTGGTCAAGCATCTGCATTTGTATCCAATCTTAACAGGTCAGGTTTTGTGTTTAATCTTTTCTATGCTTTTAATGTTAATTTTAACAACTGTTTACTTTGCTCATATTAACACTAGTTTTCTTACTTTGTCAATGTTGCCACCAACTATTCATATGTTTAATGTTGTCACCAGCTATTCACGTTGCCCACTTTATCGCCAGCTACTGACTTTGTATATTTTGTCACAGACCATTAACTTTATATATTTTGTTAACAACTACTCATCATCATCAAGTACCGGGCCTGCTGGCGTAGATGATCATGTCTCTCCACAACTTTCGATCTCGACAGTTATTTATAATTTCTGTTGTTGACTTTCTGTCGAGCTATTCTTTTAAGCTGTCTGATATCTTTTCTCTTTGCTTCCCTCTATCCCCTCGTCCCTCAGTTTTCCCAGTTGTTACAATATATTCCAGCTGTTCTCTTCTCGTTACATGGCAAACAATGATGACTGTTTCTTCCTAATATTGGAAATTAGCTATCTTTTTGCTTTGGCCTCTTTCACTTTCAGAACGTCTTCATTACTCTTCTTAGCTGTCTATGGTATTCTCAACATCTTTCTGTAAAACTACATTTCTACAGCTAAAAAAAAGTACCCCCGCCACGCTAAGTGGCGTATAGGGAATATGGTGTTAGTGATCATACATTTTACAGACCTTCGGCACACGATTTTTGGGGTAATGTTGTCGGTATTACGCCCGTGCCGCTCTACTTTCCCATAAAAAAATCCGGTACCCATTAAAAGCTGGTTGAACTGGAAGCCGTAGGTTGGGATCGACGTCCTTTGTAGTCCAGTTCACTAACCACTGAGCTATCGCGGCTCCCACATCTCTACAGACACCAGTGATTTTCTTGTCTGGTGCCCTATTATCCATGATTCACAACCATGTTATGACTGGCTCTACATACCATTTAATAACTCTTTTCTTGTTTCTATTGTCAAAAATAGATTGCATACATTACAATACTTCACTGTAAACTATGTTCATAGGAAATTTCAATTTCTTCCCCAGTATCTTCCTCATTTTTTGGAAAGCTGCTTTTGCCTGAGCTATTCTGCATCTCACTTCTGTTGTACATCTTCGTCTGAGGTTAACAAAGTTCCCAAATATTTAAATTCTTTAACCTGTTCTAATAGTGTCCCACTTGTCTTTATTTTGCACTGAGGTGATATCTTTTTCTATGTTGTTACCATTACTTTTGTCTTTCTGTTATTAAGTCTGAATCCTTTATTTTTGCTTTCTTTCACTATAATGTCTAACCAACTACTCACTTTGTTTATTTTATAAGGAGATGTACTCACATTCTCCTTTTTACCACCATCTACTCGCTGCGTCTATATATCACCCACTGCTCACATAACTTGCTTCATAGTTCTTGCGACTGAGGTGTTCATTCTTTACGTTAATTACTCCAATTCATTTATTCCGCAAAAAACTCGACCCGTGTGAATGTACAGCGTCACTAGTATCCCTGGACAAAGCCTCTCCATTTATAATTAAATCTGTCTTCCTAGTAATTATCTTTTACTGCTCTTATATTGATGGAGACAGCGCAACAATGGTGCCCTTTGTCTTGGTAATAGAAAAAACACTAACAGGGACTTGCTAATGCACCAGAGTTCCTGAGACTAGTTGTGCGTGGCATGTTTTAGGCAATACAGGGATGCCAGCCGCAAGACTTGTCTCTAACGTCACGAATTATTGCTGCCCTGGTCAGATTAGTTTTATTTCTTTCATTTAGTTTCTAAACTGTAAGCGATCGCTGTTTATTTCTGTTGAATTGCGTGTATTTGGTTTCTAAACTGTAAGCGATTGTTATTTATTTCTGTTGAATTGCGTGTATTTGGTTGAGGTGAGTTAAAAATGGATGACGGGGGACAGTGAAACAGTGATTGCAGAGGAAGAGAGAGAGAGAGTGAAGAAGTGAGTGAAGTTAGTGAGACAAGTGTGTGTGTAAAGAAGAAAGATGGAGAATGTGAGGCTTTTGGACGTGAGTAAAGGTGAAAGGATAAATGGGTCCTTGAATGTAATTGAAAGTGGATCAGGGAGAAAGGGAGGTGAGTGAGTCATTTGACCGTGAAGAATATCGAGGGAAGTATGGGGACTATGGAGGACAATGATTGATTAAGTCATACATTATTAACGAGTGTAAAATTGTGTGTGAAACAGGAATTGTGGGGGGGGGGGGGTGAGGGTGAGAACTAGCATGACAGTGAAAAGTAAGAGGGCCATATGAATATGTGATGTAGAGGTATGAGGGGAATATACAAATGTAACACATAAACTAGGAGAGACATATGAGTATACATAAGCATGAATGAAACATGAATATGTAATAGAGAAGTAAGAGTGAAAAGATGAATATATAATACAGAGGTAGGGGGAAGTGTGATTATAGAATACAGAAGTAGAAGGGAAAGATAAATATTTAACTAAGAAGTAGGAGGGAAAGATGAATATTTAACTAAGAAGTAGGAGGGAAAGATGAATATTTAACTAAGAAGTAGGATGGAAAGATGAATATTTAACTAAGAAGTTGGAGGGAAAGATGGATATTTAACTTTAACTAAGAAGTAGGAGGGAAAGATGAATATGTAACTTTAACTAAGAAGTAGGAGGGAAAGATGAATATTTAACTAAGAAGTAGAAGGGAAAGATGAATATTTAACTTTAACTAAGAAGTAGGAGGGAAAGATGGATATTTAATGCAAAAGTAGAAGGGAAAGATAAATATTTAACTAAGAAGTAGGAGGGAAAGATGCATATTTAACTAAGAAGTAGGAGGGAGAGATGGATATTTAACTAAGAAGTAGGACGGAAAGATGGCTATTTAATACAGAAGTAGGAGGGAAAGATGAATATTTAACTAATAAGTAAGAGGGAAAGATGAATATTTAACTAAGAAGTAGGAGGGAAATATGAATATTTAACTACGAAGTAGGAGGGAAAGATGGGTAATTAACTAAGAAGTAGAAGGGAAAGATGAATATTTAACTTTAACTAAGAAGTAGGAGGGAAAGATGGATATTTAATACAGAAGTAGAAGGGAAAGATAAATATTTAACTAAGAAGTAGGAGGGAAAGATGAATATTTAACTAAGAAGTAGGATGGAAAGATGGATATTTAACTAAGAAGTAGGAGGGAGAGATGTATATTTAACTAAGAAGTAGGATGGAAAGATGGCTATTTAATACAGAAGTAGGAGGGAAAGATGAATATTTAACTAATAAGTAGGAGGGAAAGATGAATATTTAACTAAGAAGTAGGAGGGAAAGATGAATATTTAACTAAGAAGTAGGAGGGAAAGATGAATATTTAACTACGAAGTAGGAGGGAAAGATGGGTAATTAACTAAGAAGTAGGAGGGAAAGATGGCTATTTAATACAGAAGTAGGAGGGAAAGATGAATATTTAACTAAGAAGTAGGAGGGAAAGATGAATATTTAACTAAGAAGTAGGAGGGAAAGATGAATATATGAAATTAAATAGAAGTAAGAACGAACGATGAATATATAATGCAGAAGTCGGAGTGAAAGATGACTATATAATACATAAATTAAAACGCCAAGTGACGTACATGGAATATGATGTTAGTGACCATAATTGTTATATACCTTCGACACATGATTTTTGGGTTATGAGGTCGGTATTACGCCCATGACGCTTTACATTCCCAGAAAAAAATCCGGTACCCATTTCAGTCTGGGTGAATCCGGAGCCGTCGATCTGGATCGAACCCGACCCCTTGTCCATTTTAGTCCAGTTCACTAACCACTGAGCTATCGCGGCTCCCATATAATACATAAGTAAGAAGGAAATATGAATACATACTGCATAAGTAAGAGAGGGAGATGAGTATACGCTAAAGATTGCTTATAAAGCATAATTAAATGATGTGGTCAACAGCCGCGGTAACTATGACTTTTTGACTATGAGGCAGATGTCCATCAAGGTACATCTAGTCTGAACATACAGGCAGAGAGAGAGAGAGAGAGAGAGGGATAGAGAGCCCGAGGGGGGTTGATATAATGGTATATACGAAAAGAATAAATACTTGCAAACTATACATTTTAGAAGTTTTGCAAAGTCGGATTTTTAGTAGAAGATTCATAGCGATATTTAACTACAGTAAGTAATACGATGCCTGAATGTGCTAACGTTTTTCCCCGTCAACATAATTGGAACAGCGATAGTGTTAGCTCCAATAGCATAAATTCACACTCGGAACTTCAATTGTGGAGACTGAAGAAATGAACTTTCTGTACGTTTGGCTTTTTAAACATTTTCTCAAACACACATCCGTCTTGTAGATTGTCATGATCGACCGCTAGTCCTTCACCATTATGTCATACGGCGTATGTTTCTTTCAAAAGCTTATCACGCCCATGTCATCTCGTTGTATTATACTTGCTTCTTTAGCCATTATTATTTTTCCCAGTTTAAATTTCAGTAATTAAATATTGATGTGAGCAGTCGAGGAAGAATTTGCACCCACTGGAGGGAAAACATATCTGCTTCTTGTGAACTCAAGCTTGCCTCTTGGACTTGCTGGGGTGTTTCCCCACGGTGCGATACCATTGCTCTTTGGTTGGAAGGTGTGCACCCTGACCAATGTTGTTGATCTTAGCCGTTGTTTGTAGCGATGATAGAATTGCTGGTTTCACTGAAAGTGATTTTTTTTTTTTTTGCGTTTATTCGACCTTGAAATTAGTGTTCTCTTTGTTCACTTCGTTGTACGCCAATAAGCTGTGTTGTTTAATTTCGCCTTTCGGGCCAAAATAGCCCTCTGCAGCACGGCATTGTTGCGTTCATTATTGTATTCCCTGTTAATCCCAACACACTTGGCCTGACTAAGTCTCTTTGCAGGTTGAAAATTGAAAAAAAAATTGAAAAAATGGTATGGTAAAAGCTTTACGTGATTAGTAGACGACACAGATTTGAACGACGTTTCGGCCCAATATGCCTTCAGCAGGAACAAACAAACACCACGCACACACATATATGCACGTAAATAAAACTAATCCTACATAGCTAACTAGTAACGAAACATTCAAAACAAAATACTCGAAATTGGTTAAAGAAAAGAAAAACGACTTCCCTGTGTCGTGGACCGTGGTCAGAACGGGAAAAGGGCGAGTCACACGGGTCTAGCTGTAATTACACCCTCTGGTCAGGTGAAGGGTTCTAAAAATACACGAGCGGAGGGAACGTTGTCTAGGTAATCTCGACTGCTAAGACACTGACAATGTCTAAAAGTATCTAAGGGCCCGTAAATACATGTATACACACACACACACACACACACACACACACAAGTGCGTGTATACATATATACACGTACAAACAGACATGCACCTACTTATACATATCAACATACATATACATACATATATATATATGCATACGTACCTGCACACACACACACATATATGTATATATGTATATATATATATATATATAACCATACATATGTACACACACATGCATGTGCACACCCATACAGGGACAATCATATATGTGTAGAAATGTGCGCATAACGCACATATCACCAGAAGAGTACACATTGGGGTCAGTGTGAAAAAAACAAAAAACAAAGGAGAAAGAATAGAACAGTAGAATAACAGGTACTCAAAAGGTCGAGAGTGGGGTACAATAAAAACATATGAGGGGTAAGTAGCACAGAAGAAAGAGGTGTAGGAGAACACCGAAGTGTCTCAATGGGGACTAGTGGAAGTGAGCTATGAATGGCATGGCATAGTAGATAGACTAAAGAGCCCAAACATGGGCAGTAGAGAAGGCTGTGCAAAAGGGAAGGAGTAACCGAAAGGGAACTATGTGTACGAGTGTGATACATTACGTCTCTTTGTAGGGGCAACTCGAAGAGGTGCTGTAGGATCTGAATAGCTCTGGTTACCTGATCCTGACGTATGCGGTCAATTATGAGTCACTGGCCGCCTTCACTGCTGTTGTTGACACCCCGAAAGTGTATTTAACTGTTCAGCTATCATGCACTGAAGACCTTCGTTTACGTTCTTATTATTTCTATACAAACAAGATGCCTGAGTTATTTAACAAATTACTTCATAATCTGCCTCAATGTTTTTGTCTCTGTCATTGTTTTAATCACTACTGGATCAAATAAGAGCAACACGAGAAACACAAAATTCTTTGCACAATACACACCTAAATCAGCCGTATTTTTTGTTATTTCATTCCTAATTGAAGAGTTTGATTAATTGCACTTTGTTTTGTCGCTACATATTTTAATTTCCGTATCATCGTATACTCACTCCCTTCTTCTCTCTGTACTATTTCGCTCTCTCTCTCTCTCTCTCTCTCTCTCTCTCTCTCTCTCTCTCCGTACAGCATCATAAATCTCTTTCAGATTGCCCAGTGATTGAATTGTTCAATTTGACTTTCATTTTATTTTCTCATCAATTTGCTCGGCCTGGCTTCTAGTTGATTGCCTCCACTTTTGTGTCTCATGTCCATGTTTATAGAATGTGCAACAATTCTCATGATTATTACACGCTTTAAAAACATAGTTTGATGTGCAGCTCTCCAGAAAGCAGTTATAGTACACGTGGCAGGTATGAGGTAGTTGCAAATGTTAGGGAAACAAACCGATTCTTCTTCCGTGTTCGGAGGGAAAAGAGTTATAATTCATATACAAAAAGGGTAAAATCAACGTGTCACGCCCCTGGTGTGTAGGGAATATAGTATTAGTGTCTGTCTATTTTTGTTTTAGCAAATGAACATATTTTAGCTAGTTTGGTCTGCATCACGCAATTGCTGTTTTCTTTCCTTGAGAAATCCTTGTGATCATCGTAAATACCGTCTTTCTTTCTCTGAGAAATCGTTGTAATCATCGTAAATGCCGTCTTTCTTTCTATGAGAAATCGTTGTGATCATCGTAAATACCGTCTTTCTTTCTCTGAGAAATCGTTGTGATCATCGTAAATGCCGTCTTTCTTTCTCTGAAATCCTTGTGATCATCGTACATGCCGTCTTTCTTTCTCTGAGAAATCGTTGTGATCGTCGTAAATATCGTCTTTCTTTCTCTGAAATCCTTGTGATCATCGCAAATGCCGTCTTTCTTTCTCTGAGAAATCGTTGTGATCATCGTAAATATCGTCTTTCTTTCTCTGAAATCCTTGTAATCATCGTAAATGCCGTCTTTCTTTCTCTGAGAAATCGTTGTGATCATCGTAAATATCGTCTTTCTTTCTCTGAAATCCTTGTGATCATCGCAAATGCCGTCTTTCTTTCTCTGAGAAATCGTTGTGATCATCGTAAATATCGTCTTTCTTTCTCTGAAATCCTTGTGATCATCGCAAATGCCGTCTTTCTTTCTCTGAGAAATCGTTGTGATCATCGTAAATATCGTCTTTCTTTCTCTGAAATCCTTGTGATCATCGTAAATGCCGTCTTTCTTTCTCTGAGAAATCGTTGTGATCATCGTAAATAGCGTCTTTCTTTCTCTGAAATCCTTGTGATCATCGCAAATGCCGTCTTTCTTTCTCTGAGAAATCGTTGTGATCATCGTAAATATCGTCTTTCTTTCTCTGAAATCCTTGTGATCATCGCAAATGCCGTCTTTCTTTCTCTGAGAAATCGTTGTGATCATCGTAAATATCGTCTTTCTTTCTCTGAAATCCTTGTGATCATCGCAAATGCCGTCTTTCTTTCTCTGAGAAATCGTTGTGATCATCGTAAATATCGTCTTTCTTTCTCTGAAATCCTTGTGATCATCGTACATGCCGTCTTTCTTTCTCTGAGAAATCGTTGTGATCATCGTAAATATCGTCTTTCTTTCTCTGAAATCCTTGTGATCATCGTAAATGCCGTCTTTCTTTCTCTGAAATCCTTGTCATCATCGTACATGCCGTCTTTCTTTCTCTGAGAAATCGTTGTGATCATCGTAAATGCCGTCTTTCTTTCTCTGAGAAATCGTTGTGATCATCGTAAATATCGTCTTTCTTTCTCTGAAATCCTTGTGATCATCGCAAATGCCGTCTTTCTTTCTCTGAGAAATCGTTGTGATCATCGTAAATATCGTCTTTCTTTCTCTGAAATCCTTGTGATCATCGCAAATGCCGTCTTTCTTTCTCTGAGAAATCGTTGTGATCATCGTAAATATCGTCTTTCTTTCTCTGAAATCCTTGTGATCATCGCAAATGCCGTCTTTCTTTCTCTGAGAAATCGTTGTGATCATCGTAAATATCGTCTTTCTTTCTCTGAAATCCTTGTGATCATCGCAAATGCCGTCTTTCTTTCTCTGAGAAATCGTTGTGATCATCGTAAATATCGTCTTTCTTTCTCTGAAATCCTTGTGATCATCGTACATGCCGTCTTCTTTCTCTGAGAAATCGTTGTGATCATCGTAAATATCGTCTTTCTTTCTCTGAAATCCTTGTGATCATCGTAAATGCCGTCTTTCTTTCTCTGAGAAATCGTTGTGATCATCGTAAATGCCGTCTTTCTTTCTCTGAAATCCTTGTGATCATCGTACATGCCGTATTTCTTTATCTGAGAAATCGTTGTGATCATCGTAAATATCGTCTTTCTCTCTCTGAAATCCTTGTGATCATCGCAAATGCCGTCTTTCTTTCTCTGAGAAATCGTTGTGATCATCGTAAATATCGTCTTTCTTTCTCTGAAATCCTTGTGATCATCGTACATGCCGTCTTTCTTTCTCTGAGAAATCGTTGTGATCATCGTAAATATCGTCTTTCTTTCTCTGAAATCCTTGTGATCATCGTACATGCCGTCTTTCTTTCTCTGAGAAATCGTTGTGATCATCGTAAATATCGTCTTTCTTTCTCTGAAATCCTTGTGATCATCGTAAATGCCGTCTTTCTTTCTCTGAGAAATCGTTGTGATCATCGTACATGCCGTCTTTCTTTCTCTGAGAAATCATTGTGATCATCGTAAATGTCGTCTTTCTTTCTCTGAAATCATTGTGATCATCGTACATGCCGTCTTTCTTTCCCTGAGAAATCGTTGTGATCATCGTAAGGGAAGTGTCGTCTTTCTTTCTCTGTAGGGGCTGGAATAGTACCCATTCAAGTTGAATGTACCTAGAAGCTGTTGATTGAGATAAAACCAGACCTCTTGTACTTAGCATGCAAGTTCACGAATCACTACTCTACCTTGGACTTTCGGCAAAAAGGCAGGGCCGACATGCTGCTTGACAAAGGCCCCTTATGTTTTTATTTTTTTAATTTTGATTTGAGAAGGCTGAGCGACTGGTATATCAGTGTGGAAACATGAACGTGTGATTTCGGGATTTTAGAAGTATAATCCCGTTTTCTGTGGGGTCGCCTTATATACTGTACCCCGTTTTTCTACATCGTGAGCGCATGTATAGTTGACTGTGACCTATTATCCATAAATACCGCCGAATAAGCATATATCAGCGAGTTGTGTTTTTACACCTTATTTTTTGTGTAAGTTGTTTTTCTCCTTTTATTTATATATTAAAAAAAAAAAAAAATCTTGTTTCCCGTTCACAGGGTGCCCATTTCGCCCACCATAGTATGGCAGAGGGAGCGGAAGTCACATCAGTATCACGTCAGATATACGCGACCTCTTTTAACCACTCGCGATTCGTGGAGCATTCTCAAGACCTGGCATTACACTCCGCAGTATACCCGGCAGATGTAGGTCGGCAGCAAAGACTACCCTCTTGCAAGAATCTAACCATGTGAAGGAAACGAAATATGTCAAACCGTCGTTGTCTTGTGGAAGTCCCTGTTAGAACAACGGCTAAGGCAACGAAGTCCTACAGGCATGGGCAGGCATAACCGGAAGCCTGGACATACAATCTGTCTGTGGGAGGAAGTATCCAGAGAAGAAACCTCAACCACCGAAGTCGGAAGAAGTAGGCTTAAGCGGCGCGTGACCAGAAGGCGGATATCTACGCAATACATCAAATAATATGCTACAAACTCATATATTTGGAATCACTCGTTCGAGACCTGGGTAAACAGCAACTACACCAGCTTACTGGAACCACAATGGCCAAACAAACGGGACTGGCACCATAAACCCACACATTAAAAACAAAGAAGATCGGTGAAAAATGGCTTAAAATAATGCATTTAAACGTAGAGGGAATAAGCACATAAAACTATTATAAGTTTACTAAAGTCCGCGGGCTCAAATGAATCGTGAAAAGCTTGAGACTTTTCCAGCATTGCAAGCAGGGGCGGTTGTGGTTAAAATGATGTCAGCCGCCTGCAGCTCGCATAGCTGAAAGACGTCAAACACTTTGGGTGCTATCGATAAACCCTCTCAGCCTGTTGACCTTAGTAAAACTATAGTTGGCTGTGAAGTAAGACACAACACATTAGAACTTCAGAAATGTCTACAAGAACACGATATAGATGTGTGCTGCATGCAGTAAACCCGTACGCGCTGGTTCTCCATTAGGATATTCGAAATCTTTAGACAGGACCGAGAAGACGGACCCATTGGAGGAGTCCTAACCGCTATCAGGTATCACGTTACAGCCTGGAAGAACTAAATATCCCGAGTTCATGACATATACATAATAACTAGTCATTAATTATGTACACCGATAACACCATATGCATCGTCGATTCACCACGTAGCAAAAATTTACATGAAAAAGCATGAAGTCAAACAGTAACAATTTGAGGACTTCAACAGCCGTTCTCCAAATCGTAGGTACCTTAGAAATTAGTAATCGTAGGTACAAAGAGAGAAGAGGTAGAAGACTTGCATTTATTGACTACTTTGAGCACATTTACATAGAAAATCTGAACATATAGATAGTAATATGACAAGTCACACATTGTAGAACTGTTTAGTCTGCCCAGTCGTAGACATCGGTATTGTAACAGCAAGTCTACATTTTTAAAATTTGTTTTTCGCCTATGTTATATGTCAATGTGTCGGAGTGTTAGATGTAAATGTTGCGACTGGTCGTAAAATAGTGACACAAAGCATCTATCCCTACTTAACGCCCTTTAAATGGCGGACGATGAAGAGAGCAGTCATCGGGTGACTTTGAAGATATAAGGTACAATAGTCTGAATTTCTTCTTCAGTGAATGCAATCTTTAATGAGTTTTTATATCTTGGACCCTAATTCTTGTAGGTCGTCCCCCTCAACTATATTTCAGATACTATATCTTCCATTATTTATCATTCGTTGTTGCTGTTGCCGTTAAATTTTTTTTTTTTTTTTTTTTTTTTTTTTTGGGGGGGGGGGGGCAATTTGGAAATATTCAATATTTATAATGGTTCGATTTATAGACTACATTGCCTGTTATTGTCATTTGTTTAGTCCATGTGTGATCCACGTACCCATTAAAGTCCATGGTGACAGTGCATTATTGTGTGACTACCCTCAGGATTGCCTCCATCTTGCATACTAATCTTCTAATCTGGGAAATGTCTCATTCTGGCAGTAGAACCCAGCCACGTCCAGACGCGGGCTATTATAAAAATCAATGACTGTGAAATAGCTAGCTTCCCCGGGACTTTGTTAATGACATGTTGAGAAACAATCGCATAAAGCGCTTGGTAAGCCTTGCTACTGCTGCAGCATCCGTCTCTCCTGGATCGTCCGCTTACTCAGCGATACACGGCTGGGCAATTTATTGTATTCTATCTATCTATCTATCTATCTATCTATCTATCTATCTATCTATCTATCTATCTATCTATCTATCTATCTATCTATCTATCTATCTATCTATCTATCTATCTATCTATCTATCTATCTATCTATCTATCTATCTATCTATCTATCTATCTATCTATCTATCTATCTATCTATCTATCTATCTATCTATCTATCTATCTATCTATCTATCTATCTATCTATCTATCTATCTATCTATCTATCTATCTATCTATCTATCTATCTATCTATCTATCTATCTATCTATCTATCTATCTATCTATCTATCTATCTATCTATCTATCTATCTATCTATCTATCTATCTATCTATCTATCTATCTATCTATCTATCTATCTATCTATCTATCTATCTATCTATCTATCTATCTATCTATCTATCTATCTATCTATCTATCTATCTATCTATCTATCTATCTATCTATCTATCTATCTATCTATCTATCTATCTATCTATCTATCTATCTATCTATCTATCTATCTATCTATCTATCTATCTATCTATCTATCTATCTATCTATCTATCTATCTATCTATCTATCTATCTATCTATCTATCTATCTATCTATCGATCTATCGATCTATCGATCTATCGATCGATCTATCGATCTATCGATCTATCTATCTATCTATCTATCGATCTATCGATCTATCGATCTATCTATCTATCTATCTATTGACCTGTCGAGCCGTAGCCGGCCCATAGGGCGTAGACCAAGATACTCCTCTTATCTGCATTATTTTGTTATAGCAGTTTTCAATTCTTTTAAACATATTTTATCAAATCTCGCCATTTGTCTCTGTTCTGTGCAAGCAGCTCTATATTCTTTCTTATATAATTTCTTGTATTGCATGACATATATTACAGAAGTGAGCATTGTTTTCGTTACTATCTCAGGAATATCCAAATGCCGTAGGCACACACACACACACTAACTGTTACATATTGCAGTTGAAATCATATATGGTTCTAAGCAGAGACTTATGTAGTCCCTTCACAAATGTTTGCACCAGCACAACATCAATTTTCTCGAAAAATATTTGGTATGTTGCTGTGAAATTCTGCAGTCAATCTTCGATTCTCCTCAACCTTAATATAATATACATTTTTAAAATCCGTTATAAAGTGATCTATTGTATGATTGTGCTTATATAGCTTATGTTAAAAAGAACACAATAGGCTGTATGGACAGACAATTGAAAGTTTTACACTCTATCAATTCTCACTCTCTCTCTCTCTCTCATCATTCTCCCCCCCCTCCCCTCCTTCCCCGTTCAATATAGTGCACGGTTTCAAATGTTACGCGAGAATAAAATAATACAAAATAATGTCAGTCATGGCAAATTTCAAAGTGCAGGATGTTTCCGTGTTGGGATCAGTTCAATAGCTTTAATGAACATCATCATCATCATGTACCCTGCCGGTTGGCGTAGGCGATCATGTCCCTCCACAATCTTCTATCTACAGTGCATCGTGTCAGTTCTGTTGTTGACTGTTTTCCATGCCATGACACCAAGCTATCCAGTGTTTTATGAGCATAGTAAAGGGTAAATCGCAAAACATGGTTTATTTTTCTGAAGTGCTAAAGTAGTGAGATACCTCAATTTTCTAAATCATAATAAATGTAAAGTGTAAATTCTTCACTATGAAAAAAAGTAGCTTTAATATTGTATTTGCACTTCTGCAAGGAAGCTTAGAGGGGTATATTATATCACATCAATTAAGAACCAAAGAAGAGAACACAACACACGCTGGGCGTAGATAGCAAATGCTATGTGCAGTGAATAATGAGGTAATTATGTATCTTAAAAAAGTTGCTAGCAATCAAGGAAGACAAAGAAAGTGGACGATTTTAACAATTTTATTAGATGAGAGATGAACATGTTTCAGGCAAATCAACTTGTTACTCTGATCAAATTTAAAGTCAAGTTATAATTGGAGTGCTAGATAGACTTTCAAGAACACATCTGTGGAAAGTTGTAAGAAGCGTTGATTTCACTTTTCGAAAATCTGCAGGCGACATGAACACAGTTTGTGAAGTGTCACGATTAATTACTTAGCGGTGTAAACATATGAGGTGTATCAGATAGAAAATGTTATAAGGCTACGGTATCATATATTTGGATGAAACAGGGTTTAATGCTCACAATACCTTTTAGGAAAAAAAATGACAATCACTTGACAGAGGACGGAATATCCTTAGCAAACAAAAGACAACACGTTATATTTGTGCATACTAGCAGCAGAGAGAAATGACTTATCAGTTAAACAGTTTCTTCTTCAAGCAAAGTCTATCATTGTAGGGATTGCAACTTCGAAGTGAATGAATACAAATTGTCAGGGATTGGATAGGGAACACATTCTTGTACACTTGGAATAGACGATGTTGCTTGGTAGTGGACAATCATATCATAATGTAGAGCAGCAAGATATAGTTACTACTTCATCAAACACAATGCAGTCAACCCTCGCTACTTCACGGTTCATTTATCGTGGCCTCAGTACATCGTGGATTGTTCAAAAATTCAAAATTGAGGAATTATTATTTAAAAAAAAAACCATTATTTTATGTATGCTATTTATACTATTAATATTTCATTTACATGTTTGAAACTATTCTTTAATGTTCTAATGATACACATATGCACTTATATGGTTTCATATACACTTATTGATATTATACACACACAGAAAATGTACGTATGTTAAAAATGAGAGGGTGACACTACTTCGCGGTTTTTCACTTATCGCGGCCGGTTCTGGTCCCTATTAACCGCGATAACTGAGGGATTACTGTATATCAAATCAATACGAGGCTTGGAAAGGAAAATGCCTTCATTCACGGCAAGCCGTTGAAATCAGAGGTGTATCCAACCAATAACAGTTGTGAGCCTCCGTCAGATTATGAAGCTGGCCCATGGCAAATCTCTTTCGATGACAACATCTCTCCTTTTTTTTCTGTATCATACAACTAGCCTTTAAAAAAAAAAAAAAAAAAAAAAAAACATAGCGCTTTTCCAAACGTAGAAAAAATCCAGGGTATTGTCAATAGGAGCAGACAAAAAAATACAGAAAGAACAATAAACACTGTTCTGATCAGGTAACACCCTGTGTGAGAAAGAGACGTTGCGTCCTACTTTATGCCTGGGGCTCCGTCTTCTAATAACTGTAACCTATTATGAAAGCAAAAGTAAAGTACCCCCGTCACGCCAAGTGGCGTATAGGGAAATATGGTGTTAGTGACCCTATATTTTACAGACCTTCATCACATGATTTTGGGGTAATGTGGTTAGTATTACGCCCGTGCTGCTTTACTTTCCCAGAAAAAAATCCGGTACCCATTTAAGGCTGGGTGAACCCGGAAGCCGTCGGTTGGGATCGAACCCTACCCCTTGTCCGTGGTAGTCCAGTTCACTAACCACTGAGTTACCTATTAAGTGTAATACTGTAAAATCTGTTTCTTGCACAATATATGTTTTACTACACGATTTATCTATTAACTATTCATATTTGCAAAAATCCACTTTGCCTTTGGACTTAGTGTGTACAAATTCTTAAGGTCGATGAAAATCGAGAACTGCATACACCAATTCATAGTACTACACGATAATTTGTGTGTGTGTGTGTGGGGGGGGGGGGGATGGTTCTGAGTTTGGGCACAAATTTGTGAACGGAATATAACTGCATCAAACAATTTATGTAGTAATATGTGTGTGTTCTTACATATGCGCATTTACATGTGTTTGCGTATGCATGAAACACGTTTGCTCTTCTGTATATATGTGCTTGGTTACTTTAGTTTAGTCGACAGATCAGTTACACAACGAACATCTACATGTGCACAAGCCCCCACCTCAGAAGGTTCCCCAGTATGAAGCACGTTCTCCCCCCCCCCCCCCCCCCCACACACACACACAATCAGAAAGATATAACTTTAGCTCAGGTGCACAAACTCCGTAATACTTGCTTGAAAACCTTGTCCCCAATCTCCTTAGTTACCTCTTACAACATGCGTAGCAGGTGACAGTGGTACTTTCTGCCCTCACCCTGGTCAGAGCGCTCCGGTAACCACACGGACGATATGTGTGTATTTGCATGCGCTCACGTACGTGTGGATTTATGTGCGTGTTTGTATATGATGCTTCAATGTTTTTCTTCTGCTTATCTCTCCATTTAAGTGTACATTTATCGGCTATAATTTCTCCCACTAATATATGCATATATTGTCGTCGCACACCTTAACATTTTCATCTTTTGACATCTCTCTTCTGTTCCTCGTTACATCATTTGTGAAATGATGTTGTTATAAACACATCACTAAACTATATGCCCCTCCCTTTCATCAGTAACATCTTATATCTCCAGATCGGTTTATGTGGACTGATGTTATATGTTGCTGGAGTCTTTCATGTTGGGAACGTTTTGAGTTATGTTTCTGTAAGGTGTCACATCAGTCTGGTAATAACCACGAGTTCATTAGTTTTCGCTTCAGGTTGATAGGATTCTACATCCTGTTTGGTTCCAATCAGTCTTTTTGTATTGTGCCATTATGACCACTTCACGATAAAAGGCTGCCTGTTTTTCAAATTGCGTCTTAGGGTATTTCACTTTCCATCCGATCTCATTGCGTGCCCAGTCATCTTACTTAATGATTTCTTACCTTCGTTGTTTCCTTGTATATCGCCTTTTTCGTCTTGTCAGGCGGTCTGGTGGAGGCTATTGTGTATTTTTCTGAGGTTTTGTTTTCGTCAAATAGCTTCTCTCGTGGCTAATTCTACCAATGTTTGACAAACACACGCGGCCACATAATGAACAAGTCATGCTCGCTGATCCACAGGGTTTTCCATCCTTTTTCATGTGTCTTTTCTCTTCTAAGTTTTGCCTTAGCACAGTCTCAAATGATGTTACACCATTTCTTATACATGCTCTCCATGATGTGTGATCACTTGCCAGATGTTCCCAGTCATTTCCACATATGGAGAAGTCTTTCAGAGATGATTTACATATATCTCTATGTCGTAGTTTAGGTCTGCTGATTTGTCTTTTTCCGTGTATTAGTTCACCATAAAGTACTTGCCTAGGAATGCGCTTTTCTTCCATTCATTCGACATGCCCCAGCCATTTTAGCCTTCGACATCTGAGCATCGACATGATTGTTAGGGTCTTAGCACGTTGCAGGACAGCTAAGTTGGTTATTTTGTCCTGCCATTTGATGTGCATTATTTTGCGGAGACATCGCATGTGGAAGACATTTAGTCTTTTTTCCTGGTTTGAGTATGTTGTCCAGGTTTCAGATCCATATAATAGTGTCCTAAGCACACACGTTTGATATATTATAGTCCGTTCAGATTCGTTTGCCGAGATGTTATGATTTATAATTCAAAAAGTTCTTGATGATTTCACATGATTTTTGGCATACGGTGTTAAAATGTCCATGTCACGAGAACATATGTGTTACTCGATGTCTAGCTATAACGGTTTTCTTAAAGCGGCGAATTCCTTTGATCTTTGCCCATGTAACTATTATTTTGACCCTAATCAAAATGTTTTACAGTAATCTAGTGCAACGATGACCCATAGGCGTGTCCATAAAATTTTACTTGGTGGCAAGTATACAAATTTTAAATTATATATATAACTTTTGTTCGTAGAGTCAATTTGATATAGTTCCATGCTCTTGGTGTGAGTTTCCCAAATGTTGTCGCTGCCTTTCAAATACGTACATTTAGTTCCTCATCTAAGGAAAGTGTGGCTGTAATAGTGGATCCAAGATAGCTGAACTTCTGTACTGACTCAAGCAGGCTTCCATTCAAAGTAATGGTTGTTGGTTTGCTTATAACATATTTTTGATTGCTTGGGTGGTCTTGAACAATAAACTGTTTAACAAATCAACTAGGACATTTTGCAAATCAAACTATTTATCTGTAGACTTAATCAGAGTAATGATCATTCAGAATCAGACGAGTCAAATAGGTCGATTACTGCTTTCGGCTGAACAAACAACAAACCATCCTTTTTCCAATATTCCTCTTCTTGTCGTAACACATGATCCTCACATTTTACCCAGTAGTCTTTATTTATATTTGATAGAGCCTGATTTGTAAGTGTCTCAACATCGCATAATTTGAAAGTTTTATTTGTATATGCTACGTGTCCTTTAACTTTTGCCCAAACTAGTTCTATAGGATTTAAGTGTGCAAGATATGGAGGTAGTCTCAAACATCTATGGCCATGTTCTTGAATTAACTTGTCTATTTTAAATATCTTTGTACGTTGTGTCTGTTTTACAAGGCTAAGCAATTCGGGTTTCAAGTAGCTGTCGTTAACTTGTATGTGTTCTTTTATGAGCCACGTTTTGATTGCATCTTTTGTACTTGATGATGTTGGGATTCTATCTTCTACGTTAACTACGTTATGGTATGAAGCATTGTCCATTATCAGACAAGAAGGTCGATCAAATATTGGAAGGATACTTTTCTCGATCCAGTCTTTAAATATGTGCCCATTCATTTCGGAGTGGTAGTCTCTATTGTCTATGGATTTTGAAATGAAAACGAGATGAGCATTCTGCAACAACCCATTATGTCTGCTACCTGCATGTGCAACTATCAAACGTTGCCCTTTACTGCTTGGTACTGATCTTTTAATACTTCCATCTGCTAACTGCCATTCCTTTTCATTTGTATGATGAGCGTTGATCCAAGTTTCATCTAAATAAACAATATCATAATCATTTTCGCGCATTTCCTTCACTTCACGTAAATACTTGCTTCTAAGAGCTACTAGATGTGGCTTCTCACAAATAATGTTTTTTCCACCAGCATACTTTCTAAAGGTGAAGCCTGCACTTCTTAATATTTTCCATAATGAAGTTTTTGATATTTCAATGTCGTTGTTAGTTTTCAGCCAAAGCTTCAACTTTCTAAGTGTCACTTCTTCGTTTATATCAAACATTCGACAGATTTCTCTTTTTACTAGGTCCTTATCAAAACTGTCTAACGTTTCTTTCCTTCCTTGCTTTCTTGCATTTGTTGGCAATAAATATCCGCTTCCTTTAACTATTCGATCAAATGAACGTTTACACAAACCTAAAATATGCATTGTTCTCTTCTCAGGGTTTGATAAAGAACAATAAAGATGTCCCTTTTTACGCTCTCTGCAGAAGTATTGATAAATCTTTATAGCAATGTTATGCTCAGTAAAATATTTTGCCTTTATATTCATTCTCACATAGACTTGCAGAAGATAATATGGAAAGTGCCGCCTCATTTCTGTAAATATTGAGATTTGCCTCTGAATTATGACTCGAACTCGAGTCTACGGCCGTGATTTTGACGTCACATAATTTCCGGTTTCGGCTAAAATGTCATTTTGTGCTAAACGGGAAATTTCATATGTAACATTTCTTTATAAAAATGTATAGTGGAAACATAACTATTTTAGGACGGTGCGCATTCAGCCGTGAAGGTCATGCCTATATGTTAAAGAATCAGCTGTGAGATGTAAGCATCTACATAATCCCGCCGGTGTTTATAATATCGATTAACTTTTTTTTAATATAGGTTAAATAAGGCATCTTTGTAACTGGATCACATTTCTTTGATAAAAAAATATTTTTATAGCGACATTAGTATTCTAAACCTAACTTCAAAAGATCAATGCAAATGAACAATACGTTTTTGAAAAAAATAAATTAATGTCTAGGCAAACGAATCTGAACGGACTATAAGAGTTTAGTCTTTAGTGTTAGTTCCAGGCCCTTTCTGTGAGTTTGCCGATGGTCGTGGCTGCCTTACCAATTCGACTGTTTATTTCTTCATCAAGAGAGATGGTTTGCGTAATTGTGGATCCAAGATATGGAAATTTCTCTCTCTCTCTCTCTCTCTCTCTCTCTCTCTCTCTCTCTCTCTCTCTCTCTCTCTCTCTCTCTCTCTCTCTCTCTCCCTCCCTCTCCCCTCCCTCCCTCCCTCCCTCCCTCCCTCCCTCCCTCCCTCCCTACCTCCCTCCCTCCCTCCCTCCCTCCCTCCCCCTCCCTCCCTCACTTCCTCCCCCCCCTCCCTCCCCCTCCCTCCCCCTCCCTCCCTCACTTCCTCCCCCCTCCCTCCCTCCCTCCCTCCCCCTCCCTCCCCCTCCCTCCCCCTCCCCCTCCCCCTCCCCCTCCCCCTCCCTCTCTCTCTCTCTCTCTCTCTCTCTCTCTCTCTCTCTCTCTCTCTACAAGAAACATTATGCACATCGGTAGATTTGCAATTTTTCTCTCGAGAATACCAGCCATTAAAAGAGCGGATAAACTGGCATACAATGCAACAACGCACGTATAGATAAAATGAACCACATTTCAAGAAAAGAGCAACATCATCAAAACCGTGATGAATATCGACCAACAAAAGGAACATCAACAAAACCGTGATGAATGCCGACCATCAAGATGACCATCATAACAGCTGTGATGAAGATCGTCCATCAAGATGACCATCATACCAGCTGTGATGAAGATCGTCCATCAAGATGACCATCATAACAGCCGTGATGAAGATCGTCCATCAAGATGACCATCATAACAGCCGTGATGAAGATCGACCATCAAACGGACAACCATCACTACCTTGAGCAAACTGAATACGTTATCCTATTGTGCTGCTGGTCTGCATACAACAGACTAAACAAGCATTTACGCACAAGCTGAGAGTAATCACAACACGTATGGACATGCAACATAGACAGCCGAACACATATTACATGACTGCAACACAGACAACCGAACACATACTACATGATTGACAACACAGACTAGCCGAACACATACTACATGATTGGCAACACAGACAGCCGAACACATACCACAGGGCTGCAACATGTTCAGGCTGTTGTGGAATAAATACTGGCCAACAGAAATACAAATCTACGCTAAGCTGTTTGGACGTCCCCAATAACTCTTAAACATAGCAACTTACATAAACCAACCGGGATACCTTTGTAGACAGGAAATAAACAGCGGTTTAAAAGAGGAACTCTCTAGAAATTATACTAGTGCTATGGTTAATTATAATTTGTAGATTGTTTCTTATATTATTGAAACTACTGATTGGCTTTCATAATTATCCCCCTTCTCACTTACATTTTAATTGATTTTTTTATTCGCATTTCGGTTATATTTGATTACATGTTTGTCTCACTTGTTTATGGTAGCGGTTCTTATTGTGATGATTCGTTCAATAAATTGTTCCCTTTTCTCTGTTTCCTGTGTTCGGGGGAGAGGTCACATTGCTCTTTGTGCCAGCATTCAGAGCTTCAAATGTAACCCATTGTGCTAGTTTTCTTTGAGTTACAGTTATGCGCCCTATTTATATCTGTGTGGGCCAATTTAATATTTATCCCCAACTTGATTGATGTGTGGTCGCTTCTAGCCAGCCGGTCGAGAACTGTCTTTATTATGTGATGAAATTGGGTTGGAGGAAGCGTGCTAACTTCTGATGTGGATTCTTGGTTTGTTCCCCCTTCCCAATCCAATTTGATTCTTGGAGATGTATTTATGTCTGTCTTTCTGTCTGCCTGTCTTATATGCATATCTGTTTTGTCTATCGGATTGACCGACTGCCGACATCGCTGTCTGTCCCTGCGTTCGTCTGTTCTGCCAGACTTTTACTTCATCACCCATATTTCGATAAATGAGAATGCCATTTATCAAAAATCATCACTAACAAATAAAGTTGATTTTTCTTATCTTCATTTGAAGAAGTGATATCGCAAAGTGTCATTTTTAGCTATAATGGGAAATTTATTAATGAATTGTTCAATTCGTAACCTCAGAGAGAATGCGAACTTCTAACCTGTGTCATATTTGTATCAATAATTGTATATTAGAGTAATGTTTATAATAAAACTAATTTAAAAAGATGGACAATTTGACACTTTTTGAAGTGGGGTATTCAATTCTTGACCTCGGGTTTTACAATGTATGATCTAACTTTATTATTATTAGTGTTATTGTTATTATTATTAGATAACCTCACTGAATATACCATAGAATAGTCATATACATTTTGCAGTTCTGAAAAGATACAAATTAGCGGAGCAGCGAAAATATCAGACAAAACATATGTTATCATGTTTGATACAGAAAGATCAGTGTTTATTGGGACATACGAGTTGCCTGTACGTGTCTCTGGTATTAATTTATTAACCGTCATCAATGTTGCTATTTATTGTGGGGAAATGAAATAGCGTACATGCTGGCTAGCTGCACTGTCGTTGAAGACGGTCAACCAACAGATCGAGCGGACATAATCACCGTCCCCCGAGATGCGAGAAGGGCACAGGACTTCGACAACTATGAGTCCACGGCACTCCTTCGGATGAAAGAGATTTGAGTTAAGATGGACACAGCCAGAAACGAGAAACTTAGTGGGCGTGTAAGAAGACTTATCAACCAACACAGAACTGGAGTCGTCAGTCGTTGGACACTGCGGGACTTACTGAGAAAGAGATCTGAGCACCTATGTACATGTTCGGAGTGCAATGATAACGACCCGCAAATAACTCATATGTGTTGTCGTGCCGATACTATACATTGGGATGACAGCATTGTTAATGCTCGAAGATCCTCATCTCTCTCCAAGCGCTGATCTTGCCCCATATCATACGTGTTTTAATTGCCTGTCGCATCGTCATCATTTTTTATTCTCCTTATTTAAGCTCCATCCCTGATTGATATTTTGTTTACGTAGTGATGTTTTCTTCATTGTTGCGAGTTTTTGTTTTTGCTTTACTTCTCCCATCAGGAATTTCTAGAACAGTGGACCCAACCTTTTCTTGCGGGAAAAGGGGGAAGGGGGGACAGAACACACTGGTCCTGAGAGGGAGTGCGGTCCATAATTTGTATAGGTGTGGAGGTGTGTGCATTCGTGTGTGGGTGTGCGTATGCTTAACCAAACAAATTTATCTATTGTGAACACACACGCTGACAAACATATACGTTTATAAAAATACTGAAGTTGACAATCAAAGTAATTATGAACGAAATGAGACTTACAAATAGTTTACTCTCTGTGCTGCACATACGAGGGTTTATTTATTGACCCGCAATCTGTCTGTAGAATCCAAAACAAATAAGTCAAAACTCAGTCGGTTCTAACTCCATGCTTAGAAATTGTCTGAAGACTGTTGTAAATATCCTTCGACGACTTCTTTGATATCTTCATATGTGTTTTTTGTTGTTGTTTGTTTGTTATTTTGTAATGTATTTATTTATTTTTAAATCAGGAAAGCCCGTACCGAAGACTCATGGGTAAAACCAGAGAATGCTTTTCTTGGTTGGTCATGTCTTTTCCATACTTTGCTAGAGGTCCCTCCCAATTATTATGTAACGTTTGATATTTTGTTTTAAAAAAATAGTCATTAACCGTTTCTTTCAAAGTTGGTGTCCTTGAAGTTCATGTTTCCCTAATAAAATCTCCGTTCGGTTACCATGATGTAATGCTGTCCATGCCTTGTTTACAAGGCAGCAGCAGACCGGAAGCTGTTGTACAGGATGCAAGAAATGTGTTAGCTAAGTCTTTCTCGCCCTTTGTGCATTCTTCAGCCTGAATGTGATCGTTTAGCAATAACACACATGACATATAACTCTAATGCAATAGACTTGACAACTTACTCCTTCCCCTACATTGTCTTCATCTTTTCCTGATCAAATGTTGACGTAGTCGTCTGTCAGTCCTCTGCCGTGGCGACATTAATATAACAGTCTTTATAACAGAACAATCTTGTCTGATATTATTAAATCTGCCTCTACCGTGGCGACATTAATATAACAGTCTTTATAACAGAACAATCTTGTCTGATATTATTAAATCTGCCTCTACCGTGGCGATATTAATAGAACAGTCTCCATGGGGGGGGAAAAAACGAAAAAAAAAAAAAAAAAACGATATTGTCTGGTAGAATTAAAGTTGCCTCTGCTGTGACGACATTAACAGAACAATCTCCACGACAAAACAAAGTCCTGTCTGATAGAAATGTAAAGTCTCGGCAACTCCAGGAATTAGCGAGAGGACATTCGTCAAGAAACTGATCAGAAATGTGACGGATTATTGATGAACGGAGACAGGAATATCTTCATATGTGATTGCGCTACACAAGAAGATTACCCATTTCATCTTTGTAAGAGCATTAACGACATTAATAAGTGTATGTGAGCCCTCGTTGATTAAAACCCCGGCGGACTTCTGGGATCATAGCGGAGATTGATTGACTTTCTACACGCTTCTGCCCAAAAGTTCTGCAGCTTCTCAAGTATTTTGTGAGTCTATCCTAACCGCTTCTCGCATTTCACAATATTATGTTCCTCTTTCTTTCTATTTTTTTTTTAGAAACATGCTTTCCTAACATTATAGATTTCGTCATTGTCATATATTTTCTCTATTCTTCGTCTTTCTATTTTCTTTGTTCTTCCTCTTCCTATTTTCTGTGTTCTTCCTCTTCCTATTTTCTTTGTCTTCCTCTTCCTATTTTCTCTGTTCTTGCTCGTCTTTTTTTCTCTGTTCTTCGATCTCTCCATATTTGTTGTCATCTAGTTTCTCACAGATACATTTACTGTGGCTTACATTTCCTTCTTTTACCATTTGTGGCCTATATTTCGTTTTACCTTTTGTGCCTTAATTCTCGGAATTATTTACTTTGTTATCATAACGTTCTTCTCACAATGCCTGTCTGTTGATGGTAGTTTTATGAATGAACGCCATGTGACTGTAACATCAGCTGTCACTATAACTTACAATTCCCCCTTATATTTCCACACCCTCCCCTCACATCTATTCTATTATGTATCCAATTCCCTTCTCTCTGGTCTCATTTACTATTTTCTATGATTCTTCTCTTTCTTTGCACTGTGCATATTATTAAACCGCATCAGCTTCTAGCAGTAAAATAATACATTAATTTATTCATTTTTTCATTATAAAATTGACATCAAACCTACCTCGGTTAAGCCCTTGTAATTATACTGTTTATTATGTTAACCATTTTAATTATAATTAAAACACGATGGTTATTCTTATATTCCTTCACCCATTCGTCCATAGTGTATTTTATTTCCTCCTAGACTGCACCAATTTTACATTGGCAACTATTATTATACTATATCACTAGGCATTTGTAGTTTACTGATTCCTATATTGTTGTAGGGTCGGCTTTTTGAGACGGCACACATCCTTGTAATGTAATTCGGATATTTCCTTGGAATATCTTTGAACTATATTATTTCACGCTACTCATAGTCTCATTTCTGTCTTAAACTCCACCGGGAGAATGTTGATTCAGCTTCAGCGCTTCTTGATCGATCATGTGGGATGTCATCACGAAGTTTATACCCAGCGAGTCTTACCCCTGAGCCTTCTGTGTGTATGTGTGGGCGGAGGGAACTGAAGCGTGTAACAAAGGGTACACACACTTAGAAAAAAAGGGGAAAAGTAGTAATAATGAATAAAATAGGTTATGCGTGCAATACTTGCCTGCCTTAGGCACTTGTAACCAAGATATTTGCATTGTCCTGCCCTTGGCGGTGGCAAGTAATGCTACTCCACTTCTTCGGAGAAGTGGTCAGTTGAAGCTTCCATGGTATACAGGTTAGGGATACGTACACTATTGTATTTATTTATTTAGATTTTTTTTGCTGTAGAAATTGTAGTTACTACACCACGTGACATTGTTTTATTAAATGAATTCAATGCGAAACCAGAGTACATCCTGATGAAACGCTGCACAATATGAAGCGATGAATATTGTTGAGTTGGGTTGTGCTCTCTGTGAAACAAACATCACACAGAAATGTCGTTTTGAGATATTCACTTCATGGGACTGTAGGGCGAAGACCGATTCAGCAGGAACTTAACATATTACCTGCATGATGTATGCCTGTCTGTCTGTCTGTCTCTCTCCTCTCTCATACTCACGCACACGTATCTCATGGCAGTAACAATAAGCATGATATATAACGTCATTGTTAACATTTGACCATCACTCTAGAACCCGCTTGTTGTATATATAACTTATATGGGCCAACATTTAAACATGAATATCAGAAACTTAAAGAAAATCAACAATTCGTATTTATATCTACACGGCTACAAATATTGAAAATGATGATGGCAAACACAATTTCTCTGATAAAGTGGACGGGTCATTAGAGCTGGCAGGCACCAGGAATAATGTGCCGTAAAACTAATTATATGAGATATAAATACACAGGCGGAAGCATTCAGCATTAGATGTGGAATATTTGAGGGAAAATATTACTGTTTTAGCAATAAGTAAATATAAAAATAAACAAGACAACACAAACATACTCAGATGAATGTTGTAAAATCACATTTTAAAGAACACATTTATGATCATGGAGAAAGCTGGTAGTGACATCTGTTGATGACAACTTATCGTCAGAACTCGAAGGATAAACCTGAAACACGTGCTGGTTATAATATTTATTGTTATTATTTTATTTATTTATTAAAATTAAGAATGAATCGAAAGATGACTGATTGCAGTGGCATTTAAGAGTAACAATTACTCAGTATTAATAATTTAAGAATGAGTAGTGAGAGCACATGTAGTCTGAGAGTAGCAATGATAATAATAAAAAAAAGACATAAAACATAAGAGAACATAGAGAACCTATTGACACATTTGAAGCAGTGATTATAAGGTGGGGGACAAATGGGAGTGTGTGGGAGAAGTCGAGGGGAAAGTGAGAAGGGTTAACTAAAATAGAATCATCGAGTCCACTGGGAAAGTGATAAGTAGCAAGGAAAATAGAAACATCGAGTCTCACGTGGAAAATAAGACGCAATTAGGAGTGAGGTAGAAATATAAGACAGGGTATGAATGGTTGGAGGGAAAAACGTTAGAGAAAATGATAGGTGAGAAAGTCAGTCGAGATAGAACGAGTGCTCAGTGCGGACAGTTGTTGTTTTGACAACTGATACCGTGAGCATGGTTCGTGGTACATAACATGATTATATAGTCAGTTTTAGTTGTGTATGGCCGTTGCGTGAGGCGGACATTGCTTCTGGAACAGTGCTATGTATAGTTATGTGTTGGCGTAAATTCAATCCGGAGACTGATTCTGTAATGTAGTTGGACAAGTTAGACGCAACGAACAATTTAAGTGAGAGTGAGCGAGACAGTCCCACAGTGGTCATGCTCCATAAGGCGTATGGTTTTGTAATATAGTTGTGCAATTTAGAAGCAGCGAACAATTTGGGTGACAAGGGGCGAAATAGCTTTTGCCGAGACATGCTCAACAACGAGTGTGCTCTACCAAGGAGTTATGCAACTCAGAAACGACGAACGGTATAGGTGAGATTGAGCTAGTCAGATATCGCCAACGTATGTGCTCAGTATTTAGGTAATATTGTGAGTTAGGGGTGGAATTCAGAAGCAACGAATCATTCAGGTGAAGGTAGGCGAGACAGCCATCGCAGGATTCATGCTCGATACCGTGAGTGCTGTTACAGGTACGAACAGACAACAGTGGGATATTCATTGGCGCATACCAGTGGCCGATAGCTAGCGGGAATATTCCGCGCAGTGTCATCAAGAGAGTCCGACTGAGTGGAGTCGGTCCAACATGATATCATCAAACTGCATGGTGGCTTGAAGGAAGTATTGCAGTTCTGTACTACTGCGGCCCTTAGATAACCGCCCAGACAAGTTGGGGTACGCCTCGTAATTAACATGCAACGTGAGAAAGGCCGCTAACAAGAATGCTATTGTTGTAATTGTGTAACTTGTTGTGAGAGGTTGATCTTCCAGAAATAAACCTCGAATGTGTATTTTACATGTTGTTCTTTGACTACTTCTTAGAAAGCAATCTGTATTTGTCTGTGCCTAGCGAAGAACGAAAACTGAGAGGGGCCGTCAAGCACAGGGCTATAGACGCAGAGGTGGTCGCCACCCCGAAACAGCGCAAAGTACAAAAGTATACGGTCACGACAGACGGACAAGTAGGTGTCCGGGCTATGTAGGAGTTCAGCATCAGGCAAGCAAAAGGCAGATAAGCGGCTACAGAATCACGAGTCAAATCCAGCACACTCGGTCCAAGGCTGATACGGGGTCAAGACGAGCTGCCCGGTGCAAGACGCCACCGGACAATCTACGTGCCTGCAACGCAACTCCAGGCGTTGATGTCAAACGTCAAGTCGTTCCAACAAGCGTGTTCAAGTCAATCATAAGTTCGAGTTAAGGTCAGCTCGGTAATAGGCGTCTGCTATAGTTCGTCTGCTAGATATTTAATATGATATTAACGATTAATAATAGTAATCACCCGGAAATTTCCTACATAATATATTAGTAATGTGTGCACATTCTCTAGTCAGACAGTGCGCATGGAGTATAACAACCTAAGAATTCTTTTAGCAGGATAAAAGTCACATAAACAAATAAATGATACTGCTCTTTCTTTCATATACATTTATGTTCGAGCTCATGTCTTATATATTTTATGTTTATGCACATACTCATTTTTGTTTGTCCACCGTCAGTCCATTAATGAGCGAGCTCATGTGTTCTGTCTGTTCTGTCATTGCGCAACCATTTTGGTTATTGAGCGCGGACATATTTCCTATATGTATTCAATGTTTTCAATAATATTATTTTTTCATTGAACATTTTTTTTGACTTAGTGAACTATTTACTATTTTACCTATGACAATATTGAACGCATATATGTTTTCTATCCTTTTGATTTTGAGCACACTATTTTCCACACATCCTGAGCTATACGAAGTAAAAGGGTAACTGTGCTAATAATTTTTAGTGATTAACGACATATTTTTTAAAATGAATGTTATGGTTGTTACCACACCAATCCGTCCTAATTTGTCAGAAAAAAAGGTGCTAATTACAGTTGGATGAATCTGGAAGCCATCGCTCTGGATCGAAGCCGAGCTTTTGCTTTCAGTTGTTCAGTCTCTGCTCTACCGATGTTTCCCCGCGGTGCTGGTCTCTATGACAAACAATGAAGTGGCTTGTGTAAGCTAATATGTCCACAAATTGTTGTCCTAGGTGCTGTTTGCCGTGGTTTCCTATATGTGTGTTCCTTTTTAAAAAAAAAAATAAACACATCACCAGTTTGCAGTGATATTAAGCTTTTGGTAGTCAGTCGTTAACACATGATTGAAATTAAACGAAAAAAAAAAGTTATTAAACATGTTATACAATAAATGATGTCGAGGGAAGGGTAGTGGTTCAACTTCATAGTGTAGGATCGTATCTATCGTATCTCGTATCATCTGGAAAGGGGGTGTAAGGCGGAGTACTCATAACTGCTGTTATTTTTCCAACCTCCCTCACTTAGGAAGTTCGGTAACCGTTCATCTGTTAGTTAGAACGACTGGAGAGCATCAGACTGAAATTGAGCTTTGATCCTTTATCTTGATCCTCATTCCAGTGCGCTAACCACTACGCTATTTCTATTATAATCAATCGTAGCTTCGCCTAACCTTACGGCTGCTACAGAGTCGAAATATCCATAAATTGAAATCGGAAATAAATGTGCAAGATGGTAATATAAATCGGCAAATAACGTGACAAACTTTAGTCATGCACGCCACTCCCAAATGCACGCAAGTAGTTGTAACATGTAATTCACCTGATTGGTTGACATTTTTTTGGGTTAATTAGCATGACTGAGTTTATTTCGCTCGGAGCATCGTTTAGTGGGTGGCTCATCCATCATCAATCTAGTGCGATAGCACGGATGCTCATGGCTACACTAATTCATTGACTCGATATACCATTTATTTCTCTGTCGTTCCTTATTACCTGTGCTCTACTTCATAAGGCCAGTACATTCGGAAGTGAGGAGAACCCAATGTTCTAATGTTTATTTTCACTTTCTATCGTCCTCTTTCTCCCCATTCTCCACCCACCTTTTCTCTCTCTCCCTCTCTTTCTTTCTCTCTCTCTCTCTCTCTCTCTCTCTCTCTCTCTCTCTCTCTCTCTCTAATGCTATGACCATCAAGAACTCACTCAATCACGCGCTGTTTTCAGTTCAATACTGAAGAAGTGAAACAGTTCAAGTTGACGTAAACCATATATTCACGTTATAGCCTCACCGGCGCAGTATCATCTCTCTACTCAAGCTTGTCCCATAATCTTGTGGTTTTAATTTAAACAACTGCTTCATTGTTGATCCCAGAGTGATCTTATTTTGGCTTCAGTTATCTATATCTAGTAATTAATGAGTGCACGCATCTATTTGTCTTCAGAAAACCAGCGTCCTTGTTCTCACAATTAACAGTCCATTATGACTGCTACCTGCATGTGCAACAATCAAGCGATGTCCTTCGCTGCTAGGTACCAGTCTTGTAATACTTCCATCTCATAACTGTCATTCCCTTTCACTTTTGTGTGAGCACTGTTCCCTTTTTCATCCAAATAATCAATCTAAAGAGAGAATATCATCACTCTCTTTACGCACATCCTTGACTTCACGTACATACTTGTTATTCTGTTCTATTATATTTATGGAACCATTTACGGTTTCATTGTACGCATGAATTACCCATATCCGCATCACCACTTGTCCCAGCATTTCTTAAAATACATCAGTGAATTCGTTATAAATGTCGTTCCATGCATGCCCTAACCTAATGTACAGACGACGTTTCCGAACCTCCTTAGTCGTCTCTTACGACACATGTGGCAGGTAACAGTATCTCTAATCTTTTCTCCCCTCACCTTGAGGGTTCCGGGCTTAGCATGGCTTATTGATTAGGCCGCTCACAAATGATGTTTGCACTGTCATCATCACTTTCTAAAGGTGAAGCCTGCGCTGCTCACAGTTCTCCATCAAAATTATTACATTATCAAAACTGTCTAATCATTCCTCCCTTGCTGTCCTGTATTCCTTAAACATAAATATCCACATTCTTGAATCGAAATGGCCATTTACATTTGCCTCAACACATGGTTTGTTCTCGTATCGGGGTTTTATATTCTTCCTCTTCTGCAATTATGGCTCCTTCAGACTACGATTTTGGACTCATTTCTGAAGGCTGTTGTCTGTTTCAGTAATTCAGTAACCCCGCAGAGTTTCACTTCTAGGGAGACGTCATTGACCTCCTCAGGCCTGTGTCTTGGGGCACACCAGTCGTCATTTTGTCGACCAAGTTAGATATTCAGGTGGTATGACACAGATGTTCAAGTGGTATGACTGAGATGTTCAGGTGTTATGGCACAGATATTCAGGTGGTGTTCACGATTCAAAAGTGTCATGGGAGTGATTACAAATGCAACTAGACATGGACGACCAATTTATGTTCATAATAAGGAACTCATTGCAAAAGTCAGAGAACGGATACAAGAAGATCGTTGCTTGACTGTGAGGATGATGGCAGATGAATGTGGTGTTAACCGAGAGACCATTCTTAAAATTATAGTATTATGTTACCGTTCAATGGACTTACTTTCAATAAAATTCACGTTACATATTCAACTGTTGTTTATTTTATTTTTTATTGAATAAGTGTCATTACTTAATTGTCGAACCTTGTACACAGTTTCAACAATTGAAACCAAGCGGCTATTGAATCATATCATTTTGAAGTCTGGCAGGAGTTTTGAAACTGACCATCACACCTTAACCCATTCTGCTAATGATTCACATATGTCCTTATAGTGTTGATCGTTCGTAATGTTCCCCCTCTCCTGTGTTAGACATAAAAAAAAAAAAAAAACATACTGTTGGAAACGCTAGACTGTCCAAGATGAACAACATTTTATTTCGTATCGGATTTTAACTTTAGAGTAACATTTTGTGGATTAGTCTCTTTTAATCTATTATAGATATTGTACAAACTAAACACAATGATTTATTGAGCCTATTGACTGAAGCAGCGATTTTGAAAGGTGTTGATGCGACCAAAGATTGATGCCTGAAATGATATCTGTCTTCTCCTGACCACGTTCGCTCATTTGATGTGTGGTACTGGAAGCTAACGTCTGAACAGATACCATTTCAGTTATGCTTTCTTATTCGACCCGGCCCAGTGACAAGACACTATAATACATTATTCATGCGAGAGTATCCACTTCTAGCTGACAGGCTTGTCGCCAAGGTTGTTGAAATTGTTCTATTCTTTCGCATTTGTCGCTTCTACCTCAATTTTCATTTCACTCTTTCCTATGTTATACTTCAGTACAAAGCAATATCTAGTACCGCAAAGAAATATCTTACATAATATATTCATTCCAACATTGTGCTACCAATGCCAAACATGGTCACATACATCCCGGACGAGTCCCCATGACTTCTGGGCAATATGGTGGATATGCGGCGGGAACCATTGGAGGCTATGTCTGAAAAGTGTTCCTTGTTGCAGTTTCCTCATATTCCAAGTCTGGCTTGTTGCAGAAGCTACTGAGTTAAGTGATCTGTGCACACCGTGAGCTGTGTGTTTCAACCGTTTTGATCATGTTCCGATATTCCAATTGTTTACGATGAATGCTGATATCGTATGACAAGGGACAGTTGGCCATGTTCACTTTCTGCGCGGTTTCGCCTTATGTCTTTTGGCGTGTGCAGATACTGCTATGATGGGGACTACAGCTACCTTTCTTTGTTTGGGAGATGAGTTAGTAATTCGGATGATTCCACTGGCACGGGCGGTTGAGCAATTATGGATTTTAATTCGTTTGCAGTGATGCCGGGGCCTTCCATAACCAAATAACCAAATCCATAATCAAATGGTCACTTACGCCTAAGCAGAAACGAAATCTAGTCAAGACAGGGATGCGATGTCTGAGAAAAGCGCGTCGAACAACCAGAAAGGACATAATCAGAAATGATATTATAAGAGAAAGATTGAGCCAATTCAGAGCTACATACAGAAACAACAAATAAACTGGTTTGCCCATCTAGAAAGAATGCCGTCTGACTCCTTACAAAACAAAGCATTTATTAAAAGAGGAAAAGGGAGAAGAGCAAGAGGAAAACTCAAAGTTAGATGGATATACAACATCAAATAAGCGTTACAACCTCATCAATCGACGATGACTGAAGTCGCCAAGAAGGCGAGAACCTGAACTTTGTATCTCCCTCGACACCTGATCGGATATAAGAGGAAGTGAAAAACGAAATAAAGGATATATATATATATGCATAAGACTGGGTCATGTAAGAAAAATGGCAAACCTTCGTATTCCCAAACAAACTCCCAATTATATGACGAACTTAAGGACGAAAAGAGAACAAGGGGTAGACCAGTGCTGAGAGATAGTGATGTTTTGCAGGGCTTCCTTGAGGGAATTTTCTATTAGTGAAAGAAACTGGGACAATCTGCCTACAGATCGTAGCTCATGGAGAACAAAAATAACAAATGGCACAACTGTCGAGGCAGTGCTGATATCAAATTAAGGAGACAAAACGCGCAGGAGAAAGGAGACGAAGCCAGGCACCACTAACATATTTTGTTCGTTCTGCAGATGGATTTATCTATTTATATTTATATATATATATATATATATATATATATATATATATATATATATATATATATATATATATATATATATATACATATACTATTAGCAGATCCAGCCACGAGAGAAGCTGTTTAGCAAAACATCGTCCAGCATAAGATACTCATATTTTTACCAAACTACTGACTTATCATGATTGCTTGTTACCTACGGTCTGTCAAGACGACAAAGGCCATACATGTTGTAGCATCTGCCAGTCATAGCCGACAATGTATTCTGCAGCGACCCTAGGGAATGCTACTTTTTCGTTTCTTTCGCCATGTATTATCCTATTATTATTATTATTTCCTTTATTATTTGCCCTTCAGCTTCGAGGGGATATATAATTTGCTGTTTTCTTTTGCTCTTCTGTTCGCCACTGCTGCTGTTATGTTTCCTAGTGTTTCTAATATTCTGTCGATTCATCTTGATCATGACCGGCCCTTGGATCTGGTGTTCTCGCAACGTATATTGAAGACTCGTATTGTGTTTTGATATTTCTGCATTGTCACGTGGTCAGAACATTTTATCGGCTGTTTCTCTCTCTCTCTCTCTCTCTCTCTCTCTCTCTCTCTCTCTATATATATATATATATATATATATATATATATATATATATATATAATATATATATATATATATATATATATATATATATATATATATATAGAGAGAGAGAGAGAGAGAGATAGAGAGAAGATGAAAATTTCAATACTTGGTTGCAACTGCAAAATGCAAGACAAGAAACACCGCGGACGACAAAGAAAGAAAGAAAAAGAAGTAGCTTGCTGTCGTGGTACAGTAAACGATACACTGGGGACCTTGGAAGGATATAATCGCCTATGCCAACAGGTATGGCACATGATGAGTCATTTGCTGCATACAGTCAGTTAAACTTAAGAGTTAAACAAAATAGCACTCTTAAGTCAGCAAGTGCACGCACGACAAACAACTATATGTCCACGTAGTGTCTCTCACCTAACTCTTGCAAACCCCCTCGTGGCCAAAAGCCACCAGACAGAACACAATTTCAGCTGCTATTCTAAGTCTCTGACACCCACTTCTTATCCCTGCCTTCACTCCATCACCAATCGTCTCTATGTCTCCATCCCAGCTACCATACTTCGCACTTAATGCCTGCTCAGGCGTTAGAAGGACATTCCGAGCGAATGCTCATCATCGAGTCTACGTTCATTTCCTTCCTTCCAGCACACAGTCCGCCCATCTCTTATTTTCCTTTCATTAAGTCTCGTATAAAACCGGAACTTCTTCCGTCGTTTGCGACACATTTCTTTGGACGGATTTAAGATATTAGCGAAACGAGGCCAGAGGTCGATATAGACAGACGAGAAGAAAGATAGATACATAGAACGAGGGAGGGTTGGGGGGGGGGGGGGGGTTGTAGTGATGTGAGGGGGGGGGGATTGTCTGGTTAGGAAGAAAATAGCAGCGACGTGTGTGTGTTTGTCCTAGATGTTATTACATATTTTCATGTATTATTCTTTATCTCTCTTCCTTCTCTCTCTCGGAAATTGATGAAAAAAGTTGAAATATTGTGTATAATCATGGGATACCACATCGGTTTTCATTACAAATTTGTTTGTGTGTGTGTGTGTATATATATATATATATATATATATATATATATATATATATATACAGTGTCAAGACTTAATACATCATCATCATTATCATGTGCCATACCGGTTGGCGCAGGCGATCATGTCCTTCAACAATCTTCTGTCTGCCGTGCATCGTATCAGTTCTGTTGTTGACTGTTTTCCATGCCATGACACCAAGCTATCCAGTATTTTCTCTCTTTGTCGTCGACAATCTTTATTTCCCTGCATTTTGCCAGTTGTAACCAAGTACTCCTACTTTCCCCTTCTCATGATGTGCCCGAAACATGTTGATTGTTTCTTTCTGATGTTTCTTAAGAGCTCCCTCTTCTGTGTGTCTTGGCCTCTTTGAGAAGTTCCTCATTGGTCCTTCTAGCTGTCCAGGAAATGTTCAACATTCTTCTGAGAAATTCCATCTCTGTGGCAGCTAATCGTCTTTTCATTTGTTTGTCTACTGTCACTGATTCGCTTCCATAGGTCAGAATTGGCTTTATATAATAATACAATGGACTAAATACAGTTATAAGAAATAAGTACATATTCATTATACAGTAAAAATGACGGGAGATACATTTGTTTCTGGATTAGTTTTCGGAGCGTTGCAGATCTGTCAGTGACCTGTGTTTGTTGTTAGCATTCATCTCAAGATTAAATGACTTATTGTCATTCCGTATGTGAACCTTAAGTGGGCGTGTGTGTTTCTCGTGTTGTGGCTTGCAGTAAATCTGTGATATATTGATATATATATATATATATATATATATATATATATATATATATATATATATATATATATATATATATATATGTATATATATATATATATATATATATATATATATATATATATATATATATATATATATATATATATATATATACCCAGGATTAATAAACTTCCAGTGCTGCTATATTTTGCTTGTAATAACTTAGCGTATCGTACTCTAGTGTAGACGTGTCAAGTGTAATCGTCTTCTCTTGAATGTGAAATGCAATTTCGGTCCAAAAATTCACATGTACGAAATTTGATATATCGGGCCGAAATAATCAATATCTCACAGCTTTACAGTGAAATCGGTAAAACACAGAAATAACCTTCATCATAAGGTCAAGGCTACAGCGATTCTTTAAGAATAGGCAAAATAGTGTGATGCTGCGATAAAGTTGGAGTGTAAATTAGGAGTTCAACACGTACACTCTATTTGTTTATCTCGTTCTAAGGCATATTTCTTTTTTATTTCTCTTTATTTTTGGGTTCTTTGACACGATCAGCGTCCTATGTCTCGATATTATGTATAGTACAAGTGCGGTCTCATATACGTATATGAATCGCTCCTCAGTTGTGTACTATGTATAGAATAAGTGCGGTCTCATATACGTATATTAATATCTCCTCAGTTGTGTACTATGTATATAATAAGTGTGGTCTCATATACGTATACTAATATCTCCTCAGTTGTGTACTATGTATAGAATAAGTGTGGTCTCATATACGTATATGAATCTCTTTTCATTTGTGTACTATGTATGGAATAAGTGCGGTCGTATCACATATGGATCTCTCCTCAGTTGTGTACTATGTATGTTAACTTATTGTAGTATTAATTAAATAAGATAATTTGAAGAAGTGACTAACATACTCACTCATTGTTCTAACACTAACGTACTGTCCCATTGTTCTAACACTAACGTGCTGTCCCATTGTTCTAACACTAACGTGCTGACTCATTGTTCTAACACTAACGTACTGACTCATTGTTCTAACACTAACGTACTGACTCGTTGTTCTAACACTAACGTACTGACTCGTTGTTCTAACACTAACGTACTGACTCGTTGTTCTAACACTAACGTACTGACTCATTGTTCTAACGGACATAGCTAAACAAAGTCATGTACCTGTTTATAGTTCAGTTGGTTGGAGTAGGCTTGAATCTGGGTGGTCCACTAGTGGATCGATTCCAAAGCTCCTGGTTTACCAGTGAATTCATCTCATGTCGGTAGCAACAAATTGCTACATCGATTGCTATCTCTATGTATTTGTATCACTGTTAGAACGCGCCTACTTTTGTGTTCTGCGTAGATATGTGTGTTTGTGCGCGCAAGTGCCATTACACCTGTATATTAGCGTTTGGAACAAGTGGAACCATATTAAAAGAGGTAAATGAATTTAAATATTTGGGAACTTTGTTAACCTCAAACGGAAGAGATGTACAAAAGAGGTGAAATGCAGAATGGCTCAGGCAAAAGCAGCTTTCCAACAAATGATGAAGATACTATACAATCCATTTTTGACAATAGAAACAAGAAAAAGAGTTCTTAAATGTTAAGTAGAGCCAGTCTTAACATATGGATGCGAATCATCAATAATAGGACAACATACAAGAAAATCACTGGAGTCTGTAGAAATGTGGTTTTACAGAAGAATGTTGAGAGTACCATGGACAGCTAAGAAGAGTAATGAAGATGTTCTGAGAGAGGCCAAAGCAAAAAAGATAGCTAATTTCCAATATTAGGAAGAAACAATTATCATTGTTTGGTCATGTAATTAGAAGAGAACAACTGGAATATATTGTAACAACTGGAAAAAGTGAGGGACGAAGAGATAGAGGGAAGCAAAGAGAAAAAAATACCAGACAGCTTAAGAGAATGGCTTGGCAGAAGGTCAACACCAGAAATGATAAATAGCTGCCGAGATCGAAAGTTGTGGAGAGACATGATCACCTACACCGTCAGGCCCGGTACTTGATGATGATATGATTAGCGTTTGCCTCTGTGTGTGTACGTGTGTATGTGGTATATGCGTGTTTGTGCCTGTATTTATATGGGTCTGTGTCGACGCGCATGCGAAAACATTGCGTCTTTGTATATGTGTGCGTTTCGTTGTGCGAACTATGATTTTTCATCGTACAGATCTAGTTATCTTCATCGAGGACATGACGACGACAAATGGACTGGCACCACCCAGACACATACTTAAGTTACAAGAAGTGGGTAGCACGTTTAATTACTAGTGTGAGTGTTAACTGGAGAACTCCTCTCTCAACACATACGTCTCTATTAGCCCTAGGTTATCATTCATTTTATACCCCTAAAATGTAGATATTTGCTATTAATTAACAAACTGTGCCATTGTTAACGATCATCAAAGTAGTCTGCCTTTTGTCTTCTCCCTAGTTTGGTTCAATGAATATCCCTTGGCCTGTAATGATATTAAAATATTGTCTAATATTGTCTTTCCTTCCTCTGTGGTCTAAGGTCTTCCTGGGAGTCTATTTCTCGATTGTTTGGCTTCCCGTCTATTCATTAACGTACAATCTAATATGTGTTTCTGTTCTCTCCGATTTCCTCCCATCTTCGGTGTAACAAAGAAATTGTCTTTATGCATTTGCGTTTTGGTTGACATCGTGTTGGTACCCTTATCATATATATAGCTATCATCACGTTATACATTTGACATAGTTATATTGCAGCAGAGCTATCCTGCATGAGGACAGATAGTCAAGCACCAATTCTCAGCAGTGGGGCGACCCATTAAACAGTGTTGTTACTGGGTTTTAACAATAAATAATAATTAACGAGGCTGGGAATTCAGGCAGTTGTTAGGGCTGTGACCTTTGTGCAGTGTCAGCGATGACCACGGCTCTTGTCAGAGCGTTGCGGTTTTGCGCATCAAATCAATCAACCAATCAAAACCATTTAGATCCCTTTTTGAGGCATGGACCACGGACAAGGTATATGCACATAATCTTTGACATTGTATCTACTTATCTCTGGTTTAGTCCAATGTTATTAAAGGCTTCCATGGCTTCTCTTCTCCATGCCTAGGCCTTCCTTGCTCTCCCTTCCACTGTTCCTTGACAGTGCCTGTCTTGCTAGGCTGGTATCACATTTTCTTAGTATGTGTCAAATTCAATCTCCATTTTCTGTTCATAATATCTTGCTCGGGTGGCCTTTGCCTTATTCATTACAATACATCTTCTGATCTCGTCATACCTTTTAATGTTCATAATTCTCCATAAACAGTTCATAAATGTTTGTAATTTGTATCCGCTTGTATTTATCTATGTCTGAATCATGTTAATGTGCTATCTTTACATTTCTATTAAATGGTCATCTTATCCGTATGCTCGTTTTTATATTTTTTACTGCCCATGTTTAATTAAATTGGATGAGAACTGATCTTACTTTATTTATTCCTCACTTAAAATCCCTATCAGCTCCTCCTCCTTTGTCGATGATGCTGCCTAAATATGTAGAGTAATCCACTTCCTCAAATGGGGCACCAATTTCTACTTGAAAAAGCAACCAAGAGAGAATCAACGCAGCAAAACAGCATAAGCCAATTACTTTTGGCGATCGATATCTGCATGTTTCAAATCGTTTTTGAGGATGCAGAATACCGTAATTGCCTTCTCCAATGGCACTTGCCAGTTATTTGTATTTACTTTCTTTTTGGTTAGTAATAACTGTTCAGTTACTTCCTTTACTTTGTTGTGTCGTTGCTTTCCACTTCACTTTTCACTTGAAACAATTAATATACTTCCTAAATGCATCAATCCTTAATGATGTACTTATTGAACATTCTATTGGGTGCATGCATTCAATGTAATTGTTCGCGTTTTCTTTGGTTGTTGTTGCTGTATGTCCCTGATCAAAGAAGAACAGTTGAATGCGATATGTTCGCTGTAATTTCTTGTCCAGTTACATGGATTCATGTGTGGTGATTAGGACACTTGATAGTACACATCCTTGTCATGAACCAGATTTGATTAAGAAGATATTACTCTCGCTCACTTTTTACCCCTTACTTAACATTGACTGCGTGGTGTGGTGGTGGTTGGGGGAAAAAGGGGGGGGGTGGGGGAGAGAAATGGAAGTTGACATGGCTTAGTTTCATCATTTATTCTAGTTTACTGCAATGTGTTCATTGTGCTGAATTGATTAACTCCAGTTACATTTCTGGCCATAACACGAACTTAATGTTTGTTTGGTCAGCTTATCTCGTCGTGACATCGTAACATTTGACCTCGTGTTTCTCATTTCCGAGGGCTGGGCCCTGATTTTATTGGCTCCAAACATTGGCATCAACTTGGGATAGCATATTCAATGTGACATATGTCCTGTCGCTGATGGTTAATGTGTGGAAATTATCTGCACTCTTAGTCTCCAAGCGTCTTAATAATCCGTTCACAAACAGTTGTTGAAAACGGCAGTGTTTTATTTTTTAAGGAGTCATCAGCTTGTTTGTGACATGATGAATCGGAAACATCCCTAGTCCTGATAAGCTGACGCATTATTTTATCTGGCACTAGATTAGGTCTGTCTGGTATTATTATTTGTAATATTAGTATTATTTTAATTATTATTATTATTATTATTATTATCATGTTTTTATTATTTTTCTATATCTACTACATTTAAATATTTGGGAACTTTGTGAACCTCAGACGGAAATTGTACAAAAGTGGTGAGATGCAGAATTGCTCAGGCAAAAGCATCGTTCCAAAAAATGAGGAAGATACTATGCAATACATTTTTGACAATCCAAACAAGAAAAATAGTTCTTAAATGTTATGTAGAGTCAGTCTTAACATATGAATGTGAATCATGGACAATAAGACAACAAACAAGAAAATCACTGGAGTCTGTGCAAATGTGGTTTTACAGAAGAATGTTGAGATTACCATTGACAGCTAAGAAGAGCAATGAAAATGTTCTGAAAGAGGTCAAAGCAAAAAAAGAGAGCTAATTTCCAATATTAGGAAGAAACAATCATCATTTTTTTGGCCATGTAATGAGAAGAGAACAACTGGAATATAGTGTAACAACTGGGAAAATTGAGGGATGATAAGATAGAAGAAAGCAAAGAGAAAAAAAAATACCAGACAGCTTAAGAGAATGGCTTGGCAGAGGGTCAACAACAGAAATGATAAATAACTGTCGAGATCGAAAATTGTGGAGAGACATGATCATCTAAGCCAGCAGGCCCGGTACTTAATGATGATAACTACTACATTTTATTACTACTCTGAAAGGGATATGCAAACCTGCAGTTCAACCAACAACACATAATCGTGCGCATGGTACCTCCGAAGTTATTGTCTTATTACGACGAGTATATGCAGTCGACCCCGTCCTGACTAACTTCAAGATCACTGAAGCAAAACAACAATTTACAAAACGCTTTACTCAGGCTCAGAACCCGTGCTGTTGTGAACGAGAGACGTGCGACACATATTACAATTATTGTGTCCTTATAGTTGCATAAACATGCATGTTACTCATTAGTCATTGGTATATCTCTCTGTATATCTATCTCTTTATCTTTCTCACTCTCTCTCTGTCTATCGTTCTTACCCCCCCCCCTCCTTTCATATATGTGTGTTTGTGAGTGTGTGCGCATTTGTGAGAGCGTTTGCGTGTGTGTGAAAGTGAAAATGCGTTGCCTATTATTTCTTATTTATTCCCTATTCGTTCCCTATGTTAACTAGCCTCTCAGTGTCATCCTAGACCTATGGTGTTAGTATCCATATTTGTCAATGAACAGCGGCACATATTTGTGTGTGTGTGGTGTGGTAGTAGGGCAGGATTCATATTTGGTGAGACCCTAAGCTGTGGCTAAGTGAAATAAAGCTTCAATGCCCCCAGCCGAGGAATTTGTACGTGGACACTAATTCCGTATTTTTTGTTTAAAATATAGTTCCAAAAACACATTCAGAAATTGAAAGCCCTCTCTGATTGTGAGGCCCTCGAAGTGGCTTATTTAGCCTAGGCCTAAACCCGGCCATGAGTGGTCGCTATCACATCATGCCGCCTTCACTTCCCCAGAAACATTTCTAGCACCTATTTTTAGATGCTGGTTGAGACCCGGTACTTTTTCGATCTGGCGGGAGGGACGGGGGAATCGGCCGTTTCTGGGATTCAATCTGTGCCCTTCTGATTAGGAACTGAGTGCAATAACCACACAACCGTGGATATATATTTTCTCATCTAACTTACGAGCTATGACGACAATATGTTCTGCAGTCTTCACTTAAACAGATACACTACTTTTCACAATGTTTACATTTAGTTGAATATCGAGTTGTTCATAAAAGTAATATACAACTGAAGAAAGAAAAAAACTAAATAGAGGAACAAATCGCTGAAAGCAAGAGAGCCGGCTTTACAAAACAACGTTGACAGTTAGGTAAGTAAAAGTAAAGAGCCCAATCACGCCACGTGGGTTATAGAGAATATGATGTTAGTGACCATTAATTTGTATAGACCTTCTAACATTATTTGTGGGGTAATGCGATCAATATTACGCCCGGGCCGCTTTACTTTCCCATTAAAAAAAAAAAAAATCGGTATACATTTTAGGCTGGGTAAACCTGAAAGTCGTCGAGCAGGATCGGCCCGACCTCTCGTCCTTTTTAGTCTAGTTCACTAACCTCTGAGATATCGCGGCTGGTAGTCACGTGGCCGGAACATATCTCAAGTGAAAGCGGGTTGTGATGAGAGGTGGCCAGTTATGGTTATGGAAGGCCTCGGCATCACTGCAAACGAATTAAAATCCATAATTGCTCAACCGCCGGTGCCAGTGGAATCATCCGAATTACTAACACATCTCCCAAACAAAGAGAGGTGGCCAGTGTACAGAGAAAGCTGATGACAGAAATCACATTCTTGTGGGTGAAATGTTACGTGTAGATTACAGGGCACGTGGTGTCGAAGTGGATTGTTGACCTGCCCCTTTTCAATTCGGTGGAAGACGAATCGCCTTCCGGTAGGATGAAAAGTTTCATCATTATTACTTTCGTCCAGGTGTGAAATAAAAACTATAACTTGTCCACTGCGTGGACATTTCACTGGTGGCATGCGGTCTTCATTCTTTGCCCAAGACCTGTAGACTCAGTTGGAGTATACTATTTGTACCACACACTTTTTCTGTCTGCAAAATATGGTTTCCAGTTTGTCGTGTTGTTATCTAATTAATTGCCATTGGTAGGCGTGATCTGAAATGTTTTCACAGGCATCTAGCGAACATTGTAGAAGTTTTACCGTAACTAGCAAAGTTTGTCTTGGAAGTTCATTTGTCAGGTGTATCTCACGTATTGACATCGGAATATTCTGTAAAGTAGAATCATGCAAGTCCTGTATAATGTTGACATCTGCTGTTCTCATCACTCTGGGGTATATAGCAAACAGAACAGATAGATCGTATTTGGGGGTAACCTGAACATAATGTCTGTGTATCTCAACATCGTATTTGGGGGTAACCTGAACATAATGTCTGTGTATCTCAACATCGTATTTGGGGGTAACCTGAACATAATGTCTGTGTATCTCAACATCGTATTTGGGGGTAACCTGAACATAATGTCTGTGTATCTCAACATCGTATTTGGGGGTAACCTGAACATAATGTCTGTGTATCTCAACATCGTATTTGGGGGTAACCTGAACATAATGTCTGTGTATCTCAACATGGAAGATAAATCAACGATATCTTGTTTGTAGGTATTGCCATTGCACTGACACGATTGCATGCACATATTGTATCCATTTACTTACTTGGTCATTTATAATTAAACACACATCATTAATGGGGCCGCATACACACACATCTCTTACTTATATTTATATATCCATACATTTACGATATCACTGATTGGATTACATACACATACATATCTTTTGCTTATTTTTTTGTTTAACACTGATACAGTCCTAGATAGAAAATCTGAATCCATCGTCAAAGTGAGTTACATAAAATGAGTGTCTTCTTACTGTCTTGGAGAAGTGGGTGGATGTTGTTTTCTAGATGAGTTATGATTCATTCATCTTTGGATTACGCCTTGTTGATTATATTAGACCCTAATTATGTCAGTTATAATTATGCCAATGTTAGCTCAAAGCACAATGTTATAATGCCGATCCAGCCCGGAATTAACCCTGAGAAACACCGCGCTCCGGGAACAAGAAAACTACACAGAGAGCGAAAGTCAAATAAATAAGCAATAATGAGCATAGTGAATCACTTATTGTCAGTGAACGTGCATTTAAAAGCAGAAGATTACACGCCACGCTGATGTCAGATAGTGACAAGTATACCAGGTACTTCGTTTCTGTCTTTCTAATTTCGTTGGTTTCCGCGTCGTTTTATTTTTTCGTGGAATTAAAGAAACATGCACGCAATGCAAACAAAATGGCTAACCGCGTAATAGTCATAAGAAATCGATTTGCAAACATAGTGGAAGACAGGGCAGATACGTTAAGAGACATAAAGGCGTCATAACGCAATCAGAACTGTAGAGTTGCGGTAATAGAGAAGCACTCATCGACTAAGAATACAAATAGTGTTGACATTTGTGTCGGGACGCGGCAGGGGAAATCTAAACAACTATCATGAAAGCCACATGGAACTATACAATGCAGTTCTAGTAATAAACACAAGTTCCACTCACTTGAAATTTAATTTTGTTGTAGCTTGTGGCAGATCGCCAAAATAAACGCCACGTCTTCAAAACAGATATGCCACCTGTGTCCAAAGCTTCTATTGTCCGTGCTAACTATCTCTATATTCTGGATTCTTTCAATAGTGGTTGGACTAAACAATTGCGCCAACCCGCTGTTGTTCTTATTCACTTCATGTCTCCAGTTTGTCTATGTACAGTGTTCACTGTCTGTCATTTAATAGTTTGGCCCCTGCTTGTGGTTTATGTTGCGACAATTGAAATGCCAATTTGTTTGTTTTCCGTGAATACTTTCCAGTTGGAAAAAGCCTGTGTGATGTAAGCTGGAATAGGAAACTCTGCTCACATTTTAACGTGCAGCACGATGCATACCAGATGTATCACGAATGTTCTTATTTTAAAGATTTTTTGAGATGAATGGGTGTTTTTTACATTCACCATCATTGTGATCATTAGTCATCATCATTATCATCATCATCACCAGTCATCATCATCAACCATCATCACCGTCATCATCATATTTCAATATTACCGGCCATCACCATTGTATCGTCATTCGACATTAACAGTCGTCACCATCAGTATCATCATTCATCACCATCATAATCTCCACCAGTAGCAGGCATCATCATCATCATCATCATTATCACCAATAACCATCATCATCACCAATAATCATCATTATCACAAATAATCATCATTATCACCAATAATCATCATTATCACCAGTAATCACCACCATCATCATCACCATATCCGTTCATCATTATACATAATGTCCATTCATCATCAGCATCACGATTTATCATTACCACCACAACTATCATCATCATCATCATCATCACCCAAATCACCATTATCACCATCATAAGTTGTTATCATCAGCAGTCATGATTGCCACCAGTCATCAACTACATAATCACCATCATTATCAATAACAAGTATCATCACCAGTCATCATCACCTTCCATCATCACCATCGCCAATCGTCACTATCATCAGTAATCATCATCACCAGTGATGATCTTAATCACCATCGCCAGTCATCTTCCCCATTATCATCAGTCATCATACATCATGTAGTCTTAAATGATAATTTTTCTGTATAATTTTCATTACCTGTAACATTGTTCGTTTCTCTCTTTTGCTGATGTCCCACTAAACCATTCTCTTAAATGGCTCAACATCCTTTCTCCCAGTTCTTTCTCTCCCTCATTCAATTTTTCTGGCTGTCACAAACTATTTAAGCTGTTTCTTTCTAATCGCGTATTCACAAATGGTTGATTGTTTCCTCCTTCCGTTGGTAAGTAGCTTTCGTCTCTACTTTTAGAACGTCATTATTACCCTTGTTAGCCGACTGTGGTCAACATCTTCCTGTAAAGTAGATTCATTTAGCTTCAAACAATTTCATTTCTGATTGTCCATATTCCGTTTCCCTGTGTCATAATTGTTTCTACATAACATTGAAGTGGAGAACGCTATTTGTGTGTGTCGTCGTAAAATGTCCATGCGTTTTTTACTTACACGGTAACCGGAGTGCATTTAAACAAAACACACAATTATTTCATAGCTGTATTTCAATTCGGTAGCCGTGACAGTTCAGTGGCTATTAATGAACTGAGCTACTAAGTGGAAGAGGTCAAATTCGATCCCGATTGGTGGCGTCTAGTTAAAGCTTAAATGGGTACCATATGTTTCTTAACATGTGGAGTGGTCTGGCGTGATATTAACCACATCACCCATCGAATATGCCTTTGGGTGTTGAACAAATATAGTCACTGCATACTATTCCCAAGACCTGAGGAGTGCTCTTCAACTTCCTCTCAATGTCTTTTTCTGTCTTTTTCCCCAACAGGACACACATGGACTACTAGTTGTAGACAGTCCTTTTGTTATTGATTTCGGTCACGACCCAACTATTAGTGATAAGTTTTAGATGCTAATGTTCAGGTTTTCATATCCGTTCACAATATTTGTGTTTTTCTTTTGGTTATATCAGACGAAAGTAAACACCTACATTTTTTTTTTATTCATTCATTCATGATCCGCGTCCTAAGGATTCGGATATTATTTCCCTCAATATCACTTGATCTTGTGTTTTGTGTAACAAATCCGCATTTTATAGTTTCCCCGTACCACGCCATCAAAACATCCATCATCATTTCCTTTTGCCTACCTCTATCTATTACGTATTCTATTTTTTTATGTTGTTACTGAGTCACCTCATCCCCATACATGCCTGACAAATCTGAACTGCGTTTTACTCATTTATTCTGTAATCAACCTCCATCCGCGCCTGTTAGTACCTCCTCGTATTTGTATCATGTGCATTACTAAACTGGACATGCAACCTTTATTCGTAGCCCTTGGGGCGATCGATCGAGGGAAAAAGGGGGGGGGGGCGTTGTATGTCCTAATAAAACAATTGATTTACTTAATTTCCAATGTCAATTATTCGTGTTGATGTTATGTTTGTTTCTTTATAAATCTATTTCGTTTTTAATTACCTGCTGCTATTTCTTATGTGTATTTCAAACCATTTGAGGAATTAGGGTTTATGTTGCTTTCTCGCATGCTTATCATATAATAATAATAATAATTAAAAATAATAATAATAATACTAATTAAAAAATAATAATAATAATTATTATTATTATTGATATTGTGTGTTATTTCTATCTATCTATTGTCCTTTCGAGCCGAAGACGGCACATAGGGCAGAACTACAATCTCAAAAAACAGAAACCCCTGCGTGCCGAAGTGGCACATATTGCAGAGATCACTGCTTCTAAAATCTATGGTTCTGTTTCCATAACAATGATTTTTACAATGACAGCTTGTCAAACCATCGATCCATCTCCTTAGTCGCCTCTTACGACATGCCTGGAAGGTCACAGCGTCACTATTCTTTACTTCCCATATAATGAGGCCCCGGTAACACACCTGTTGTTATTTACATATATTTTAATGCTAATAGCTTAATTTGTTCCGCGATTGGTAAAAGTATTGTGTAAAAACACACATTTTCCTGGCCACGTGATCGTGCCAATGTAAAACTGCTGGGAGTTATTTCTGGTGTTCGCTGTTGACACTCAGTTCAGTTTTTGAACTACTGTTTCTGCAGATGTGAAGGATTTCCACATCGTGAAAGCTCTCAAACGTCCTCATCAACACAGGAGGACGCCTGTCTCCACATCTATTGATCTGCCAAGCCTGTGGCTGAAGACTTCCCATTCGAACTAATTATGAGGCCAGGCGTGAAGGCTGATATCACTCAATGGATGATAATCCAGCTGTTCGGAGAGCACTCATGTAGAAATTTGTACACACTGTGCTGATGATAGATGCTTGTCCTAATGCTTTTTATTGAAATGCTAGAGGAGGCAGCATCCCAGACTACACTGTCTGTTCATTATTTGTGTTCTGTGAGTTATGTGAGCTTCTGTCATGTCTGGTATTTAAGACATTAGCTCACTGCTTTACTTACCGCCATGTATCATATCCAGAAGAGAGGCACGGGTATAAACCATCACCACTCTACGCTACGACTACCTTATTTTCAACATAACGACGCTACACATTTTTTTTTTCTAATGAAACTCTCGTAACTATTTAAACACGAGTTAGCTATTTAATAAAGTATGGGTTGTCTATAGACTAGCAACACAATACCAACATTAGATGCTACGAAGAATATATAGCAGAATACCAACAAGAGAATAAACGAAAAAATGCTGAGGACATGCATCATTCTGAGTATGAATTAAGGAGCAAATCTTGGGTAACAGCACAGACAACAGTAATGAAAATTACTTCAGTGAACACATAGTCGGGAAATCAGATGTATCTACAATCAACATGGGAAAAGCAGATCTATCTACAGTAGACACGGGAAAAGCAGATCTATCTACAATCAACATGGAAAAAGCACATGTATCTACAATCAACATGGGGAAAGTAGATGTATCTACAATCAACATGAGAAAAGCACATGTATCTACAATCAACATGAGAAAAGCACACGTATCTACAATCAACATGAGAAAAGCACATGCATCTACAATCAACATGAAAAAAGCAGATGTATCTACAATCAACATGGGGAAAGTAGATGTATCTACAATCAACATGAGAAAAGCACACGTATCTACAATCAACATGGGGAAAGTAGATGTATCTACAATCAACATGAGAAAAGCACACATATCTACAATCAACATGAGAAAAGCACATGCATCTACAATCAACATGAAAAAAGCAGATGTATCTACAATCAACATGAAAAAAGCAGATGTATCTACAATCAACATGAAAAAAGCAGATGTATCTACAATCAACATGGGGAAAGTAGATGTATCTACAATCAACATGAGAAAAGCACACGTATCTACAATCAACATGAGAAAAGCACATGCATCTACAATCAACATGAGAAAAGCAGATGTATCTACAATCAACATGAAAAAAGCAGATGTATCTACAATCAACATGGGGAAAGTAGATGTATCTACAATCAACATGAGAAAAGCACACGTATCTACAATCAACATGAGAAAAGCACACGTATCTACAATCAACATGAGAAAAGCACATGCATCTACAATCAACATGAGAAAAGCACACGTATCTACAATCAACATGAGAAAAGCACATGTATCTACAATCAACATGGGAAAGTAGATGTATCTACAATCAACATGAGAAAAGCGCATGTATCTACAATCAACATGAGAAAAGCACACGTATCTACAATCAACATGAGAAAAGCACATGCATCTACAATCAACATGAAAAAGCAGATGTATCTACAATCAACATGGGGAAAGTAGATGTATCTACAATCAACATGAGAAAAGCACACGTATCTACAATCAACATGGGGAAAGTAGATGTATCTACAATCAACATGAGAAAAGCACACATATCTACAATCAACATGAGAAAAGCACATGCATCTACAATCAACATGAAAAAAGCAGATGTATCTACAATCAACATGAAAAAAGCAGATGTATCTACAATCAACATGAAAAAAGCAGATGTATCTACAATCAACATGGGGAAAGTAGATGTATCTACAATCAACATGAGAAAAGCACACGTATCTACAATCAACATGAGAAAAGCACATGCATCTACAATCAACATGAGAAAAGCAGATGTATCTACAATCAACATGAAAAAAGCAGATGTATCTACAATCAACATGGGGAAAGTAGATGTATCTACAATCAACATGAGAAAAGCACACGTATCTACAATCAACATGAGAAAAGCACACGTATCTACAATCAACATGAGAAAAGCACATGCATCTACAATCAACATGAGAAAAGCACACGTATCTACAATCAACATGAGAAAAGCACATGTATCTACAATCAACATGGGGAAAGTAGATGTATCTACAATCAACATGAGAAAAGCACATGTATCTACAATCAACATGAGAAAAGCACATGTATCTACAATCAACGTGAGAAAAGCACACGTATCTACAATCAACATGAGAAAAGCACATGTATCTACAATCAACATGAAAAAAGCACATATATCTACAATCAACATGGGGAAAGTAGATGTATCTACAATCATCATCCTGGCAAGAACAGTCAACCTGCATGCGCTTAGAGAAAAACTGAGATGATCAGTGGAGCAGATATGAGAATGTCCCAGCTGCAATGAAACTGATTATATGAATAAATATAATAATTGATTCGAAACTCAATATTACAAAAAAAAAACATGTATTACATATATTGGATACTGAAAAAAACCCATAAATCCAGGCGTCTGAAAGAACTAAACATTGAAAATAATTGGCTTATAAACAACATTTTAGTAAGAAGATCTATCATGTGTATCTATATTATTAGAATATTACGGTCACATCAGAAGACACAGTGAGCTTAAAAAGGGCAATAATGAAAGGCATGGTTCCAAGTAAAGCAGACGTACACCGATAAGAGGGTGGTTTCAAGCCAACATAATTAATTAATTTATAAAAGAAAAGGCATTGATGATCTGACCAGAGATACAGATCTCCACTTACAAAATGCAATAAATGTTTGACCTGTCTCATTTTATCACTTATATATATATATATATATATATATATATATATATATATATATATGTATCACGGATTCAAACTTATTGCCCGTGCCACTCTATTCTGATATTCTGACAGTGACTTGTCCATTTCTGACCATTGTTAGTAGACCCTCCTTTGTCTTCCCCTTTTCGCTAAATCAATTAATTCGTTAAATACGTATATATTTAATTAAATACAGTTAACACTACAATAACATTGTAAAAAAAAAAAAAAAATGAAATCAAGTGAACCGCTTGGTCTAGAGGCAAGACGTTGACATCTGGATAGGAAGGTCCCAAGTTCCAATGTCGTCACATGACAAGGGAGTCTGCATTTGCGGTCTCTGGATAATGAGATCCTATATTTAGCGCTCTATGATAACGGCAATAAACAGGACGTCACGTGTGCAATCTACTGGAGTTTAATAATCTTTAGCAGTGAAAAGTCGAAAATAGTAGACCTTTATGTTCTGTCGCTGTCCGGGCAACAAAAAAAAAAAAATGTTAAGCATTTCTGTCTATGGTACAGACAGGCATGTCGGGACGAAAGCCGCAGGCATGCGGTTTTACGGAAAATTAGTGACACGACTCATCAAGTCCCGCTTAACTGATCAAGAAGAAGGAACTACATGTCAATGAACAAGAATACAAAAATGTATATCACTCTACATATATTCAACAGTAGGTTTTTTTTTTTTTAAAGAAACTAATGTACTCTAATGTGTGTGTGTGTGTTTTTTAAGTACCCATAATGCAGTAACAAAGTCTGTATCACTCTTTTCTTTCATTCTTTCTTTCTTTCATTCTTTCTTTCTTTCTTTCTTTCTCTGCCTCTCTCTTTCTCTCTCTTTCTCTCTCTCTCTCTCACTCACTCACTCTCTCTCTCTCTCTCTCACTCACTCACTCACACACACTTGCAGTTAGACGTCGCTTTGGGGAATAGAAAAAAAGCTGTTTCATAGGAGCGTTGAGGAAAAGAAATAAAATTGGGATCCATTGGATTATTGTAATTAAACTAGTCCGTGTTCTAGAATGGCAGAGACATCAGGGGAAGAAATCACTTGCCTTGACGTCACTGTGTGGCATCTCATTGGAAGATGCGACAGTCCCAGTGACGTCAAGAGAAGTTATGGGATAAAAATGTATGGAGAAAGCATGGACAGGATCTGTAGAATCGGATTAAGATCACGGATTGGGGGAAAAACATGGGGAAGCGTAGAAGATAATTGGGGCAGTAATGAGCGAATAAGGAAACGGTCGCACGTGAAGGGTGACATTATTAAAGAGATGTGAAGAGAGGAATCATGTGTATTGTTGTGTGTGTGTGTGTGTGAGAGAGAGAGAGAGAGAGAGAGAGAGAGAGAGAGAGAGAAAGAGAGATAGAAATATGCGATGTCGGGAGAAGAATGTGCATACATAGATTAGAGAAGAAAAATTGTAAATATGGCTGTCCTGGGTAAGTTGTTTGCAGTTCATGCTGTAGGCGGGTCGTTTGTGAATTGTAATATAAAAGTGCGCGCGAATTTGTCTGTGCTTATGTAATATTGTGCGTGTGCACGCATCTCTGCACATGCTTTCCTGCAGGGACAAACCACTCTGAGAGTTGTATAGTGTACTGGATAATGTACCATTATTATTAACCCATCTTTATACTACCAGGGTTATTAAATAACTAATGTCACACCTTTATGCATTTTCCTATTATATTTAATTCTTTATATAATACAATACAATATAATACAGTACAGTACAGCGAATACAATATAAATAATAATATAATATAACAATATAATAATAATATAAAAATATAAAACAATACAATAAATGCAATACAATACAATATAATGTACTTTACTGTTCGTTAATGCATTTTTTAAAAGTACCCATGACAGTGCATACAATCACTGTCATTCGTTGGGAAAACCGGTTTTTATAAGCGCTAGACATTTGTCGATGAAGCACATCCACGCTCCGTCCGGCCACCCAATGCTGTGATATCTGCAAGGTGCGAGACCCTTACTCAGGATGGATGTTGGGAGAATCACAACAAAAGAAAGTGCTGCTCAACTTGACATCTCTGTGGATAGTGCCAACACAGTTCAGCTATACACACATCCAGGTATTTTATGGTTTCTGCCATATGTGTCTCTCCATGACAACGCGAGGCCATACAAATACACGCACCGAGAACAACTCACGAAACGTTTTCTTCCAAACAGTCCGGATCTTGCACACTTTGACTTCCATCCTTGAAAGGGTGTAATACCCGAGGATATATTTGACGACGATGGAGAAGTCATCGACGCTGCAGAGATCAGTCTGCAAAAGTGTACCTTGAGGGCGTACATAAAATCATACATGAAGTCATACATGCTCTGACATCTAGAACACGCCATAGATAGTACAGAGTTGGTGTAGAAACATAAGACTGTGTAGCCAATTAATTGAAGAACATGTGTTTTTACCTTTTTATGAAGCAAACCCTTTAGTAGAGTGCATATATATACAGTATATACATATATATATATATATATATATATATATATATATATATATATATATATATATATATATATATATATACATATATATATATATATATATAACTAGGTGGCAAGAATGTGTTGCATTGCTTGTGTATGCCACTGTTATGTGAATGTACACCCATGCAAGTTGTTTATTATATAGGATTGGGCATTCTGTATAATCTGAGTCAATGTTTTGTTAACGCAAATCATATTTAGTAACCAATGGATATATCGTGTTATGCTCATTGTAATAATAATAACACTACATACATTATGATCATTTGCCATGGCAATACATGTGTAGAATCTATTAGATAACGACTCATTCGACATGTGTGCATGCATTACTAATTAAAGATAACAGTTACTCGCAACGCTGGTGTCTATCTTGTCGTAGCATGACAAAATATCAACTGCAACATAGCATGAACTATTAGATTAATGGATAACTTAAGTGCTGCTAACTGGAATGTCACTCGAATTGTCGAACTTAGTGGGAATCAGTCAACAGCAGATTGCAAAAAGAACGGACTGTATACCCATTAATAACATAGAAGCGTTAATTGTTACTGTATTACTAACAGAAAGTCCTAAAGATCTACACCAATTACTTAATGAAATAAACATGACAAGCAAAAAAAATATGGATTAGATATGAATTTCAAAAAGACTAAAACTATGATCATCAACAAAGAAAATTCGCAAGACCTACAAATAAATATCAAAGTTGAAGGAATACACCCGGGGACATATCAGAGCTACAACTGCCTTGGACATATTATAATAACCAGTGATGGAAAATGTATAACTGAAATACAAAAGAAAAGGTATGGCAAAACATAATTTTAATGTCATGAAAAGTATACTATCTTCTCAATATTCATGTATGGTGCAGAAACATGGGCATTAGACACGAAAACAGAACAGAAAATTGAATCCTTTGAAATGTGGATTTATAGGGGAATAGGTATAATTGGATGGAAAGAAAAGAAAACAAATGATACAGTTTTAAAACAACTAAAAATTAAAAAAAAGAACTACTAAACACAATTAGAATAAGACAAATGCAATTTTGGGGCATGTTAAAAGACACACCAACCTACTAAAATAAATATTGGAAGGGAAAATACAAGGTAAAAGAGGCAGAGGTAGACCAAGACTAACATGGACGAGAAACATCAAAAGGTGGACAAGTCAGCCTATGACAATCTGCACAATCAAAGCAAGAGACATAGTGGAATGGCGTTCCATGGTAGCCAACCTTCGATGCGGAGACGGCACTCAATGATGATGATGAAAATACAGGAAAACTGTCAAGTCAAAATAAATAAACGGGACATGCTAACATAGGTAAAATGTTAGCTAAATGTTGTGAACTCATAAAACAATATGTAGTAGTTTCCACAAATCATGTTTATGTTATGAGTTTATGCACGGACTTTCGAAACTTCCCCACACCCACTTCACTAACGAAAGACTATCATTATTTGTATGTCTTGAATCCTTAACCTAAATGCTTTTAATTTACTGTCAGCTGCTTGCTGTCTCAGACCATTGACAAGAACTATATACCGCTCTTCAATAAACACTTGTGGTATATTATCATGTGCAATTGCTAGTTAACCTCACGGTACTGCTGGAAGTTAATGTTTATTCTTTATTGATTAATTTTGCAAATTTTCATTTTTATTTTTAATATTCCATCTCATACACTGTAGTAATATAATTCATTTCTCTTGAACTGACAAGCTTATTATTGTCCAACTTTTGTTTGCACAATTATTAAATAATTTATAGCATTTTCTGTCTGGCTTCTCGACTAGTTGGTGTATTTTACAAGATTATTTTCGAATTCTAAGCACTTATTTTTTCCCACCCCGTCCCAACCTGAAGACCATATGGGGCAATATAAGTTATTCTACAGGCAGTGAACAAGTTCGCCTTTAGAACACGATGTGTGAAGTCTAATCTTCTCACTCCACTCTCGCTAGTTCGCCCTGTAAATTTATCTATTCAATTTGAGCAATCTTTATCTTAAAGACCACTGATTTTGGATATTTCAACGCGTTCACTCCCCCGACAGTTTCTTCTTATCCGATCTTTAAGTCTACCCACAATTGATTGTGTTTTATTTACAAGTCGTAATACGATAACAAATACAACGAATTGACAAACTGACGGCAAAGTTCTGGAAATACACATAAGCTAACCTTCAATACGGGAAATACCCTTTTTCTGACTCTTATATTTATTATCGAAATGTTTTCTATGCCAATTTGCAGAATTTAAAATACAAGAACGTCTCCGTCCTGCAATTTGTCCTTTGTTTATACTTATAGTCAGCAGCTTTACTGTTCTCAATAGCATGTTTGTTATTGACTTCATTTCCGTGTGCTTAAGACGTTTTTGTTTGCTGCTACATCTTCGGTACATATGGTAAAGAGTATGTTGTGTAGCGTGCTAGCTTTGCCACGTTTACCTGAAGTGAAAAGAAACGGCGGTGTTTAATGCACTACTTCAGTTTAGATTTTTACTGTTATTTCTGTTTGGATTGTTTATATTATTTCAGTTTGGATTATTGGTGTTATTTCGGTTTAGATTTTGCAAGTAACACTTTTGAGTTACCGTCGTTTACTGATTTATTTTTTCTGATTTGCAGAGTAAAAATATATTTTTGAATAATTAATAGCGTCATCCAATAAATTTGGTCACATTTAGTGTTTTGAATATTCTATGATGCAGTATTCCTCAGCTGAATGACGATATTCTAAAAAAAAAAAATAATAATATACGATTCTGAAATTCCTGTGATAGGGTTGCATTCCATGTCACATTCATTATGGAGGAGGATAACGTCGATCATCAGTGTTTTGATGTGAAGGAAGACAGTGGCTGCTTTATATCTAAGATGGCGGATTTCCCTGGACAGGAGTACGAAGGTTTTACCGCCGAATCCAAGATCGAGGAGTTTGAACCTAAACTTCCGAAGGACATGGACCTGGAGAGAAAATCTGGGTCGGAGAATGACGTGGGAGAGAGCAGCGAGTTGTGTTCTTGTAAACAAGATGTTGGTATATCTGGCTGCGGTGGGACTGACTCTCTACACGGCTCAATTATTGGTTGTCATGACGAGTTCCTCCAAAACTCAGATTTAGTGTCGGAAATACCTGTGTCCGGACATGACATTGAACTAAATATTCCATTATCTGTCTATGAGGAAGACCATGCAGTTAAATATGGTCAGGACGGTGTATGGAATCGACAGAGCGGCGACCACAGCTTGCTCGCTTCCGCATTGTCCAGTGTATTTTATGAAAAACCAAAAGTCGAATCCGGACACCAGTGCCCAAGTGCTGAAAACACAAACTTAATGAATTCTGTCGATGTCATACATGGATCAACTACTTCACAAATACAGCGCCAGTATAACGTGTCCGTGAATGCTAACTCTGACTGCGACAATCCGCAAAGGGGCTACCCCAATCCTTCTTGCAGACATCAAGCAAACACTGAAGAACAAAGCTGGCCAGACAACCAGTATACAGAAAACTTGAGAAGTGTTCAACGCTTGGAGTTAGTTCAAGAAGAAGGTTGTTCTAAAATGGATGATAGTGCTCGGGAGAACATGGGTAACGCAGACTATGGAGGTGGAGCTCGGAGACTCGGCTCCACTAGCGTGGACAACGATGAAGAAAGAGACAGCATGGGAAGTAAATCTAGCGACAGTTTACCACGTTCTGGTCAAGCTGGTAAAGACCTCACACCTTCAAGACGAGTTCGGGGCAAGGCTCGGACAGGGCATTCATTCAAATCTGGGAAACGAGTCTCGTTTCGTTTACGTCATGAACGGTAAGATTTTATATACATATATGTGTGTGTGTGTGTGTGTGCGCGCGCGCGCGCGTGTGTGCACAGTTTGAGTGCATGCTTGCAAGTATGTCTGCCTGTCCTGATTACAATATGGAGTAATGTAGGTAGAACAACGTACAGGCAGGTAATTATATTTATATTTATACTAAGTTGCTTACTTTTATATTTGCTGTTTTTTTTTGTTTTTAACAATGCATCCTATGTTGTGTGTTAACTTACTGCAAGTTAGTTAGTTATGATTGTTTTTATTATCATTAATTTAACATCATCATCATTCATTGTTGAACACATATACTGGTCCAAACGCTGGAAACCTCCCTCAAGTGCTGTCCTATATAATTATTAAAGAATATATTTGTAATGTTTGTAATTGTTTTTGGTAGCGATAATAGCTAATAGTTCCCTAGTTCTTATACATCAATTCTGCTCTACACTCTGCCTCTGCTCCGTTCATCCACGAGCCATCTCATTTGTTCTAGTTAATGGCTCGGTAACTTCCTTCCACACTCAAACACTTATCTCTCTCTCTCTCTCTCTCTCTCTCTCTCTCTCTCTCTCTCTCTCTATAATATCTTCGATCTCTCTATCTCAGACTCTTTTGTATCTATCAATTGTAACAACTAACACATATTGTCGCGCCCCATGACACTAAACTGCGGTACCAGCACTACCGTCAGTCGTAAGTAACAGTTCATGGCTTGACAACGAGATAATATAAATGGGAACATCGCACAGCAGAAAACAAACACAATCTGGTAAAATAATTATAAAATGTTAAAACATTGCAGACAAACATTGATATGGAGAGTGCTTTTTTTTTCTCGTCTGCTATAAATGTAATTCAAGTCCAGTGGAAGATAATTTCTCATAGATCAACAGGAACAGTATAACAAGAAACGTCCGTGAAGAATAATGATAAATGCATATGATGAACACACAAACAGCCTAAGCTGGCTCTTAGAAATAAAAACAAAATAATGTCATTAAATCAACAAAACAATTCCAACATGGTGCTTCTGTAAACAAGTAACATAATGAAGAGATAATTTGTTATCAAATGTTATGTATCTCTTACTATTAAAGCTTAGACCTGGCTCAAATAATCCTCCAGATATACTACCAGCAGAAGAAGAATTACACGTTAACTGCGGAAAACCAAGCAAAGAAGAAATAATGAAAGCCATCAAACTGTTAAAAGATGGTAAAGCCACAGGACCAGATGAAATTCCTTCGGAAGCCATCAAAGCAGATATTATCACCTCTACCAAGATGTTACATAATCTATTGGATAAAATTTGGGAGAGGGAAGAAATACCTAAAGACTGGAGAGAAGGTTATATGATCAAACTACCAAAGAAAGGAAGTTTACAGGAGTGCACAAATTATAGGGGAATTATGCTACTATCAGTGCCAGGAAAAATATTAGGCAGAATCATTCTGGAGAGACTAAAAGAGGCTATAGAGAAACACTTGAGAGATGAACAAGCAGGTTTTAGGAAGAACAGATCATGTGCTGATCAAATAACTACTCTACGTATAATAGTTGAACAAAGTTTAGAACTAAAATCCCCACTTTATATTGGATTCATAGATTACGAAAAGGCATTTGATAGTTTAGACAGAAGAATGCTTTGGAAGTTGCTGAGTCATTATGGAATCCCCATAAAGTTTATTAACCTGATAAAAACAATGTATGAAGGAACAAAATGTAGTGTGGTGCATGAAGGACAGCTTACAGAAGCATTTGAAATAAGAACAGGAGTAAGGCAAGGATGCCTTCTGTCTCCATTTCTCTTTCTACTGGCCATAGATTGGATTATGGAAATAACTCAAAACAACAGAAATGGGATCCAGTGGTCACTGACCAAACAACTTGATGATTTAGACTTTGCTGATGACATAGCTCTCCTATCACACAGCCACCAACAGATGCAAGATAAAATGAGTATATTAGATGAGAGATCACAACAGCTAGGACTAAAGATTAATAGAGATAAGACCAACATTATGAGAATTAATGCAGTTGGCAATAACCAAATAAAACTAGGAGAAATACCTCTACTAGACGTACAATCTTATATATATCTGGGCAGTAATATAGATAAAGAGGGAGGAACAGAAAACGATACCAAAATAAGGATATCAAAAGCAAGAGGAGCTTTCATTGCACTGGGAAACATATGGAAATCCAAAGAAATTAGGCTAAATACAAAAATACAAATTTTCAACTCCAATGTTAAGTCGGTTCTATTATATGGCTGTGAAACATGGAGAATAACAAAATTGACAATCACGAAGGTACAGACTTTCATTAATGGATGCTTGCGCAGAATAAAGGGATGGAAATGGCAGGACAAAGTCACAAACGTGGAATTATGGAAATGTACCGGTCAAATACCAGTGGATAAAGAAATACAGCGAAGACGATGGCGATGGATAGGACACACACTACGGAAACCAACTGAGAGTATTACACAACAGGCCCTTTTTTGGAATCCCCAGGGGAAAAGACAAAGAGGAAGACCAAGGAATTCTTGGAGAAGACAGATTGAAGCAGAGATGAAGATGATGGGGAAGACATGGAATGATCTTAAAAGAATTGCAAAAAACAGAACGACTTGGAAAGTGTTTGTTGAAGACCTATGCTCCACTGGGAGCTAAAAGGTAGAAGAAGACTATTAAAGCTTGTTGGGCTGGAACAAGATTGGTGCTCTTTCTTTATCCGGTAGAATACATTTTCCTTCTGCAATATATGAGTAGGACATACTACTCTAAAATGGTCAATTAGAGCTCAAATTCCACTCTTTATTACACACTGAGATCTTGGAGTAGTGCACGAACTCCGTAGAGATCGCAATGGTCGTATGGTTAATTTATCATTGATATGTCTGTTTTGCTTTTTGAAATCTATCCCAGTCAGTTCACAGAAAAATAATATCGCTGACAAAATATCACGGAAAATTCATGGAGAAAACAATATCGGAAAAGGGAGGGGAGAGAGAACATTTCATCACAGGGAAATTTCATCACATGATTGATGTAAATAGAAGAAATGAGAATGTGTGATGGTACAATGGCAGTGAGCTTCAAGGGCTGAAATCTGTTTGGCGAACGGGTCTGAATCTAGGTCGTCAATATTATGAGTCGCACAATTAGAAGTTACACTTCGAAGTGATCATGAATGTGCGAAGTTGGTACAATGTATTGATCACTGAAGTACGAATACATGAACTAGAATTACTAGCACATACTATTTAGAAAGAAAATTAAGTTACAGGTTGCAGATATCAAGAACACATGTGCATATGCTGATTTCTGTGCCTATCACTGCGCCTACACGATTGAGCAGATTCAACGGGACAACAAGAAATATTAGTTAGATTTTGCACAAACTAAGTTTACTTTAAGTGCGATTTTGTGTGTGTGTGTGTGTGTGTGTGTGCGCGCGCGCGTGCGTGCGTGCGTGCGTGCGTGCTTGCGTGCGTGTGTAATTTATAACGCGAATTACAATAGTATATATATATATATATATATATACATTTTTTTTTTAAATTGGAAAACAAGCAGTTGTATACAAGTTATAAATACCAATGATATTCATAGTTATAGTTAGTCGAAGGCCCCTCCATCACTGTAGGCGAATTAAAAGCCATAGTTGCTCAACCGCCTGTGCCATTGAAATCATGCGAATTAACACCTCATGCCATCGAATGATCTAAACAAAGAAAGGCAGCTGCAGTCCCAATATCACATTCACAGCAGCCACATCACACGCCAAAAAACATAAGGCGTAGCCGCACCGAAAGTGAACGCAACCGAACTGTCCTTCGTCATACGATATCATCATTCATCGTAAGCAATCGGAATATCCAAACACGATCCGGATGAAAAATGCAGCTCACGGTGTGCACAGTGCACTAACGTAGCTCCGGCATCAAACCGGACTTGAAATATAAGGAAACTGCAACAAGGAACACTTTCCAGACAGAGCGTCATGAGTTCCTGCCATCTATCCACCATATTGATCGAAAGTCCCAACAATGCAACAATCATCATCCTTTATAAGACATCCGGTAAGATGGTGAATTTAGGTCACGTTATCTCGATTGCTGCCGAAAGTGCATTCGAAATCTGACTAATTTCGGGTCTCCGTTGTACTTTCCTACGTTAAAGTTTAAATGCTGATCTACTTATTGCATCTGTGCGGCTAAAGCGAAGTTGTGCGCCGGCAACAGTCCTTTTTTTTGAGAAATCAGGGTTTGTGAATGCGACCTTCCAACTTTAAGACTTGATCTGCGCTTTACGTCACATTGGTGCTGTTCATGACCGTTGTTGGAATTCCTTGACGCAAGTTATTTTTATGATAATTATTACTGTAAAGTACTTCGGTAGCCACAATTTTATCCCTTTAGGGAATTTGCACCGTGTTTTGTTTGCCGTAGGCTGCTTTCACTGGAGTAATTGGGAATCTAAATGGAGCGAAATTGTGTGTACACTTGTGTACTACGTCATCGTAATGATGGTGATGGTCTAATCACTAACTAATTACTCCCATCAAGCCTGGAGGGCAGACCATCTAAGGGCAGAATCCCCCTACAGAAAAGACAATCTGCTGCCTTGCAGGAAGATTGGGGACAATCAAAGGCTAAGGAAAGCAAACCTGAATAAAATGCTGGCTGAAATCGGATGCACTGGGCCACTGGCGCAGAACACAGTGCAATGTTATAACAAGTAATCAATCAGACTGGATCTAACATACTCTAATTATGATAAAAACTACCGCTGACCGAAAAGGCTTCAAGAAACACATGAATATAATACACTGGAATGCGGAGGTCATATACCACAAAAAACAAGCTCTAACAATCAGGATAGCAGAGGAGGAGATAGACGTTGCCTGCATCCAGGAAACTCATCTTAATCCTCAGCACAGATTTATGATCAGGGGCTACCACAGAGACCTGAGAAGAGTAATGTGGTCCACACCCACCTCTCTGGAAGAAAAACTATATGGGGCAATCGATTCACTTAAACAGACAGCTGACTTCATGAGAGAGTCTGGAATCCTACTTTGATTGAGTCTTGATCGCAAAGAGAGAGAGATAAGGAAGTTACCATTGTCCCCTTTTTTTTTTTTTTTTTTTTTTTTTGCTAAATACAAAACTTTGAGCCATCTCCAAATACGTATCTTTTTAAAAAAAAAAATCCTTAGCTTCAGCTGAAATGATAAATACAGTGATATTATTGTGCTCATATTTAATGGAGAAAACATGCTCACAATGTGATAAGTGTACTATTAGTGTAGTGAGTCTATCACACCTCATTATAGCATGCTATACTGCTAGGATAGTTGATCTTAAAGGATGGGCCCTGACGTCTTGTTGTTGGGGAGAGAGACATTTCACTGCACTAGGCCAGAGCACTGGGAGGATACCTTAACTGTCCTTGTAATGAACATATTTCGTGGTAACGACACATTCTTATCTTGACAACAGTTTATCAGACGTTTTATCTGCTCTTTCAATTGTCCTTTTGGCAGTCACCCTTTAAAAAAAAAAACAATTATATATATATATATATATATATATATATATATATATATATATATATATATACACACACACACACACACACAGATGTTTGCATGGCTTCCTTGAGGGAATTATTTTCTATAAATGAAAGGAACTTTGAAAATGTGGCTGCGGATCGTAGCACATAAAGATCAAACATAAAACAATGGCAACTTTCGAGACAGTGCTGATATCAAATTCAGAAGACAAAAGGCGCAAGAGAATGGAGTCAAGGCCGGGTACCGCGGGTACACCTTGCTCGTTCTGTCGTTATATATACATATATATCACTCTCTGCCTCATTATTTATTTCTGACTCGAAGCATAAGTACCCAACGAAATGTTCATTCCTCTGTTTTCATCAGTTCGTCTGCACCATTTGTATACAAGGACGTGCAGTAAAATAAAGCACCGGACATTACAATACACGACAGTGCAGTAATATATCAAATGGCGTGTTTGTATAACATAACATAGCATGCTGCTTGATGTTATAGTACAACAAATCGCATTATGTGCCTTTTAACAATATAATAAAGTGCAGTGCAGTGATGTTTTTTTTTTTTTTTATAAACGTGTATTGCAATAATGATACGGCGACATTCCCATAGAGATCTAATCATTTTCAATTGTCACGCAACAGTTAGAGTAGATTCTTTTTAGATTATTTTATTTTGTGAAATGGTACATGCTTATTATCTTCGGTGTGAGAAAATAAAGATATCTTAAACAGGCAATGGTACATCAATAAATAAATAATACCTTTACTTAGGGGTACGACTACACAAAAGCGTTGCTAATGTTTCGGGGGGGGGGGGGGGGGGTGTGGCGGAATCATTGGGCTATAACAATACTGGCAAATGAGGGTGAGATAACGAATATTGCAATTGGAAAAAGGGGGGGGGTGGAATTAGTGAAATAGTAATATTATTATCAATATAGATGATTGAATTTCTTGTTCTCTATATTCAGTGACAAACCATGTTAGACTTTCAAGGAACTGGGTGGTAGAGAGATCATTACATGTAGATAATAGAACCCGACTTCAAATCCCGTCACAAGCTGTTGCATTTTTTAACTTCAATCTCGTGGCCTCTTCCGGTCTCTTGGTAGTGAGTGAAATTTCGGAGAACACAAGAAATTGTTTGTACACTCAGCGCACGTTAAAAGATACATTGAAAGTTACAAGTCCCATAATGTCCGGGTTGCTGCCCAGGTAAACTGCCATTTACAATAACTATAAAGATCATTTATGTTTGAGCTGGAAAGCTCAGATATCGCGACTTGTCGTAAGCCAGGGACACAGCGCATCCTCAAACATCTAGCGGGCGAACGATGTAGAAGAAGATGAGGAGAGGGTGAAAGAAGAACAGGAAGAGGAAGAAGATTCGGATGATGTGTAGGAAGGAAGGAAAGTAAGAAGTGGAGTGAAAACCGAAGGGAAGGAGAAGAATATGTTTGTCGCTGACCGTTATTATTTCTTGTTCTCTGTTTAGCCTTTATCTACGCTCTATGACGAGTTGTGTTAGATGCCGTTAACTGATTGCAGTTGCTCTATTAGCGCTATTGTGCAGTGGTCGTTGAGAAGACTTCTGGTTGTTTATTTTCCTCTTTGTTCTTATATCACAATCTTCACTACATCTTGTGCAAACCCATTTCTATGTTTAGTTATCGTGTCTTCTCCATGTGTCGTGTCTTACATTTTCCGTTTCTGTGCTGGTCATTATTAACATAATAACGCCCATTCCACTTAGAGCAGGTCCGTTTAATTCGTACATTTCCTGCACGGTACAAGAACTATTCTACCCCGATGTTTACTGTTGGTGACTGGCTCATTCCTCTGCATTCTAATATGTTTTTTCTCTATATTCAGTGACGAGCTGTGCTAGGTTATGCATATGGTAGATCTGATTTCATGGACTGTTAGTGCTTCTGAACATTCACGAATCTTTGGGGATGACCCTGATGAAGTATCCCCAGGGACCCAACGCGTGTTATCACTGATGTAATTATCGGTTTTCCCCAGTGCTGTGTGAAGTAAATTCACCACGTTCTTAGATTATCATCCTTGTCTCCAGTGTGTATGTCATGGCCCATACAAAGTGTCAGGGTTTTCACCCAGGACATTAACAGCTTTAGTTGGAGTTGTCTTTCAGTTGCTCCCCACTGAGACACGGGGAACAAGAAACAATCAACATGTTAATGTATACTTCTCTCCAATTCGTCCTATTTACTAGTCATGGCGTGAGATGTTTTCTTTGCCTTCTGTAATCGAGTTTAACTGTATCCTGCATCTAATAAACATGTCCATTAGACCAGGGTTCTCATTGAAATAATCATGTTTAATTAAATGGCGTGCCCACACTAAACCAAGATTGTCACACGCCACCAAACTCACCAAACTAATATCCGCGTTCATTACATATCATCAAACAACGTGGCATTAGTGCACATCCTCCTCATCAATCAGACTTCACGGTTCTTCAAACCACCTCATTATTACCGACGGGTTAGAACAACTTATTCCCCCCCCCCTCAAACTTCACAGCTCTAATACGTTTTCGTATCAAATTCATTTATTATTCATGATTGTACAAATAAGTTACGACGGTGGTTTTCTGTTGCCTTCCGTCAGTTTGTTTACGGTTGCCTCCGCTAGCCTTTGACTACAAAGTCTCACCCACAAGGCAGTGGGGTTGTTTTACTTCGCGGTACCCTCCGTTAGCTTTTTACTCTCCCGAGTTTACCTGCAAGGAAGCAGGGGAGCCACAGATTGTACTGTTTACTGCATACAGTAGCAGGTAAAATTAACCTCAGACGGAAGATGTACAAAAGAGGTGAGATGCAGAATGGCTCAGGCAAAAGCAGCTTTCCAAAAAATGAGGAAGATACACTATGCAATCAATTTTTGACAAAAGAAACAAGAAAAAAGAGTTCTTAAATGTTTTGTAGAGCCAGTCTTAACATATGGGTGTGAATCATGTACGATAGGACAACATACAAGAACATCACTGGAGTCTGTAGAAATGTGGTTTTACAGAAGAATATTGAGAATACAATGGACAGCTAAGATGAGTAATGAAGATGTTCTGAAAGAGGTCAAAGCAAAAAGAGAGCTAATTTCCATTATTAGGAAGAGACAATCACCATTTGTTGGCCATATAATGAGAAGAGAACAACTTGAATATATTGTAACAACTGGAAAAAATGAGAGACGAAGAGATAGAGGGAAGCAAAGAGAAAAAATACCAGACAGCTTAAGAGAATGGCGTGGCAGAATGTCAACAACAGAAATGATAAATAACTGTCGAGATCGAAAGTTGTGGAGAGACATGATCACCTACGCCAGCCGGCCCGATACTTGATGATGATGATGATCCAACTATGCACAGTCAAAACTATACGACTTGTCTACACTTCGCACGGTTCTTACACACTTTATTACCAAACTCCATGTCCGTACACATTTTAACAAACTGCGTCATTATCAAGAACATTCGCAACAAACTATGCCATCATGAAAAACATTCTCAACAAATTTTGCCATTATCAAGAACATTCTCAACAATTTTTGCCATTACCAACAACGTTCTCAACAAATTTTGCCATTATCAACAACATTCTCAACAAATTTTGCCATTATCAACAGCATTCTCAACAAATTTTGTCATTATCAACAACATTCTCAACAAATTTTGCCATTATCAACAACATTCTCAACACATTTTGCCATTATCAACAACATTCTCAAAAAAATTGTGCCATTATCAAGAACATTTTCAACAAGTTTTGCCATTATCAAGAACATTCTCAACAAACTCTGCCATTATCAAGATTATTCTCAACAAACTATGTCATTATCAAGAGCATTCTCAACAAATTACGATTCTCGTGCACATACTCAACAAAGTCTACGATTCTCGTGCACATACTCAAAGTCTACGATTCTCGTGCACATACTCAACAATGTCTGCGATTATCGTGCACATACTCAACAATGTCTACGATTCTCGTGCACATACTCAACAGAGTATACGATTCTCGTGCATATACTCAACAAAGTCTACGATTCTCGCGCACATACTCAACAAAATCTACAATCTTTACACATATTACACAATCTGTATACTATTCACACAAATTATCATGAAGCTACGAATATCACACATCGTCCACAATTATTGCAAGTCTCCTAGTAAATGTCCACAATTATTGCAAGTCTCCTAGTAAACGTTCACAATTATTGCAAGTCTCCTAGTTTAACGTCAACGATTATTGTAAGCCTCCTAGTTAACGTTCAAAATTATTGCAAGCCTCATAGTTAACATCCACAATTATTGCAATTCTCCTAGTAAAGGTTCATAATTATTGCAAGCATCATAGTTTAACGTCCACAATTATACTTCCTCTCTAACCAACCTCCGCGGTTGTTCAATCTTCAGTGCACACCATTGTTCTTACGCATTATCATCACCGGTTATGTGTCTTTTGTAGAACGTTGCACTTAATTTGGCAATGTGAAAGTTCCTGTCTCTAGCTAGATTTCTCACTTATTTTGTCAAATTCGCGGTCTCTTTGAAACGTCGAAAACATCTTCTTCTTACTATGCCCCTGCCTGTCTCATCTTCTTGGAAACATGTCTTTAATTATTTCTCTTTCCAAGTCAATGTGTCTTTTTACCTGACTGTATATTTTAATCCCCCCCCCCCTGCCCTTTTTTTGCAAGATGTTGTTTATTGGTCAAATCTTTTCAATGTTTAAGTCGTTTAATTGTATTCATTGATTTTTTTTTTTTTTTGATTACCCAAGGTATTCTTCGGATTTGTGTTGTAGCAGTTTGTTTCCAATGAATCGTTGTCTTTATTGTTTGCAAGAATATCCATAATTCCTCTTCTTCTGCGATCATGGCTCATTAAGAGTAGGATTCGGGACTTTCTCATAATTCACCATAATTCCATAATAAGTCCATAATTCACAACCCTATGTTACTATCTGGAAGATATATGCCATTCAACAGCTTTAATTGTATATCCTTGTTGATATCGTGTTTCACACGTCATTTAATGTGTGTGTTGCTATTGCTGCTCTTCCTTGATCTCCAACTGACATTATCTGGTGTTAGTTATTACGGATCCCATAAACTCGTGTAATTATAAATTATTACAACTTGGAGCTCATCATTGTTGATGGTGATTTTGGGTCGACTGTGTGCTTTATCGGTGGACCTTATCTTAGTTTTCACAAACAATTTAGAAATATGACTTGCTCCTCACAGTTTTTACCCGACTACATTGTCTCCTATTTAACTGTTAGGACTGTGCCATCAACGCATGTGAGTTGTACACTTTATCACTGCCCGATAATTGCACACACCTCCCTAATCTAATGTCAGTTAATGTCAATCTCGTGATCTCACTATCCGCTCTCCTTTGTATCCAACTGCCAGTTAACAGCGAGAACACACATCTAGACATCTTGTCCCGTACGTTATTACAATGTGAGAGAGCGACACATTTGCTCTGTCCATCAAAGTCTTCAATTAGCCTTTAGCTAGCAACTACCCCTGTGATTATTGCTAACAGTGATTTATTTCTTCCATCTCTCTTCCTCTCATTTTTTTTTCGTCATTTACTAACACCTCGCCTTTCCAATTCTGGACGTTGGCCGGTCTGTAATTAACGATAGCCGAGTCCACAAATAACCACTACCAGAACGAACGTTCCCGATTTGCTGCTGTGTTTACTTTCAAAATCCTCCTTGTCAAAGAACACATTGTCTCCTTTCATTAAGTTCTTCGAGTCTTGTTCTCCCCCATTCACATCATCCACTCCTTATGAATGTTGTCTCCGGACATCGCAGCTGAGGTGGCTGACAAGTTTCAGTGGACAAATGAGATTATATGTACACACTCGACGAATGTACACATTTGCTAGTTATTAAGCATGTCGGAATGCTGGTGTACAAAAAGCCTTACTTTGTTTACTTGCAGTTATTGAATTGTTAATGTGTTAACTAGCAGGACACACACCATTGTTATTGAACTAGTGCAAAATGTTTTCTGTTAATGGAGAGAATATGCACGGTGGTAGTCTAACACATGTTTATGCACATTTTCTGCTCGCACCGCATCTAATTCGTGTTTACTTTATACACTGAGAAGATGCTTACAGACATCATGGAAATGTCAAGTTGAAATATCTATGGAAAATGAACTGCCCTAAACATGTCGATGGCAGTGCACAAATGACAAAAAAGTCCAGTAGAGCTATACCAACTAGTCAAAGGAAAAAGCAAGACGATCAGCGAATATAGATTGTGTATACATATTACAAGAAGTAAAATAGTAATCGTAAATAGCACGCTTAACCTACAATTCAACATCAGGGTAGATGAAAAGCACTTTGAGAGAAAGAGACAGAGAGAGAGAGAGAGAGAGAGAGAGAGAGAGATAGTGTCTATCAGTCTAGCTATCTGTTTATCTACCTACCTACCTATCTTGCTTCCCTGCCTATCGTTTGTTGGCCTGAAACATTGTTTATATTTGCAATGTCGTTTCTTGTATAAATTGTATTTTTTTTTTTTTATTCTTGCAGTGGCCCATATAGTTTTGTCTGTAGTGTTGTATCTTTGAGTCAGTGGATTTTCATCGTTGTACCATATTCAGTACAGTCTTGAAGTATGTGTTCAGCAATATGTGGTGTCTGCCCGCATGTACATGTGGCTAAGGTGTCAATCTTGAATGGTGATTGCATTATACATGCCCAGTTATGTCTGTGTAGGTCATTGGAACATGTTATGCAATCTGCTACTAACTTTGCATCACACATATATCTATAGCCATCGCATACGTAACCGTAAATGAATATATCGGAACCTAGAGCCAATTATAATTGCTATAGTATAGTAACTTATTTTCAGAACTCAGAAATTCACTTCAAAGTAACTGTTTTCATGTGCATCATTTTGATCGTTGGCCAGTGTTATAAGATGCACTAGTTGCTTGGTCATGATTCCAGCAACTCTTACCTTTACTTATATATATATATATATATATATATATATATATATATATATATATATATATATATATATATATATATATATATATATATATATATATATATATATACCGTTTACATTGTAAAAGTGTGCATAAACATGTTCTGGAAAGTTCCAACTGGAGGCGAGGGAGGGAGAAAACTTGATGTCATTTGTCACTGCGTCTGGGTCAGCACTATCCGAACAGAGAAGCATATTTCGAACTAATGATAACGGTTCTCTCGAATTTAGCGTTCCAACTCAGGAACGTTCGAATTTAGAATCATTCGAAGTACGAGGCTCCACTGTAGCTCTTGTTATTTCATGGTTAACTGTAGAGTAAAGTAGGGATGTCGACTATCACTTCTCTTGTTCACCATAAATGTTGGGTTATATAAGCAAAGCGGCAAAACAAATCCAGTACACGAGCAACCAAGGAACAGTGTATGCAGACATTGCTGCTTGCAAACATAGAAAATTTGAAAGAACATCTGAACAAGTTGGAATATACAGACAAATATATCGGTACGAAATCTAACATTGATAATACGCTTGTAATGAACATATCTAGAGAAATATAGAACGTCAGCATAACGATGGGCGGTATACAGTTTAAACAAGTGATACATACAAATACCTTACGACAATTAATGTGCTGAGAGTGAATAAAGTAGGCACCTTGGACTATTAACCAAATAGCGTCATTATTGGCCAACACATGAAGTCTCTGAAAAAGAGCGCCTCACTACAGTGAAGCTTCATCCCAAAGTTGTGCTACCAATGCCAAACTTGAACACTGGGTTCTAGAACAATGAGTCATACAAATACCACCGAAATGAAACGTGGTCAGGCGCATGAGAGGAGCCGGTTTGACTGATAATAGGAGAAGTAAAGAACTAATACAGCATTCAAGGTTCACTGTCCTAATCGTATATGTAAAGAACGAACTAATTAAATATATTGCCATAAGACAAGACATACACACTTAAGACACACTGCACACACATCTTTCAAAGAACAACACTTTACAAACAACACACCAAGAAGGCGTCTTTCGAAAAAATGGATGGGTGGACGGAACACTAGGAGTGCTAAAAATGTGACGGAAGAAGACGCTAACCAGAAGAAAGGAACACCGCTATCTTTCATTCTCTCTTTCGCTCTCTCTGTCTCACTCACATCCCTCTCTCTCTCTCTCTCTCTCTCTCTCTCTCTCTCTCTCTCTCTCTCTCTCTCTCTTATCGACGCTGAAAAGAAGATAGGAATGAAAAAAGAAAGACTCCGAAAATTGTTGATAAATCTTGCAACAACGAAGCAAGTCTTTAGTTCGATGACCTTGTCAGTTTGTAAGGATATCAGTTTTAAAAAAAATAAAACACTTATTGTGCTACATAGGTCTTGCTCCGTAAAGGTAAAGTACAAGGCTTGAATTGGTGTGTTAGCTCACGAATTTTCACCCGTATGTGCTCGGCCGCCTATCCAGATGTGTTCGGAGACTTCTGGATAGTGTCTCTTCAAACATCGAAACTAACGATGCGAGGCGTGATTCCTCACCTTCCCAGAAAATTACCCTGGTACCCATTTCTGCCAGCGGCTGGGTCGGCCGCGGGGATATTTGTTTGTTTCCAACCACAAGAACAAATTTCACTGCTTCCAGCGGGAATCGAAACGGGTTGTCCGAACGTCGGTAGCCCAGTGGTTCTCCCAACCTGGCTACCGAGGCCCCCACTTTTTTCTTTTCTTCTACTCTTGCTTCATGCTTTAATCTAGCATGTTCTCTTCTTGTTAATATCACAGCTAGTTTATTGGAAGTAGCACCATTGCACCATTCTATGTACACATGAAGACATATTGAAATAAATAGATGAATAAATGAACCTAATGGACATACACATTTGCCACAGCTTTATCTGATTTGTTCATATATATATATATATATATATATATATATATATATATATATATATATATATATAACTTCATAAAGTCAGTATCACATAGTTCCTTACGATTCTGGTCAAAACCGCTATCACCACGATAAGTCACCAGGAAAAAAAAAGAGCTTCTGTGAGAAATGAATATGTATATTGCATCACACATACACAAGATTGAACCGTTGGTTGGTAATATCATCAATGTTTTGTGGCTGTATAGCATGGGCAGTTACATCTTAATCAAGAATTAAATTCTTAGAATTTGTCGTCACACGAGAAACGTAAAAGATATGGTCCGGTCACGTGTCGCGATCAGGAGACGGCAAAGCGAAGATAATGATCCGCTAGTTGACATAGAAAGATAGCCAGATTAATAATGATGAGTAGACAAGATAAATTAATGGAGAGGGGCTGACTTCCTTAGCGCACCTGACAGGGAACGATGGAATAACGTATGGAAGGACTAGGAGCCGGCAACACCATGGCTGAAGGTCCAGTGAGAGACAAGGTAACAACTTATTTCTAGTTCAGCTCACCATATTTCCTTGAGACCTATAGCGGGACACTGAGATAGCAAAAACGAGACGGACACGAGTTATGTGCAACTATTTTTACGGCATTTTTCCATTATTGGAGGCTGGAAGTTGCAGATGCGGTCGACCCGATGTGTTCGTATCTGAGTTTTTATTTCACCCCTGACCTAGATTTAAAGTTTAACCCTTCCGGGATTCGAACCGGCGTTTTTCGAGTTTGGAGCCCGACAAGTTATCGATTCGCGGCGCTCTCAGAGATGGTATAACAATTAAAAACAAAAAAATAAGATGTAATTGCATACAAATATCGAGGTAACCATTACTATTTAGTGATATTAACTCATACGGGCGTGAAGGATACAAAGATGAAAACCGCAATTTGCCTCGTGGGAGAAATATTCTTGGTATTATCGTGCTGAAATACATTCAAACACTTTCTCATAAAGCTTCTCACACTCCATCTCACATCCATGATTGTACAAATCACTGATATCCAGGACATTCATATCAGATTAAAGGATATGATTTATAATTAACCAACATACAAAAGTTTTATTCATAAAGGGGCAACAACTATTATAGCAAGCAGAACTCAAATTAATTTGCTTTTTTAAAATTAATCGACAATAAATATGGGGGGGGGGGGGGAAGGGGTGTATCTGACCAACACATTTATAGTCACCCAGTTAGAATAGAAGCTAGCAGATATGTATTGTATGTATATGTTGTGTATATGCATGCTGCTCCAAGGAGTGTAACTTAATAGCATAGTAACTGCACTTTTTGTTTTTTAGTTTATTTCATAAAAAATAGTCTTCGAAGACGTTGGTAAGAGAAAAAACAAACTTCAGTTGAAATATTGGCATTGCCAGGTTGTGTAGTAAATGATTATACACAGCTTTACCATTCACCAGCGAACATAGTAATTAGCACACATCGTTTTAGCGCAAGGATTCAACCTTATTCTGGCTCACTGACTCAGCAATAACATGCACATGAATTTAATCATGTCCTGGCTCACTGACTCAGCAATAACATGCACATGAATTTAATCCTGTCCTGGCCCACTGACTCAGCAATAACATGCACATGAATTTAATCATGTCCTGGCTCACTGACTCAGCAATATCATGCTCATGGATTTAATCATGTCCTGGCTCACTGACTCAGCAATAACGTGCACATGGATTCAGTGTTGTCCTGGCTCACTGACTCAGCAATAACGTGCACATGGATTCAGTGTTGTCCTGGCTCACTGACTCAGCAATAACGTGCACGTGGATTCAATCGTATACTGGTTCTCTCAGTTTACTCAGCATAAAAGAGGACATGTTTACTGAGTAATGGGAGGTTAAAAAAAAATGCGAGATCGTTAATTACCTCCCCTCTAAGTCGTGTGATCTGGAGCATACGCTTAAATTTCATTTCCCTGCAACATTTTACAATACATGACATCCTTTGCCTTTTTAAAACGCATCGTAATAAATATGTCCATGTGTTGCCGCATTGTTAGAACTAAAATGTCACAATTTGACATAATCAAGCAGCCGTTGTGAGACTACTGACCAGACAAGATGGTAATGGCTTCCCTACTGTCGTCTAGGGTAGACTTTATAGGGCAGCATTGGGAGGAGAACATTGATCGACCAGATAGCATAAATGGTTCCGCAACGTTAATGCAGTGCTCACACACAGTTGTGTATGTACACACTTTTAGCGACAAACACACTCACACACGCGCGCGCGAAGACTAATATCCATTCGCGTGCAATTTGCTTACACAAGTAATTGCTTTCAGAGTCATTACTGGGTACTCTATGTAGGTTCTGTATATTTAGACAGCTAAAGGCATAAATAAGAAAGCCGGTTTTATGATTGTAATGGAAGATATTATGTTAGCAGACGCACAAAAAAGGCGTGTTAGACGCATCGGAACGAAGAAATCAGTGTTTTTAGTTATTGGTTAATGAATGTTAGAAGCTCAGCCAGAACAAGTTATAGGGAAGAAAGAAACGACAATATTAAGATAAGTTACGTGACAGTTCAATGTTGTGTTGTTGGTTTTTTTTTTCTTCTTCTTTACATATTTTCACTTTATCTAGACATTAAACATGACAATCACAAAGCACATGAGGTATTACAAAGTATGAAGAGTTGATATTATTTGATATGGCTTCGGTATTTGTAACATCCCATGGCTAGAACATAAGGTTACAATAACAATTATGAAATATATTTATAAGAATATTATATATCTAGGGAGCCGCGATAGCTCAGTGGTTAATGAACTGGACTACAAAGGACAAGAGGTTGGGTTCGGTCCCAACCGACGGCTTCCGGTTCACCCAGCCTTTAATGGTACCGGATTTTTTTTCTGGGAAAGTAAAGCGGCACGGGCGTAATACCGACCACATTACCCAACAAATCATGTGCCGAAGGTCTGTACAATTTATGGTCACTAACACCATATTCTCTATACGCCACTTTGCGTGACGGGGGTACTTTACTTGTTTACATTATATATCTGGCATAGATATATCTAGGCCTCTCAATGCAAGACACCGAGTTGAGGAGTATGGTTCGATCCTAGTTTGGGTTGCCCTTTGTTCATGGTGTTTTCTGTTTGATAATCTTTCCAACCTCTTCTAGCTTCACAACAGACAACTCCCTAGTGCTCGCATATTCACACCAGCACGTTTCGCAGTATGAACACAGACTAGCGAAAGCACTGAAGATGATGTGGTTTAACTGCACGTACATCGTATCACAGGCGAAGACAGTGACCCCGACCTCATTAGTCGTCCGTATAGCTACCGTGCTCTGACTTCGCGTTAGTGAGAACATAACATAGTCACTGTCACGTGGTGCGCATGTTGAAAGACATGACTGCACACTTACTATTGCATCTATGTCATGTATTCTGAAGCTGAATGTGACAATACAAATTCGTAATGGATAATAAAAGGATACACCAGTGCTGGACCATATTTGAAAACACGATATCAACAGTTGTGAACATGTGACACGATCGTCACCAGCAAGCATTCACCAAGGCAGTAATACTCAGTGCCAATGAGTTTCTTTGGGAAAATGGGAAAGGACAGACGTAGAATGCGTTGTGTTCACAAAATAGCAGGAATCACGGTGAACACCATGCATGGGCCACTAGTGAGCTTTGGTCTAATCAAACGAGTTGGGAACTGGTTGGTCTTGAGGCAAGACGCCGTCCTCGAGACAGAGTGGTTGTGCGTTCAAATCCCGGCTGCACCAGTTAGGATTTGTATTTATGACTTCTCTGCGGCAACCACCTCTGGTCTCAGCAGCGAAGCCCTGCTCGAAACGTCAATTACTGACGGACGGAAAAAAAATAGAGTATCTCCGAAGATAGAGTTATCTGACTGTGCGGCGAGGGACCTCTGTCCCTGACACTGTTGCCAAAGAAAAACTGTTTAACACGCAAAAATCCAGTTCCTAGATGAAAGCTGCTGAACGCTATTAGAGGCGGGGTAAAACATTGTAAAGTTAAAGTCAGTGGTTTACTTTACGTTGCTGCTACCACATCAAGCTATCAAGTAAACATAATTAACAACCTCAGTGACGATTCGATATGAACACAATGTCAGTAATCCTTACAAACATAAAATACCGAATTCAAACTGCATATATGTGATCATGAAGAATCTGATTGAAAGAAATTAGCAAGGGCAGTGAGGGTAATTTCGTGAAATTGATTTTAGTATTAATTTAATAGGAAACCAAGAAACATTTGTGGGGATTTCTCAAGTAGGTGTAACACAAGTTTCATTGAGATCACCTGGTCGTCGGCCTGTCAAAAATATAAGCGAATTATGCGAAACGCTCTGAGTGTTCAAAGAATGTGGTATGTGAATTCATCTTTTAATACTCAGAAAAGAAGTGGAAGACGCATTGCGCCATATGAAAGCAGGAAAAGCTCATGGACCAGATAATATAACTAAAGAAGAGATTGATGCCATGGGTGATTTTGGAATAGAAATAATAACAACAATATTGAATATCTACAACAACGGATATATACCAGACGACCTGTTCAAATCAATATTCATTGTCCTACCAAAGAAATATGGTGCGATTGAATGCGATGATCATCGCACAATAAGCCTTATGTGTCATATGACTAAGATATTACTAAGAATCATCATGCGAAGAGTGCGAAACAAAATCAGTCCAGAAATTAGCGATGAACAGTGTGGTTTTGTTAGACATAAAGGAACAAGCAATGCCATATATATCATAAGATCTTTAGTAGAAAGAGCCGTAGAGGTGAAAACAGATCTATACCTATGTTTCATAGATTATACCAAAGAATTTTACAAAGTAAAGCACCAAGAAATAATACACATTTTAGAAAGCATAAACGTAGACGGCAAATATCTACGAATAATAAAGAAAATGTACTGGCAACAAACAGCGACCATATGAACTGGAAACCAATTGGGAATGTTTCAGCAAATAAAACAGTGTGTTAGACAAGGTTGTGTGCTGTCACCAGATTTGTTTAATATGTATAGTGAGATTATTTTAAGATCCATAAGGGCGTGCCTGGAATAACAATTGGAGTTCATAATATAAATAATCTAAGGTATGCTGATTATACAGTATTAATCGCTAAGAGTGAAAATGAGTTACAAGAAATGTTGGACATTATAGTGAAAGAAAGCAAAAAAATAACAATATTAAAACAGGTAAATGAATTTAAATAGTTGGGAACTGTGTTAACCTCAGACGGAAGACATACAAAGGAGGTGAGATGTGAGATGAAGAATGGCTCAGGCAAAAGCAGCTATCCAGAAAATGAGGAAGATACTATGCAATCCATTTTTGACAATAGAAACAAGAAAAAAGAGGTCTTAAATGTTATCTAGAGCCAGTCTTAACATATGGATGCGAATCATGGACAATAGGACAACAGACAAGAAAAACAACTGGGAAAATTGAGGGATGATAAGATAGAAGAAAGCAAAGAGAAAAAAAAAATACCAGACAGCTTAAGAGAATGGCTTGGCAAAAGGTCAACAACAGAAATGATAAAGAACTGTCCAGATCGAAAGTTGTGGAGATACATGATCACCTATGCCTGTAGGTCCGGTACTTAATGATGATGATCCATGTTTTATTTGGTAGTTCTATTCACGTTTTTTTGGGTGTGTGTACCCATGTTTTATTTGGTATGTGTACCCATGTTTTATTTGGTATTTTTATCCATGTAATATTTGGTGTTGGTATTCATGTTATATTTGGTGTTTGTATCCATGTTATATTTGGTGTTTATATCCACGTTATATTTTGTGTATGTATCCATGTAATATTTGTTGTGTGTACCCATGCTATATTTGGTGTTTGTATCCATGTTATATTTGGCGTTTGTATCCATGTTATATTTGTTGTGTGTATTCATGTTATATTTGGTGTCTGTATACATGTTATATTTGGCGTGTGTATCCATGTTATATTTGTTGTGTGTATCCATGTTATATTTGGCGTGTGTATCCATGCTATATTTGTTGTGTGTATACATGTTATATTTGACGTTTGCATCCATGTTATATAGGGCGTGTGCATCCACGTTTTTTTTTTTTGTATCCGCGTTCTATATAGTAGGTGTATACACCTTTTACTTGGTGTTTGTATCCAATTCTATTTGATGTTTATATTCACGTTTTCCTTGGTGTTTGTATCCTCGTTTTATTTGGTGTTGTATCCATGTTTTACTTGGTGCTTGTGATCATGTTTTACTTGGTGTTTGTAACCCTGTTTTACTTGGTGTTGTATACATGTTTTACTTGGTGTTTGTAACCCTGTTTTACTTGGTGTGTTTAACCCTGTTTTACTTGGTGTTTGTAACCCTGTTTTACTTGGTGTTTGTAACCATGTTTTACTTCGTGTTTGTATCCATGTTTTACTTGGTGTTGTATTCGTGTTTTACTTGGTGTTTGTAACCCTGTTTTACTTGGTGTTTGTAACCCTGTTTTACTTGGTGTTGTATCCATGTTTTACTTGGTGTTTGTAACCCTGTTTTACTTGGTGTGTGTAACCCTGTTTTACTTGGTGTTTGTAACCATGTTTTACTTGGTGTTTGTAATCATGTTTTACTTGGTGTTTGTAACCATGTTTTGCATGGTGTTGTATCCGTGTTTTACTTGGTGTTTGTAACCCTGTTTTACTTGGTGTTTGTAACCCTGTTTTACTTGGTGCTGTATCCATGTTTTACTTGATGTTTGTAACCATGTTTTACTTGGTGTTTGTAACCCTGTTTTACTTGGTGTTTGTAACCCTGTTTTACTTGGTGTTTGTAACCATGTTTTACTTCGTGTTTGTATCCATGTTTTACTTGTTGTTTGTATCCATGTTTTACTTGGCGTTTGTAACCCTGTTTTACTTGGTGTTTGTAACCATGTTATTACGCCGGGCATTTCTCCTTTCCGGTTTCTATTTATTAGTGGATGAACCGGTCTGTGTTAGCCCGATCCAATGTTCTCATTTAACCGATTTACTAACCGCATATGTATTTTAATCTTAATGCTCAACATGGTTAAGAAATCAGTGTGTGTTTGACAAGATACACATGTCAACGTTTAATGGGTCTTACCGCCATACAAATCACAACTAAAGGCGATTAGCTTGAGAATCGTTGGAAGTATGTAGGATCATTACCTGCACCAGTCTTAGTTTGAACTCCACGTAAATAGCTCCAGCTTACGCTGAATGGTTCTCTTTGAAACACACAAGTAGACACGCTCAAGTGTGAAAATGTGCACCGAAAATGGAAGCCTGCAATGTCTTTACACTCCATCACGTGGCTCAGACATGTCTGAAACACTGACGTCATTGCGAATCTTTATCTGGATACTCCAGTGATCGTCTCTCTTAATGCCAACTTTGGGATTCCGCTGTCTGTCCCGCTCAAGCCAACAAATGAACATTATCTAATTGCTAACGGTAAAAAAAAAAAAAAAATAAAAAAAAAAAAAAAAAAAAAATAAAAATTAAATTACATTTTAAACATGTATATGACAGTGAATTTTGTCAGTAAATTATTCCAGCTATTATGAATCGCTTTTTTCTTTCATTACATTTTAAATCGCCAGAATAATAAAAAAAAATATAGTAAAATAATAGTACTCCCCACCCCTCCCAAAATGCTCTTCATTTAATTGTTTAGTGGACATGGATGCGCTGTGTCACTAGTTCTGGCAATTCATTCCACTTTACACAACGATATTCGGGTTGGGTAGATGTATCATTGAATCATGTTTGGCCGGGCAGCGACACTATTTTATTCATTAAAAAAAAATCGGTGTGTTTGCCTACTCTTTTAGTCTTTTAACTGACAATCGTTCTTTAACATGCGCAGTGTACCGTTGCAAACGGAGCTTCCTGTTGTTCGCCTTCAGTAATAGGAAACTCTCTATACAGCGCTTCGCAGCAGGAGGCAATCGGATCATCAGAATGGGAGGACCCCCCAACCCCCCACCCCCACTAACACCGTCGAGCAAGTGTTTCGGCCCTTTAGGTTCTTGACACTCTAAGGGACATGACTCCCATGCGTCGACCTCCTGCTGCATTGAATTCTAAAGCTGACACTATATGTCCATCTTGTATCCTAGTGGGCTAGACATCGGATCTCGCTACCAAGAACTTGAGGGTAAAGTTACGAAGAAACTACAGATTAAAAAAAATAAATAAATAAAACACACACACACACACACAAACAACACAAGTGTTTAACGGGATTCCAAACCGGGACCAGTTGTCCAGAGGCCAACATCTTATCGCTGGACCTCCTAAAATAATAATAATTAATACATAAATACATTCCATGGACTGTGTCCCCTGACTTCTTCCTCTACAGAGTTGACTTCGCATTTGGCAATGTCTCATCCTATAAGTTTTGTTGTTTATGTTCATATTTACAGTGGACAACTGCGAATTGTGTCAGCACACAGTCCTGCTATATACTCCCATACACTGCCACATATATGAACGTGTACGGCGCATTCCTCGTTGACTACGTTCGCATGCAGTACTATCATTCCAACAAATCACACGACGTTATTAATTCCAATGTCGTGGATGAGTTAATTAGTATGTTTTATAGTCTGCTCTAACCGCAGCGATCGTGTTCTTTATTACCCTATTATGTCGCCCATTCTGTTTTAATGGTTCCTCGACATGTTTTTCTTGTCCATTTTCTTCTTAATGTTGGACAATGTCAAAATTACTGAAGCAGGAGAGGTTTACGTCTCTAAATAACCAGGCGATTCTTTTCTTTTCTGTTACAGTCTATATTTGTACAAAATGTCCTGCTCCTTTACAGGAAACAGATCAACGTGATTCTCCTGAACATTTCACTTGGTTACTTCCCCCCACTCCCTCTCATGAAGACATGTTTTGGGCAGTACTATTTTCGGATATGGCCTGAAGCTCTGTGTGGTTTTTATTTGTATTTATTTATTTTTGTTTTTAATTAGGATGGGGAAATTTGAGCAGAAGAAGAAAGCGATAACGATCAATGTGATGCGGGGAGTTAGTGACAGAAGAGGAGGAGGGATCAGTTCTGGTGGTGTTATTAATTTATGTGGTTTAAAGTCCTCGATTATCGCAAATGTTAAGTAGGTAATAACTCAGTTGGGAACATCGGTAGCCTAGTTGTGAAAACCGCCCAACAACCCGTGTTCGATTCCCGTCGGAAGCAGTATGTGAGTTGTACTCGTGTTTGAAAGACAAAAATACTGCCGCTGGCAGAAATTGGTACCAGGTTAGTAATCTGGGAATGTGGGGAATGACGCCCCGCGTCGTGAATTTCGATGCTTGAAGCGACACTATCCAGAAGTCTCCGAACACTTCTGGATAGGCGGCCGAACACTTCTGGATAGGCGGCCGAGCACATATAGGTGAAAACTCGAGTGCTAAGACGCTGATTCAAGTCTCGTACTCAGTTTTCTAGGAAGCGACTTCATTTGTATGTTATCGTGAGGAAGGCCAGGGAAGAGTTTGACTTTTTATAATTTCTTCCATTAGGAAAGAATGTTGGGGGAGAATTTGATTTGTTATTTCTTCCATTAGGAACGAATCTTGGGGGAGCATTTGGTTTGTTATTTCTTCCATTAGGAAAGAATGTTGGGGGAAGAATTTGATTTGTTATTTCTTCCATTAGGAAAGAATGTTAAGGGGAGAATTTGATTTGTTATTTCTACCATTAGGAAAGAATGTTGGGGGAGAATTTGATCTGTTTTTTCTTCCATTAGGAAAGAATGTTAAGGGGAGAATTTGATTTGTTATTTCTTCCATTAGGAAAGAATCTTGGGGGAGCATTTGGTTTGTTATTTCTTCCATTAGGAAAGAATGTTGGGGGAAGAATTTGATTTGTTATTTCTTCCATTAGGAAAGAATGTTGGGGGATAATTTGATTTGTTATTTCTTCTATTAGGAAAGAATGTTGGGGGAGAATTTGATTTGTTATTTTTTCCATTACGAAAGAATGTGGGGGGGGGGAATTTGATTTGTTATTTCTTCCATTAGGAAAGAATGTTGGGGGAGAATTTGATTTGTTATTTTTTTCCATTAGGAAAGAATGTTGGGGGAGAACTTGATTTGTTATTTCTTCCCCACCATCATAATTTAATGTCAGTATCTTTTGAGTGTATTGTTATTTCTTTTAAACAAGTTATGATAACGCGTGTGAGTTCACATTACATTCACCTGGTTGACACACGCGCACGCCTGCGCGCACGTACGCACGTACACACACACACACAATCTTGATATTATATATCAACTGTAGTTCTCTATTAATTGTTACTTGCCAAGCAGACATTGCGTAACTGTAATGATGAACTTGATACATGACATAATGTAATTGTGTTGATGAACTTGATACATGACATAATGTAATTGTGTTGATGAACTTGATACATGACATAATATAATTGTGTTGATGAACTTGATACATGACATAATATAATTGTGTTGATGAACTTGATACATGACATAATGTAATTGTGTTGATGAACTTGATACATGACATAATGTAATTGTGTTGATGAACTTGATACGTGACATGACAAGTTTTGCAGTCAGAATCATTACCACTTGATGGTTTATCTAATTGCAGTATGGATGGAGCAGACTTGTGTTTTGAGATTGTCAAGAGGGCATCATCAGGCTTTGTGTACAGTGAAGCAGTAGCCAGGTTTGTACTTCGCCACATCTCCTCAGATCATGTTGCTGGGCTGGCCTTCTTACTATTTATCAAGAACGTATACTAAGACATAGATAGATGCTCTCACAGACAAGTAGAATAGTGAAGATAATCACAACTATAACATATATCAAATATTAAATACTATGCTGGGCCATGAGTAGAGCTGCAGAGAACATGTCAAGTGAACATAAAATGGTACCAAACAACTAAACTAGTAGAGATATTTGACTATGACACTTCATGAAGGCTTTTACCAAAATGGCATAATTTATCTGGTCTCACTACTAGTTTAGCTGCTTGATACTATCTATTGTCCTTTCGAGCCGAAGACGGCACATAGGTAAGTAGTAAAGTACCCCCCGTCACGCCAAGTGGCGTATAGGGAAATTGGTGCTAGTGACCCTATATTTTACAGACCTTCAGCACATGATTTTTGGGGTAATGTGGTCGGTATTACGCCCGTGCCCAGAAAAAATCCGGTACCCATTTTAAGGCTGGGTGAACCGGAGCCGTCGGTTGGGATCGAACCCCTTGTCTGTAGTAGTCCAGTTCACTAACCACTGAGCTATCGCGGCTCCCACTAATTTTTAGGGAATTAGTAAAACCCAGGTGTCCTCGCCAGGGTACGAACCCCGGCTGTTGCCGTGGTAAGCCAACCGCCTATCGATTGCGCTAACCGGACACACGGCACATAGGGCAGAACCAAAATCTCAAAAACAGAAACCTTGCGTGCCAAAATGGCACATATTGCAGAGATCACTGCTTCTAAAACCTATGGCTGTTTCCATAACAATACTTTTTACAATGACAGCTTGTCAAGCCATCGATCAACATCCTTAGTCGCCTCTTACGACATGCCTGGAAGGTCACAGTGTCACTATTCTTTACTTTCCTCATAATGAGGCCCGGTAACACACAGGAGCTTGCTACTATTTGATGTTTATTTGACTGCAGGATAGTGCAGATGAAAGATAATCTGAACACTTGGCTCACACTGACCTTGCAGATGATCGTCTCCTGTGCTGCTACTAAAACTGTCGTGTGGTGGTCTTTGATAGAGAGATGGGAAATAGGTAGACCAAAGAAAGACATTGTGGAGGTTCATCCAACCTCCAAATGGTAGCAATTGTTTTTCCTTGGAAAGACAGCACCAGGTAGAATGGACAACTGTGCAAAAACAATGTGTCAAACATATTTGTAAAATATGGACACTAATACCATGTTCATTATGTGCCACCACTTGGATTTACTGGGTGTTTTTTCTTTCTCTTCTTTTGTTACATCCAAGCCTGAGTCCTACAGGCTTCCCAAGATTTAAGAATGTCCCTTACCATGTTTTTAAATATCTAGAGATAGCATCAGTATGAGGAGTTCATGAACACAGTTAATATAAAGATTTGAGAAATAAATAAAATATCTCGAGAAATCAGAAAGGGCTCACATGTGTATACAGTTAAGTCATGATGAGAGCAGCATAGAGAAGGACTTGGTGAGATTCCTCTAAGTGGATCAATTGCATTCCTTCCTTTTGTTAATGCTCCCTCATCTTAGTGTGGGTGAGGCATGGTGTGCAAATCTGTCACAATCAGATGATGAGACATAGGTGTGGGCCTGCTTTCAAATTGTACAAAATAAAGACATCACTGACAGGTAAAAGTCAACTGTTTGTATGGCACACTTCAGCTACCATCTTCAAAATAATTATCACAACAATTTTTTTTCTTAAAAAAAAAAATAATTGTTTTGGTAGAAAATGAAACATGGGCGAATGAAATATGTAGATTCATCAGATTGCAATGCATTGCACTAACCAGAATGATCAAAGACCACAACCATTTATTTGATATATCTTTAGTTTTGCCTCCTCTATGTTGGGTAAAAAATGAATCATTGTTAAAGATTCAAAAAAAGGACAATCTTAGAGATTGTAACAACTGGAGAGGCGTGACACTTTTGTCAGTTGTCTCAAAGTTATTCAGAAAAATAATCATAAATAGAATAAAGGATTAAATAGATACAGTAATGCGTGAAGAACAGGCTGAGTTTAGAAAAGGGAGAAGCTCCCTTGACCGCAATTTTACCCTATAACTTATATTGGAGGAACACATTGAAAAGCAAAAACATAGTTGACTTAATATACATGAAAAGCAAACCAGTGGAAGAGATTGATCACTTTATATATCTTGGAAGTCACATTAATTGGGAAGGGGTTACAAGTAAAGAAACTAGAATCAGAATAGTTAAAGCAGCAATGTCTTTCAGAAGCTTTGAAACGTTGTGGAAATCAAAACTCATCATCACAAACACAAAACATAGACTATTTAAATGAAACAACCCTTACATGTTGCGAGCATGTGAGAGCTGGAAAACAACAAGAGACATAGAAACAAAGTTAAACACATTCGAAAATAAACTTCTAAAAAACATACTTGGTATAGTGTGGAACGAATTCAAAACAAATTAAGAAATTAGAGAAATCTCCAACCAACCACTAATATCTTCTTCAGTAATAATGAAAAGACGATGGTCATATGTTGGACATGTGATGAGGAGAGATAATAGCCGAATAGCAAAGCAAGCCCCCATGTGGGAAACAACAGGTAAGAGGAAAAGAGGCTGACCCAGAGAGATACTGAGAAGAACATTGATCATAGAGCCAAGTGCAGCAGGAATTGACTCACTCAATGAGTTAGAGTTGCTTGCACAGAACAGAGACAAATGGCGAGATTTGATAACAGATCTCTACAAGGATTGAAAACTGATAGAATAAAAATTGAGATATGAGAAAGAGTATATGATTCTATGCCCTATGGGCCAGCTACGGCTCGAAATGTCAATAGATCGATATATGTTGGGTAATAAGCGCACAAGAATCCCAGTTCTACAAATATATGAGTATGTTGCAGTAGCTTCAGGGCCTCCAAACATCTTGATCATATAAACTTTAGTAGGCTGAGTTGTATCACAGTCTCTGGTATCATTTTTGCATGGAACTTCTGACTTCAGCTCTTGTCCAAAATGTGGACAGAGTGAGCACATGTCTGCCCCTCTGCCTGGGAGATCAGACCTCAGCTTTACTTCGTTAAAAAAAAAAAAAAGTAAAGTACCCCTGTCACGCCAAGTGGCGCATAGGGAATATGGTGTTAGTGACCATAATTTTTACAGACCTTCGGCACATGATTTTTGGGGTAATGTGGTCGGTATTACGCTCGTGCCGCTTCACTTTCCTAGAAAAAAAAAATCCTGTACCCATTAAAGGCTGGGTGAACCCGGAAGCCGTCAGTTGGGATCGAACCCTACCCCTTGTCCGTTGTAGTCCAGTTCACTAACCACTGAGCTATCGCGGCTCCCTTTTACTTCGTTTACTGCCCCATTTACTTCATTTCTGCTGGGATTGAAACCCAACCTTCGGCAAGATAACTGTGTCCACCACATGTATACGAGAAATGGTTTGGATAGATTTGTACAGCTGGACTACTGGTATGATTTTCATACATGAACGCCCACTTAAATAGCAACATTCTGCTGGATTTTAATGTTAGTTTGATGACGTGTCTGACAGCTACCAGATCTGACTTATTCTGGCTTGATCAGTAATAATAACACCAGTAAATACTGGCATTTTAATTACTTTTAAATTGTGCTTAATTATTATGTATTTGCTCATGTGTTGTTTAATTGAATGTGCGCGTGTGTGTGACTGTGTGTGTGTGCATACTTCTTTCTCTTGTGTGTGTTACTGAAGAGAAAAATGTGTCTTTGACAAATCAATAAATTATTAGCAACATGAATTATAGACATTTTTGAGCAGGTGAAGGTCAATCAAAGTAAAGGAACAAATTTGTGTATATTGTAGCACTGATGAGCCTTATAACAACATTGATTTTTGTTGTCTTTCGTGTCATTCATTATGATGATGATATTGTGTGTATTCTGTCACACTCAACTGTGAGCTCTACTGTAACTGTTAGTGTACACACATGAAACTATTAGTGTACATACATGAAACTATTAGTCTGCATACACTGGTACTGTCAGTGTACATACAAGGGACATTTAGTGCATATGCACTGGAACTGTTAGTGTACATATACTACAACTATCAATGTATACACACTAGAAATATCAGCGAATACACTCACTAGAATTATCAGTGAATACACTCATTAGAATTATCAGTGTACACACACTAGAAAAATCAGTGGACATTAACTAAAACTGTCAGTGTACATACACGATAACTTTCAGTGTATGTAGACCATGTCACCTATTCAGAGATATTATGAATCTGTGAGTCTGTTCTGTGCGTAGTGAAGTTGATTCTTTCAGTCATAAATATATGAAGTCTTTCATGCACGACCTGCTTATGACTGATTACATATTCTCCAAACAGCCATTACATGAGACAAGTTCTGGAAGCTCTCAGGTATTGCCACACAAACAACATCATCCACAGGGACCTCAAGCCACACTGTATACTGCTAGCATCTACAGAGAACTCTGCCCCTGTCAAACTGGGAGGCTTTGGGGTAGCCACACAGCTAGTGGATGGACAGTACATCACCTCAGGTGCTGCCACAAGAGTTTATGATATGCTGGTCTTTGTGCCTCCAGCTACTCTCCCTCTATCTGTCTCTCTCTGTCTCTCTCTCTCTCTCTTTCTCTCTCTCTCTCTCTCTCTCTCTCTCTCTCTCTCTCTCTCTCTCTGTGTCCTTGTGCCACTGTTTTTGTTTTAGAATAACAAAAAAAAGTATGTTTAATTATTGCCAATGTCATGTTTTCTCCATCTCCAAATGTTATAAATATTGTCTTTTTTTTTTACTATCATTGTGCTAGTGTGGTTGTTATTGTTTTTCACATGACTGCAGCCTTTTCAACTACATTTACCTGTCCTGACTCTTCAACCAACTTTTATCTCTCCAGCCTCTTCAACCAAATTTAACTTCCCTGCCTCTTCAACCATTTGTATCTGTCCTGTCTCTTCAACAACATGTATCTGCCCAGCTTCTTCAATAAATGTATATATCCAGCATCTCACCCACCATTTATAAGTCCATCATCTTCAACCATTTTTATCTGCCCAGTCTCTCAACCAACATTTATAAGTCCATCCTCTTCAGTCATTCTTTATCTGCCCAGTCTCTCAACCAACATTTATAAGTCTCTTCAGTCATTCTTTATCTGCCCAGTCTCATCAACCACCATTTATCTGCCCAGCCTCATCAACCAACATTTATCTGTCCAGCCTCATCAACCAACATGTATCTGTCCAGCCTCATCAACCAATGTCAAGTCTCTTCAGTCAATATGTATCTTTCCTGTCTCTTAAACCAACATTTATCTGTCCAGCCTCATCAACCAACATTTATCTGTCCAGCCTCATCAACCAACATTTATCTGTCCAGCCTCATCAACCAACATTTATCTGTCCAGCCCTATCAACCAACATTTATCTGCCCAGCCTCATAGCCTCATCGTGTAAAGTTGAACGCATTAGAAAATAAATGTCTAAGTAAAATACTTGGTATAGCGTGGAATGAATTCAAAACAAACGAGGAAATTAGAGAAATTGCCAATCAACCACTAATATCTTCAGTAATAAAGAAAAGACAGTGGTCATATGTTGGACATGTGATGAGAAGAGATAATAACTGAATAGCAAGGCAAGCCCTCATGTGGGAAACAACGGATAAAAGAGGAAGACCCAGAGAGACACTAAGAAGAACATTGCTGAGAGAGGCAAGAACAGCAGGAATCTCTACCTCAATGAGATAGAGCTGTTTACACAAAACAGAGACAAATGGTGAGATTTGATAAAATATATTTAAAAGAATTGAAAACTGCTAGAACAAAAATTCAGATAAGGGAGGAAGCATCTTGGTTTATGCCCTATGGGGCGGCTATGGCTCGAAAGGTAAAAAGATAGATATTCAATCAACATTTACCTGTCCAGTCTCTTTAACAATATTTACCTGTCAATGCCACTTCTTTAAAGTAATTGTTATTTCATCATCACTTGTTTCCACTGTCATAATGTATTTATTAAAAAACAATCCCTTGCCATTGATGCATCATATTTTTCAGCATCCTTCATCAGTATTAATGTCAACCAATAACTAAGTAAATATATAGACATATAATGTTCAATTAGTAATGAACAGTGTGATATTGTTGGAGGTAAAGAAATGAACAATGTCATTTACATAATAAGATCTTTAGTAGTAAGAACTATAGAGGTGAAAACATATCTATACACATGTTTCATAGATTATACCAAAGCTTTTGACAAAGTAAAGCACCAAGAAATAATCACAATTTTAGAAGGCAAAAACATAGAAAGCAAAGATATAAGTGTAATAAAGAACATGTACTGGCAACAAACAGTGGCCATAAGAACTGGGAAATGTTTCAACAAATAAAACAGAGTGTTAGGCAAGGTTGTGTGTTGTCACCAGATTTATTTAATAAATATAGTGACATTATTTTAAGATGTATATGGGGCATGCCTGAAATAACAATCTGAGGTCATAATATAAATAATATAAGGTATGATGATGATACAGTCGTAATTGCTAAGAGTTAAAATGAGTTACAAGAAATGTTTGATATTAGAGTGAAGAAACGCAAAAATAAAGGACTCACCCTTAATAGTTAAAAGATAGAAGTAATTGTAGCAACAAAAAAGGACTTTGCCACAATACACAATAAAAAGACAAGTAGAACATTATTAGAACAAGTAAATGAATTTAAATATATGGAAACAATGTTAACCTCAGATGGTAGATGTACAACAGGGGTGAGATGCAGAATGGCTCAGGCAAACACATATTTCCAGAAATTTAAGAAGATACTGCACAATCCATTTTTGACAGTAGAAACTAGAGAAAGAGGTCTTAAATGTGATGTAGAGCCAGTTTTAGTTTTAATATATGGAAGTGAAATGGTGGCTGTAGAAATGTGGTATTACAGAAGAATGTTGAGAATACCATGGACGGCTAAGAAGAGTAATGATGTTCTGAAAGAGACCATAGCAAAAAGTGCTAATTTCCAATATTAGGAAGAAACAATCATCATCTTTGGTCATGTAATGAGAAGGGAACTGCTGGAATATATTGTAAAAACTGGGAAAATGGACGGACGAAGAGATAGAGAGAAGCAAAAGTGAAAAGATACCAGACAGCTTAAGAAAATGGCTTAGCAGAAAGTCAACAACAGAAATGATAAATAACTGTCGAGATCGAAAGTTGTGAAGAGACATGATCACATACACCAGCAGACATGGTACTTGATGATTATGACACTTCGTTAAGACGAATATGTCCTATCACCGCGAAAGAGATGGTACTTGTTGATGATGATGATGATGATATGGTGTTCTCTCATACATCTGTTCATCATCATCATCAAGTACCTGGCCTAGTGGCGTAGGTGATCATGTCTCTCCACAACATTCGATCTCGGCAGCTATTTATCATTTTTGTTGTTGACCTTCTGCCAAGCCATTCTCTTAAGCTGTCTGTTATTGTTTTTCTCTTTGCTTCCCTCTATCTCTACGTCCCTCAATTTTTCCAGTTGTTACAATGTATTCAAGTTGTTCTCTTCTCATTACATGGCCAAAAAATGATGATTGTCTCTTCCTAACATTGGAAATTAGCTCTCTTTTTGCTTTGACCTTTCTCAGAACCTCTTCACTACTCTTCTTAGCTGTCCATGGTATTCTCAACATTCTTCTGTAAAACCACATTTCTACAGACTCCAGTGATTTTCTTGTATGTTGTCTTATTGTCCGTGATTCGCATCCATATGTTAAGACTGGCTCTACGTAACATTTAAGAACTCTTTTTCTTGTTTCTATTGTCAAAAATGGATTGCATAGTATTTTCCTCATTTTTTGGAAAGCTGCTTTTGCCTGAGCCATTCTGCATTTCACCTCTTTTGTACATCTCTTCCGTCTGAGGTTAACAAAGTTCCCAAATATTTAAAAGCATTTACCTGTTTTAATATTGTTCCACTTGTCTTTATTTTGCACTGAGGCGATGTCTTTTCTTTGTTGTTACCATTACCTCTGTCTTTTTGCTATTAAGGCTGAGTCCTTTATTTTTGTTTTCCTTCACTACAATGTCCAACATTTCTTGTAACTCATAGTTCACTCTTAGTGATTAATACTGTATCATCAGCATACCTTAGATTATTTATATTATGACCTCCAATTGTTATTCTATGCCCCTTATGGATCTTAAAATAATCTCACTATAAATATTAAACAAATCTTGTGACAGCACACAACCTTGTCTAACACCCTGTTTTATTTGTTGACACATTCCCAATTGGTTTCCAGTTCTTAGGCCACTGTTTGTTGCCAGTACATGTTCTTTATTATTCTTAGATCTTTGCTATGTTTCGCTTTCTAAAATGTTGATTATTTCTTGGTGCTTTACTTTGTCAAATGACTTGGTGTAATTGATGAAACATATGTATACATCTGTTTTCACCTCTATGGCTCTTTCTACTAAAGATCTTATGATATAAATGGCATTACTTGTTCCTTTATCTCTAACAAAACCACACTGTTCATCACTAATTTCTGGACTGATTTTGTTTCGCACTCTTCACATGATGATTCTTAGTAATATCTTAGTCATATGACTCATAAGGCTTATTGTGTGATGATCATCACATTCCATCGCACCCTATTTCTTTGGTAGGGCTATGAATATTGATTTGAGCATGTCGTCTGGTTTATATCCGCTGTTGTAGATATCATTCAATATTTTTGTTATTATTTCTATTCCAAAATCACCCATGGCTTCAATCTCTTCTTTAGTTATATTATCTGGTCCAGGAGCTTTGCCTGCTTTCATATTGCGCAAGGCGTCTTCCACTTCTTCTCTTAGTATTTCTGGTCCTTCTCCATTATCCTTAATATTTAGTTCTGTTCGTTCACCATTATAATGATCCTTAATGTATTCTGTCCATTGTTCCCTTATGTTTTCTTGATCAATCAACAGTTCTCCTTTATTTGATCTTAGACATCCAGTTTTTGATTGTGTTTTTCTTCCTGTTAATTCTTCAATCTGTTTGTATATAGCTTTAGTATCTCCTTTTTGTTGCAATTCGATTTCTTTGCATCTCTCTTTTAGCCATGCTTCTTTTGCTTCATTACATTTTACTACAATTTCTTTATTTAACCTATTATACCCATCTTTATTTTTTGTATTTCTTCTTTTTGTATCCATTAGCTGCAAAATATCATCTGTCATCCATTTCTTCCTTGAATCTGTCCTCACTGGTGGTATGAACTCTTTTGATGTTTGTTGCATTGACTCTTTTAGCATTTCCCACTGTTCATCAATGCTTTGTATATTCTCTATTGCATTGTACCGGTTCTGAATTGCGATTTGATATTTGTCTTGCAGCTTCTTGTCTGATTTTAGTAAATCTAAATTTAACTTGATGTTAACTGAGGCTTGTTTTGTCATTTTTAATTTTACTCTAAGCTTTCCCACAACTGGTACATGATCACTATTGCAATCTGCCCCTGGTCTAGTTTTCACACACACACCAGACTGTTTCTAAATCTATTGCTTATCATTATATAATCAATTTGATTACGTGGGTTGTCCCCTTGGCTTTTCCATGTCCTCAGACCTCTTGGTTGTTGCTTAAACCAGGTGTTTCCTATCATCATGTTGTGTGTTCTTGCCCAGTCAATAAGTTTCTCACCTCTTTCATTCCTCTTGCCTAAGCCATAATGATCAACTACTTCCTCAACTCTTTCCTTTCCTACATTTGCATTAAAATCCCCTAGAACTATGGTGTTTTCATGTGGTTTGCATTCATGAAGTGCCTCATTTAACTTGTCGTAAAATGTATCAATTGTTTCCTCTAGACTGTCTGCTGTTGGTGCATAAACTTGTATAAGATTTATGTCTATTGACTTTCCATTCAATTTCACTAAAAGGACTCTGTCAGATATTGGGTAAAAAGCCTTTCACTGTTCTTGCTCTTTCTGCATCCAAGATGATACCTACTCCTCTTTGGTGTTCAGTACCTCCAGAATATATTATTCTATGTTTATCAGAATATATCTCCTCTGATCCGGTGTATCTCATTTCGCAAAGTCCCAGTAATTGTAAGCCCATTCTTTTCATTTCTTGTATGACATTTTCTAGTTTACCCTTCTGCATGAGTGTTCTCACATTCCAAGTACCTATCTTTAGAGTTTGTTTAATTTTTATTTTGCTTACAGTAGCTGTTAATATATGTATAAAGACACTGAGCATAGGAACTTTGAATGTTAGGGTACACTGTTGCAAAATGTAAAACTAATATCAAAATAAAACTGATAAACTTTCATTGCATCACCTAAAAAGAGTGGTGCAGTTGAATGCAGTGATTTTAAAACAATAAGCCTAATGAGCCATGTAAAAAAAAAAGTCTTGCTAAAAGTTATGCAAGGATGATTCAGAGTAAAATACATATTGAATTAGAACAACAATTTTGATTCAGAAAAAACATTGGGACTAAAGAAGCTATATTATGCATGAGGGTATTAATTGAATAGTACACAGAAATAAACAAACCAATATATGCCTGTTTCATACATTACACCAAAGCTTTCAATAGAATACACCCTAAGTAACTCATAGACTCCCTAAAAGATATACATTTAGATGTCACAGACATAGGACTAATATGTATTTTATCCTGGAGCAAACATCAATAATAAATATAACAAAGAGAACTCTACCCCTATTTATATAAAAAGAGGAGTAAGACTGGGATGCATCATATTACCTAGCTTGTTCAATTTATGCACTGATCAAATCTTGAAGAACATCACATTAAATGTCATGCCTAAAAATTAATGGAAATATAATCAAAAGCCTAGGATATGTTGATGATACTGTATTACTTGCAAAAAATCATAAAGATCTACAACAATTACTTATTGAAAAAAATCATCATCATCAAGTACCGGGCCTACTGGCATAGGTGAGCATGTCTCTCCACAACTTTCGATCTCGGCAACTATTTATCAGTTCTGTTGTTGACCTTCTGCCAAGCCATTCTCTTAAGCTGTCTGTTATTTTTTTCTCTTTGCTTCCCTCTATCTCTTCGTCCCTCAATTGTTCCAGTTGTTACAATATATTCCTGTTGTTCTCTTCTCATTACATGGTCAAAAAATGATGATTGTTTCTTCTTAATATTGGAAATTTGCTCTTTTTTTGCTTTGACCTCTCTCAGAACATCTTCATTACTCTTCTTAGCTGTATATGTTACTCTCAACATTCTTCTGTAAAACCACATTTCTACAGACCCCAGTGATTTTCTTGTCTGTTGTCTATGATTCACATCCATACATTAAGACTGGCTCTATGTAACATTTAAGAACTTTTTTTCTTGTTTCTATTGTCAAATATGGATTGCATAATATCTTCCTCATTTTTTGGAAAGCTGCTTTTGCCTGAGCCATTCTGCATCTCACCGCTTTTGTTTTGTTTGTTGAAATAAATATAACAAGCAAAAAAAATATGGATTAGACAATTGGAATATCAAAAAGGCTAAAACTATGATCATAAGCAAAGTTAATACTCGAAACCTACAAATGGATGGCAAAAAGTAATTTCGATGCCATGAAAAATATACTAACATTAAAATAAATAACACCAGGGTTAAAACTAAGAATAGCAAAATGTCATACCTTCTCAACATTCCTGTATGGTGCAGAAACATTGACATCCAACAAAGAAATAATCATCATCATTGAGTGCTGTCTCTGCATCGAAGGTTGGCTACCATGGTGCGCCATTCCACTCTGTTTCTTGCTTTGATGGTGCAGATTGTCATAGGTTGACTTGTCCATCTTTTGATGTTACTCGTCCATGCTAGTCTTGGTCTGCCTCTGCCTCTTTTACCTTGTATTTTCCTTTCCAATATGACTTTTATTAGGCTGTTGTGTCTTTTAACATGCCCCACAAATTTCATTTGTCTTGTTCTAATTTTGTTTAGTAGTTCTCTTTGCATTTTTAGCTGTTTTAAATCTTCATCATTTGTCTTCTTTTCATTCCATCCAATTCTACCTATTCTGCTGTAAATCCACATTTCAAAGGCTTTGATTTTCTGTTCTGTTTTCTTGTCCAATGTCCATGTTTCTGCACCGTACAGGAATATGAGAAGGTGTAATATTCTGCTATTCTTATTTTTAGCCCTGATGTTATTTGTTTTAATGTTAATATATTTTTCATGGCATTAACATTACTTTTTGCCATACCTATTCTTTTGTTTATTTCAGTTATTCATTTTCCATCACTGGTTATAGTATGAATGATATTTTTGGGGCATGTTAAAATACATAGCAGCCTACTAAAAGTAATATTTGAAGGGAAAATATAAATTAAAAAAGGCAGAGGCAGACCAAGGCTAACAAGGATGAGTAACATCAAAAGGTGGACAAGCCATCCTATGACGTGCACCATCAAAGCAAGAAACAGAGCAAAGTGGCACTCCATGGTAGTCAACCTCTGATGACAGCACTCTGTGATGATGATGATGACAAAATAAATAGAAAGTTTGGATATACATTTATTAGAACTACATGAGTTGAGGTACATGAGATGAAGTACATGAGAAATAAAACATAATTCAGAGCTGTTACAAGGCAATAGAGACAATAACAAATCTTGATGAACAAAGGGTGATGCTGAAATATGCAGTACACCAAATATCAAAAGAGGTCATACAGCCAGTGAGGAAAATAAGAAATAAATATCTGACACATGCCATTGTACAGCTGATAAACAGGACAAAGGTGAAACTAATAGATTGAACTTAGAAAGGTCGTTATTTATTTGTGGACTTTGGCATTTTGACAAATGGTTTGGTAGCTAGCTATCAATACTTTTTTTTTTTTTTTTTCCCCAAGTCATGATATATCATATGCTCTTTTTACATTTTAATAAAAACATATCTACTGGCAATTACACCGTCATTGTCATTACCACTATTTTGTTACATAACACAACATAATGTCAGCACATATGCAGATTTAGACCACACACCCACATCCAATATTTAGTTATTCTTAGTTTGTGTGTGTTATAAAAACTAATATTTGTATTCAGTCTGAGCCAGGGTTTATTATATAATGATACTAAGTTGATATTTGTCTATGTGTAGGTTGGTGAAGCCTAATAATACAGACTTCAAAATATTTGCTTTTAGCCTGTGTGGATTGTTCAGTGTGATGTGTCTCCTTTTTTATGGAGTGTTCAATGTGACATGTGTCCTATGTGTAGATTGTTCACTGTGGCACATGCCCTGTGTATGTGTGTGGATTGTTCAATGTAATGTGTTCTATGTGTGAATTGTTCAGTGTGATGTGTCATATGTGTAGATTGTTCACTGTGGCACATGTCATGTGTATGTGTGTGGATTGTTCAGTGTAACATGTTCTATGTGTGAATTGTTCAGTGTGATGTGTCCTATGTGTAGATTGTTCACTGTGGCACATGTCCTGTGTATGTGTGTGGATTGTTCAATGTAACATGTGTTCTATGTGTGGATTGTTCAATGTGATGTGTCATATGTGTGGATTGTACATTGTGGTGTGTGTCTGTCCTATGTGTGGATTGTTCAGTGTGGAGTGTGTTTTGTGTATGTGTGTGAAGTGTTCACTGTAATATGTGTCCTTTGTGTGAATTGTTCAATGTGTCATGTGTGTGAATTGTTCAATGTGGTGTGTGTCATTTGTGCTGATTGTGCAATGTGGTGTGTGTCATTTGTGTGGATTGTTCAATGCAATATGTGTCATTTGTGTGTATTGTTCAGTGTGATATATGTCCAGTGTGTAGATTGTTCAATGTGGCTTGTGTCCTGTGTGTGTATTGTTTAGTGTGATGTATGTCATGTGTTTGTATTGTTCAGTGTGATGTATGTCATGTGTATGGATTGTTTTATGTGATGTATGTCTTGTGTGTGAATTGTCCAATATGGTGTGTGTCTTTTGTGTTGATTGTTCATTGTGGTGTGTGTCTGTCCTATGTGTGGATTGTTCAGTGTGGAGTGTGTTTTGTGTATGTGTGTGAAGTGTTCACTGTAATATGTGTCATGTGTGTGGATTGTTCAATGCAATATGTGTCATTTGTGTGTATTGTTCAGTGTGATATATGTCCAGTGTGTAGATTGTTCAATGTGGCTTGTGTCCTGTGTGTGTATTGTTTAGTGTGATGTATGTCATGTGTTTGTATTGTTCAGTGTGATGTATGTCATGTGTATGGATTGTTTTATGTGATGTATGTCTTGTGTGTGAATTGTCCAATATGGTGTGTGTCTTTTGTGTTGATTGTTCAATGTGGTGTGTGTCCTTTTTGTGGATTGTTCTATAAGCCATGTGTCATTTCTTTGGATTGATGTGTGGTACTTGTCCTCTATCTGTGTATATTGTTCAATGTGACATGTGTCATATGTGTTGACTGTGACACATGTTCTGTGTATATGTGTGAATTGTTCAATGTGACATGTGTCCTTTGGGTGGATTGTTCAATGTGATGTGTGTCTTTTGTGTGGATTGTTCAATGTGACATGTGTCATATGTGTGGATTGTTGACTGTGGCACATGTTCTGTGTGTGTGTGTGTGTGTGTGTGTTAATTGTTCAATGTGACATGTGTCCTTTGTGTGGATTGTTCAATGTGACATGTATCATTTGGGTGGCTTGTTCAATGTGACATGTATCATTTGTGTGGATTTCTCAATGTGACATGTGTTCTTACCTTCCTGTGTGGGTTGCCCTATGCAGTACCAGCCTCTTGTGTTGGTTGCACAGTATTGTATTTTGTCTTCAATCTGTGTAAATTGCTAAAGCTAATGTTTGTCCTTAATCTGTATGAATTGCTAAAGATGTTGATTGTCCTCAATTTGTGTGAATTGCTAAAGATGATATTTGTCCTCACTATGTGTGAATTGTTAAAGATGATATATGTCATCAATCTGTGTTGATTGCTAAATCCAGTAAGATTAAGCAAGATGATATGTGTCCTAAATTTACTTTTCTGAGATTGCTAAAGATGATTGAAATGGCAGGACAAGATCACTAACATAGAATTATGGGAAAATACCAGTCAAATGACCAGTAGACAAAGAGATCCAATGCAGATGTTGGTGCTGTATTAGATAGCCAATGCTGCAGAAGCCAACTGAGAGTATTACATGACAGGCCCTTTTTTAAGAATCCCCAAGGTAAACGACAAAGAGAATGACCAAAATATTCTTGGAGAAGACTAGTGGAAGCAAAGATAAATATGACAGGGGAGGCATGAAATGATCATAAGAGAATAGCAAACAACAGAATGGATTGGAAAGTGTTTGTTGAAGACCTATGCTCCACAGAGAATTGAAATATAGAAGAAGAAGAAAGGATTTTATATTTGTCCTCTGTCTGTGTATATTGTTAAAGATGATATATGTCCTGTTTCCACCTAAATTGTTCAATATGGTATATGTTATTATTCTGTGTTTATTAATTTAGGAAAGGAATTGTGTGATTATCTGTGTTGAATGTTCAAGGTGATATTTTTTTTCCTTATGTATGTGTTGGTTGTTAATTTGGATAGTTGCCTTAAGTCTGCATTTGTTATTCACATGAATATATGTCTATGTTTTATCCAGGTTGTTCAGGTGGATATATGTCCATTGTGGATTGGGTGATATTTGTTTTTAACCATACATTACATTGCTTCACTGTAAACTATGTTCATATGGAATTTTCATTAAATTTACTACTCAAAAGAACATCCACTGTAATTTGGAGAATTGCTATTTATATTGACCTTTTGGTACACATGCTTGGTTCAATTGCATTTTAGAAGAACTACAGTTTAAAAAATAATTGAAACAATTAAGTAGCACAGTCATGGCAAATGTTAACATTCTGTGCATGATAACAAACAGCTTTTTAACTAAAACACGCACGCTTTTATTGTCATTTTTCTTGAATTTGAGGGACACAGAGCACAAACTTGTCATGAGGGACCATAAACAACTCAGTACTCTCTTTTTTAACACATAAAACACACAAGAATAAAAAACAATCACTTCCATTTACTATTACGATACTATCATATTTTGTTTACAATGATCCTGTTGTATTTTAAAAAATAAAAAAAGATGTCAAGTCGCAATTACACATCACAGATCACTAATGTGAACAATTAGGCAGGAACATGGCAGGAAAGAGTAATTCTGTAATGCACACTGTTGTTGAATTCTAAGAGTGTTTTTATGTGAGACCATTATATTTATGAAACTATCCTAATCAAGGATTAGTCTGTATGGATTTGTCAACGGATAATGTTCTTTGTCTGCATAAATTGCTGAAGCTAATATGTGTCAATAGCCTGTGTGGATTTCTAAACTTTTTTCTTTAAATATCTATCTAAATATCTATCTTTTGACCTTTCAAGCAATGGTCGGTCCGTAGGGCATAGACCCAGATACCCTTTCTCTTTTTCTAAGTTTTCTTTCTAGCAGTCCTTGCAAAAAAAAACATTTATCAAATCGCACCATTTGTCTTTGTTCTGTGCAAGTATTTCAATCTGATTGAGAGGGCTGATTCCTGCTGCACTTGCTTCTCTCATCAATGTTTTTCTGGGTCGGCCTATTTTCCTCTTACCTGTTGTTTCCCACTTGAAGGATTGCTTTGTTATTTGGTTATTATCTCTTCTCATCACATGTCCAACACATGTCTATCGTCTTTTCTTAATTATTGATGATGTTAGTGGTTGATTGGCTATTTCTCTAATTTCCTCATTTGTTTTTAATTATACCAAGTATTTTCCTTAGACATTTATTTTCAAATGTGTTCATTCTTGTTATCTGTGTCTCTTGTTGTTTTCCAGCTCACGCCAGAAAATGTGTTAAATATGATGTGCTGCTATTGCTAACACATATATAGTTATCATGTCTTGCATCTATGCTTAGTCTGGTATCACATTGATTTCTTATCCATCATTCTCAAGTTTTTTTTTGGAGTAGGCAGTTTATCCTAGTCTAGGCTATCATCTCTTAAGTTCAAACCTACTAATTCATAATATTGACAATATCATTATACTTGACACTGAAGCTCATTAATTGTAACTAATTCTTGTGTTGCCAGGTCGTGTAGGCACCCACAATACATGGCACCTGAGGTGATAGAAAGAAAACCATATGGTAAACCTGTGGACATGTGGGGCTGTGGTGTTTTGCTGTTCACCCTTCTGGGTGGCTACCCTCCTTTCTGTGGGACCAAAGAAAGGCTGTACCAGATGATTGTCAAAGGCAGCTATCATGTAAGGGGATGCTCATCTTCCTGGACTAATTCATATCCAGAATGATGAGCCAAAATAATTCAAATTATAATGTTTGTAGCATCACATTATAAATTGTGTGAATAATAAACACATGTATAATGGATATACAGATATATTAAATCTTGAATGAAAATGTATACTAAATGTGTACTCTCCCGCGTGTTACCGGGGCCTAATTATGAGGAAAGTAAAGAATAGTGACACTGCGACCTTCCAGGCATGTCGTAAGAGGTGACTAAGGAGCTTGATTGATGGCTTGACAAGCTGTCATTGTAAAAAGTATTGTTATGGAAACAGCCATAGATTCTAATTTAGAAGCAGTGATCTCTGCAATATGTGTCATTTTGGCACGCATGGTTTCTGTTTTTGAGATTGTAGTTCTGCTCTATGTACCGTCTTCGGCTTGAAAGATAGATAGATAGATAGAAAATGTGTACTGATGATGAATTTAAAGCGAGACATCAAATTTTCTCACTTAACCATGTGTACATTTTTTTTTTATATATAACACATTGTTAGCTAAACTTAACACAGTAAAACCATTGATGGTACAATATTTACAAAAATGGTATAAGCATATACAATGTCAATATTTGTAATAAACAAATAGAAAATCAGAATTTGTGCACTAGAATTACAATGACTAATCAACATTTCAGAGACAATATTAAAAAAAAAAAAAAAATGTTAATTTCTGTGCACACATTCCTCTTGTGGACTACATACTAATTCAGGTATGCAGTGTTGTCTTTCTGAAGTAATATGGGAGGTCAAAAAGTAATGCACACAAATTTTTTCTCGGCTAATAATAAAGATAGGAATATGAAATTTTGCACACTTGGAATATGACATGTTCCAATTATGTGCACCAAATTGCACAGCATTCTGATAAATATTACGCAATCTATGAACCGTTAAAATGGAGCTTGTCAACAATGTCCGTTACAAACAGCGAATTGTCATAGAATTTCTGGTTGCGGAAAAGAAACTGTGGCAAACATTCATAAACGACTGTGTGCAGTGTACAAATGTTCTGCAGTCGATAGGAGCACAGTTAGTCGCTGGGTTCAGAGAATTAAAGCTGCAGAAAGTGTACGAGTGGAGCTGCATGATTTACCGTGTTCTGGACGTGTTGCCTCGGCTACCAGCACAGACATGTTAAACCGGGCTGATGCTATTATTCGTAAGGATAGGCGTATCACTAGTCAGCAATTGGCATTGCAGCTTACAGTCAGCAAGGGAAGTGCAATCGCAATTTTTAAAACTCTCGGATATTCAAAGATTTGCGCTCGATGGGTTCCTCGGTGCCTAACAAATGATCACAGAGTTCAAAGGAAAACATTATGTTCTGAATTGTTGGAGCGTTTCGGTGTTGAATGAGAAATGTTTTTGTCAAAAATTGTTACCGGTGACGAAACGTGGGCACATTATTATTATGAGCCTGAAACAAAAATGCAGTCAATGGAATGGCATCATCCGCAGTCACCAAAAAGAAAAAAATTCAAAACATCTCCATCAGCCGGAAAGGTGATGATCACTGTCTTCTGGGACATTGATGGTGTGATTCTTGTTGATGTAATGACAAGAGGTGAGACAATCAACTCAACAGCTTACATCAATACACTGACAAAACTCAAAAATCGGTTCCACAGAGTTCGGCCTAATAAGCCATCTGCAGATTTGTTGCTTCAACATGACAATGCACGCCCTCACACAAGTCTGGTAACACGGGAAGCAATGAACAAATTTGGTTGGACTGTACTGCCCCATCCTCCTTACAGCCCTGATCTGGCTCCCTCAGATTTCCATCTGTTTGGACCACTCAAAAAATTCCTGCGTGGGACACACTTTGACAATGATGAGGATGTGATCCGTGCAGTTAAAAAATGGCTATGCGAGCAGGACAAAACTTGGTACAAACGAGGCATTTATGACCTAGTTTCGCGTTGGCGTAAGGCAATACGCTTGGACGGAGATTATGTTGAAAAATAGGTAGTGTAAAGGGGATGTTCAGCTACAATCTGTGAAAATTTCACACATTTTGCCCGAATAGTTTCCGAGAAAAAAATTGGTGTGCATTACTTTTTGACCTCCCTACGTATGTCAAATGTATGTTCATCTGCTCTAAGTCCAGTTTGTCTTTCTGAAGTATGTCAAGTATGTTCATCTGCTCTCTTTAAGTCTGGTTTGTCTTAAGTATGTCAAACTTATGTTCATTTACTATCTTTAAGTCTGTGTATGTCATTAATTAATAAGATCACAATATATGTTCCAACAAATCAGAGACTGACAATGTTTTAACTGCATTTACTATTCATTTCAATTTTACATTATTGCTGTTATTTTTAAAAAAATAATAATAATGTCCAATATGTTAAGGAAATTGACACTCATTAATCAAATATATTTTAATTACACAGGTAACTTTTATAGACATAGTTTCAAGATATGATTGCAAATTAAATTTATTTCTTTAAATCACAACAAAAGCATTAAACTAGTGCTTCTAAAGAGTTAATGTGAGCTTAACTTAGTTTCAGACTATTCCTAGTACCATATGTGTACATTGTGTGTACAAGGAGTCACTAATGATGATTCTATATATGACAAACATTACAACTTTAAACGTCTCTTACAAAATTATTGTATTTAATCATCCAGAAATAGCCAAATACAAGATGGGGGCAGATTATTGTTGATTTTATCATGTTCTTCTGCTTTCTCTAAGCCAAACTAACAGGAGATCGTATAGAATATCAATCAAAATCTCTCCATTTTGCTTTGTTTATGGCCAACCTTTGTGGTGTACCTCAAGTCTAGACTACCTGGCATGTTCTATGAAAGGTTGCTAAAACTGATTTTATAGAAATAATCTTTCACAGAGAAAGTATGACATTTTCTTTTTTTTTTGTCAATTAATGTCACTGTGAGTATTAGTGGAACAATAGGATAGCAGACAAGGAATTCTTGATAGTCACAGAAATGTGTTTTACTGAGTAATGTTGAAGCCAACACAGGCAGACAAAAATAACTGCATTTCCCTTGAAGAGGCCAAAGAAAAAAAGAAAGTTTATTACTAACATAGGAGGAAACATTCATCATTTTGTGGGGCTTTCCAAAGTTATAGGCTGGAATGCAATACATTGCAACACTAAGGAAAGAAAAGGTGTGGCATTATCCCATAAGACTGTATGGTAGCTGTGACAGCCATCCTAGATCACTCTGAATGATCTCTCAAGATCTAGTCAGGTAGAATAATGACTCCAATAATCACAATAGGAAAACAAACTGAAGTATTGATAAAGTTATGCAAAGTTTCATTCCTGACTTATGCTGCTAATACATGGACACTCATGACACATTTGAAAATGTAGCCACTACATAAATGAAATGCTTCAAGAATGTATCTGAGGTGATATGGAGAGAGAAAATTACAAAAATAAGTACTTAAGAGAAATAAATCACATACAACAGATCTAGAACCACATATGTAATCAATGAATATATTGGTTTTTCCACTTGGAGTGAATATCTTGTAACTCAAACCCAAGTGGGTATAGATAGGTGTAGAGCTTTAAGCTGACCCAGAGTGCAGACAGCACCACAGAATCTCTCTGCTAAAGCTTCACTTGACAGTGACTGAGGTCACTTGAAGAGTGAGAGCTAACAATATATATCTCCCTCAACGCATGCAGGAAGCATCAGAGGAAGGAGACGTTTGATTGATTCCATCTGTTTAGAGTGAAAGCTTCTGTCTGTTTAATGCTTATCTGCACATTTGTTTTACTGCTGTTTTGCTTGTAAATGTGTACACATAGTATCCATCATTTTCTTTCATATCCTTTATTTTGGTGACTTCATGGAGTCTACAACTACAAATACTTCAACTATGATACATGTATTCCTAGTTGATAGATCTGAAGGAATGCATTCTTAATGTACATTTCTCATTCAACTGAAGGAAAGGAATAAACATCATCTTGCAATTCACTTTCACTTTTTTTTATCTTAAACTTGATCCTTCCTGTGCCACTAGATGTCACATAGGCCTTGTCATGTTTTTCACCACCCATCTCTGTTCTGGGAGATCGTTTGCTAGATTGAGACTCCTAAAACATTTATACCTTAGTGCTCTCACTGATGCCTTTTGTAGTTTATACCTCTCTTAACATTGTGTACATTTCATGCTGTCATTTTTATAGTTTCTTTATTGATGTCTCTTTGATAAAAACTGTTTGAAATAAGTTGATCAAAGTATGCTGTGCTTCAGGTGAGTTGAACAGGATTCGCAGAAATAAGAACAAGACACTGCTTATTGTCAACAAACCAGAGGGGCAGACAAAGGTTTAAAGGTCATCTTTGTCTACCAGCTTCTGACTGCCACATTGTTCCTGAGTTTTGGTTACACTATGCATATTTAACAAGCCAGTACAATCATTGTGACCATTTTATATGACTGAGCTTAATCAGACCATTACAATATCATTAGAGAGCTTCAGTTTGCATTGTTATTTTATAGAAAGGACAAAATGTAACCCCACCTCGTGACATATAGAGAAATGTGTGACTGACATTCAGCACATTTTTGGGAGTAATATGAGCAAGCTCTAGAACCATTTTTTCCTCCCAAAAATTATAGTGCCCATTTATGGCTAGGTGAACCAAGAAACCATCTCTTGTCCACTGTAGACCTTTCATTAGCCACAAATTTGTTATAGGAAGAGCTCAAACTGTTTAATAGTTTATTTATCATTAGATAGATATCAGTCTGTTGGTGTGTTATCAAACATAGCTCAATGTAAAATATCACCATGCTCAGTGTTCATGGCTCTGTTTTATAGATATAGTTATATCCTGACCATTTATTTATCAGGAATAGACACTATCTTATTGTACTCCCTTTTTAAAAAAAAATCATTATATACAACAGTTCATGTTAAAAGATCACCAAGCAACCTGCTGGTCCAATAGTCTAGCAAGTGGAATAATAAATTCAGCCACATGTAGAAAAATATATCTATCCAATCTAATATTGTTGTGTGTATCATTGTTGTATATCAACATCTATAACAGTAAATATAGTGAAAAAAGCATATGTGGACATTTCTAGTCTGAGGTAGCTCATTAATATGAGTATTCCCAGAAAATAATTATTGGGCTTACTGACATGTATAACTAAAGGGAGGTAACAACATTACAGTTTCACGAAGCAAAATGTATGATATAATAGTTTGTTGTGAAGTGTGAATCTGTACCTTGAAATAGAAATAATGATCTTCATCTATCAGAATTCATCACAGGCAGAAATCCTGAATTTCTAGACCAGTTAATATGCCTGGAAAAAAAAAAAAAGACAATGCAAATTACACATAAGCCTAAGTATTTTATATATATATATATATATATATATTTGATAAGTGATATAAAGTAGTAAAAGTGTTGTTTTCCGACAGATGAGACCCAAACCGTGGGACCATATTTCCTCTCCTGGCAAAGATTTGTTGATGCGGATGTTAAAAAGAGATCCAGAGATGAGAATAACTGTTGAAGAAGCACTGGAGCATCCTTGGATAAAAGTGTGTTTGCTTGTCTGGAGTTCCTGTCTCTGATAAATATTTTTTTTTTATTTTTAACTTTAGTTTGATTTTTATATGTTGTGTATTCCACACAGTTTTACAGGCAGTTTCACTTTTGTTTGTTTATTACTTTAATTTCACAATTTTTGTAATTGGTTTTTGTTAACTTTACAGGCAGCTTTGTTTAGTTATATTTACTTTTACAGACAGATTGATGTTATATTAATTTACTTAATTTGTTATACAGACAACTTGGTTTGCTTGGCTGTTGTGTCACTCAATTTTATCATCATCAAACACTGGACATGCTTGCATCTCAGTGATCAAGTCTTTCCACAAGTTTCTATCGTTTATCACTTCTGGTTTAAACTTCCTGCCAAACCATTCATTTGAGCTTCCTGATATCTCTTCTCTCTCTCTTTTCCCCCTACTCTCTCTCTCTCTCTCTCTCTCTCTCTCTCTCTCTCTCTCTCTCTCTCTCTCTCTCTCTCTCTCTCTCTCTCTCTCTCTCTCTCTCTCTCTCTCTCTCTCTCTCTCTCTCTCTCTCTCTCTCTCTCTCTCTCTCTCTCTCTCTCTCTCTCTCTCTCTCTCTCTCTCTCTCTCTCTCTCGCTCTCGCTCTTGTCCTTTATAAGAACACCTCCTTCAACCTGCTGTGATGTCCTCAACATTTTTTTGTACAGACAAATTTCTGAGGCCTCTAACAACTTCCTTGCCTGTTGTCTAATTGTCGATGATTGACTTTGTTATTTCATGCATATATCTACATAAATCTTAATATCTTTTTCGTATTTTGAAATTTCAGCCTTTACAAGATCAAATCTGCTTCCTACCTCAGTTGTACATTTACCATCTGAAGTTAACATCATCATTTTACTGTGACATCAAAATATTCATAACTTTGACTCTTTGTAATGTGTTAGATGTGTCAATGTCTTGATGTAGGTAGACAATTTTCATTTTTTGCTTAAAATGAATTCTAGGATAATCATGTCAAGTACAAGTACATACAAAATGAATGTTATTTTCAAATAAAACTAGCTGATAGTGCATATTTTCTGAACTGATGAAAAGTTGATGCTGTTGTATCCAATCAGAGCAAGAAAGATGTTCCCAGGGTTCATCTACATGAAACAGTTGAAGAACTCAAGAAGTTCAACTCTAGAAGAAAGCTAAAGGTATGAGGGTGTCACATCTCAAATCATTAGCTTTCATTTCTATCTCTCCTTTCTCAACAATAAATGCCCAGAAGCCAAATATTAATAAATAAGCTCACCTGCATTGTCCAAATTGACAGTCTTTTAGGGTGCCAGCACAGTGAGTTCTCTACCTAATTTGTTGTGTGCCAGTACCAGACATTGTTGTGCCAACACAGTGAGTTCTCTACCTATGTTTGTTGTGTGCCAGTACCAAACATTGTTGTGCCAACACTGTGAGTTCTCTACCCATTTTTGTTGTGTGCCAGTACCAGACATTGTTGTGCCAACACAGTGAGTTCTCTACCCATGTTTGTTGTGTGCCAGTACCAGACATTGTTGTGCCAACACAGTGAGTTCTCTACCCATTTTTGTTGTGTGCCAGTACCAGACATTGTTGTGCCAACACAGTGAGTTCTCTACCCATTTTTGTTGTGTGCCAGTACCGGACATTGTTGTGCCAACACAGTGGGTTCTTTACCCATCCATGTTGTGTGCCGGTTTCTGAATTTGCACACCTCATTTTCCTATTCAGTTTTTACACTTATAAACTACATCTCCCTCTTGTGCTTGTCGCTGTTGCATGTAAGATAAGATCTTGCAACATGCATCTGCTGGCATAATTTCACATTATGTTTTTTAATAACCCATACAAATCTCTTCATGTGTGCTTGTGTATTTTTCATGACAATTTTACTACCTTTCCCATAAACATATATATATATGTACATATATAGGTATATAATTGTGTACTTTAGATTAAGTTGCAATTGTATATATTATGTGGCTAGGTTATAATAGTGCATTCTATGTTAGGCTATAATCTATTATTTTAGGTTAAGTTATACTCTTGTAATTTAGATTGCTATATTATGTGTTTTGTGTATTAGGCCATAATCATGTATTTTAGGTTAAGTTATCTCTTGTAATTTAGGTTAAGATGTAATCTTATAGTTTAGGTTGTTATAATCATGTGTTTTAATTTGTGTTATACTATTGTATATTAGGCTAAGTTATAACCTTGTATTTTATATTAAGTTATACTCTTGTATTTTTATTAAGTTATACTCCTGTATTTAAGTTAAGTTATAATTTTGTATATTAGGTTAAATTATACTCCTGCATTTTAAATTAAGTTACCTGCATTTTCAAACTTTTAATCATGTTTAGTGCAGCTGACATTGTTGCATAGTATTGATTTTAATTTTGTGTAGGCAATCATTATTGCAGACTGGTTCCAGATATTTGATTTATTATTTGATTTAATCTGCATAAACATGCCTGAGATATTGTTGTCGCTTTGGTTCCAAATATGGAATAATTTAGTGATTCATAAAACTATGATTACAGTGTGGATTGTGATCAGAATTAGAATGCTATGATTGGTTTGCTGTTCTATTCAGCACCTAAAACATTATTACATGCTAAAAATAAGTTATATCATTTTGTTATCATGTTTGTGTTTTCAGTGGAGTAGTGCTTTTAACTGTTTTGTTCCAGTTGCACTCATAACTTGATTAACTGTTTGTTGTAAGAAGTATGTCTTGTGTTTGGTATTCCTTTCTCACTGAGCTTAATCATTGTGGTTAGCTTCTGATTTGTAGTCAAAGAAAACGTGGTGCTTTCTCTTTTTGAACACATTGTGTTATTTGTAATTGTCTTCAACATAAAATTAATGAAAAACATTGTAAATGTTGCATGATTTAGCATGATATATAGTAACTCTGCAAGAAAATGTATGTGACAAAATGACATCAGCATCATTACCATGTGCCATATAGGTTGGTATAGGTGATCATGTCCTTCCCCAATCTTCTATATACTGTACATTGTATCAGTTCTGATGTTGACTGTTTGCATTGCCATGACACCAAACAACTATCCAGTATTTTCTCTCTTTGTCACCCGTGATCTCTCTTCCCCTTTATTTTGTCAGTTCTAACCAAGTATTCCAACTTTCCTCTTCTCAAGATGTGCCTGAAAAATGTTAATTGTTTCTTTCTGATGATTCTTAAGAGCTCCCTTTTTGTGTTGGCCTCTTTGATAATTTTCTCATTGGTCTTTTTTAGTTGTTCAGGGAACTTTCAACATTCTTCTGAGAAATCCAATCTCTGTGGCCTCTAATCGTCTGTTCATGTGTTTGTTTTCAGTCCTTGATTTGCTTCCATAGGTCAGAATTGGCTCTATATAGCACAGATGAACTCTCTTTCTTACTTATATTGACAAAGATTTATTGTTATAAGTTTTTCATTTTCTGAAATGCTATAGCCTGAGCTATTCTGCTTTTTGACAAAATGACATCAGTGAGCTTGTTAAACTTGAAGTGCCAGAAAACTTCAGATTAATATATGTAATATTTGCAACAAGCAAAATGTTATCAAATGAGATTTGAGTAATTCAAGTGATTGTAGATCATACTAGAACATTAAGAAAAGTGTGTTTAAACATCAAATGTTAACACTTACCATCTCTAGCTCATATTCAATGTTTTCAATTTTTGTTTTCTCAAATGCGTCTTATATGCCATGGTGTGTTGTTGTATCTATACATTTATTGCGCAATATGTCTATAGGGCTCTGTGATGGCTGCAGTTGCTAGTCCCAAATGGATAAATTTCTACAACGATCCATCACCACCAGATGATGATGAGGCCACTTCTGCTGGTGAGTTTTAACATTTCCATTTAATACAATAACTGGTGTTTTGTTTCTTGATCTTGATCCTTCCAGTGCTGTTAGACATCACATAGAACTCATACTGTTAGAATAGAACTCATCTATTCTTGTCGAGAAGTGCAATCTTATCTAATGAGTCGATGCCTGCCAACTGTGCTTCATGATAACACTACAAAATTCTAAAACATTCATGGTTTCCCTACCCAGAGATGTCCATGGGCGAGTCTCAGTGAGATTGGCAGTCTCACCCCAAACCATTACACAGCAAGACAGAAATAAATACATCCTCCATCTTGGATCGTACCGAAAGTGTTGTGTATACAACTCATATTTTTATGTGGAAAAAAAGAGAGAATATTTGCACATGACAAAATTGCTGACACATAAGATAGATAATTGTTGTTTGTCTAATTTGAGCAAAGACTATTTTCCATTATTTACCATACACTTGATTCTGTCATTTTTTCCAGTATGGACTATGCATTCATATACTGTTCATGTGACAATGTGCACGATTAGAACTGGGCTGTGTTTGAGATGTTTGCATTGTGGGCATCCTGTAGATAAATTTGAGGCAGTCAGTTGATAGCTACTGATAGCCACAAGTCGTAATTTAACAAAAACATGGTCTTTATCCGAGGCGCAGGAATTGAGCAAAAAACATCATGTATGTCTCACCAACTGAAAAAAATTATTTGAGAGGTGATAGATGTTGAAAGGATCACTGTATCACAGGTGGTTTAGAGGTGAGATGTTTGTTTCTCGACAAGGTCTCATATTCAAATCCTGTCACAGGTAGTTTGAATTTATTTCTTGGAATCTGTGGTTTCGATATGACTTCAATCTCTCTAGGTCTCTGGGTAGTGAGATGCCTAGCCCTTTTGGATAACAGTGACAAATCAGCATGTTCCATGTGCACTTTGCACACGTTAGAGAACCCTTAGCAGTTAAAAAAAAACAAAATGAGTAGAACAAAAAGCTTTGGAACAATTATTCAAGATGATGGACATGTGTGAAGTTAGTAAATATCTACCTTTTTTGATGAGGGACACCCACTCACACTGCCAGGTGATAAAAAGAAAACAAATATTCACATAAAAGTCAGTCTGTGAAATAGCCCAGTGGCTTAAAGGGGCTTCAACAAAGGTTAAAAGCTGGTGAACCCAAAACAAAGAAACACACACTATTAAACCATTGTTGCTTGCATAAGTTATCATGTTTCTTGACCTCTGTGTGTCTTCACAAAATATCATTTCTAATTGTGATTTCCTGACATTCCCTCAAGCTACCTGCTGTCTTTTCATTCTCTTGCCCATCTATCTCGTCTACCATCTTCCCACATTTGCTAGATGCCTATAGCAAGTGTTCCCTTCTCATGTGAGATGATGATTCTCATTTTCATGATGGTTATAGGCTTTCTATTTTTGTCCTGCCATCTTTTAGAACTTCCTTGTTACTCACTTTAATTGTCTATGTTGGAATGATGTTTAATGGGAAAGAGTAGGCCATACCCAACAATATGGGGCAGTATCTAAAGGTTGTACTTTTGTTCTTGGTATGAAATGAACAGATTAGTTAATGTCCAAACATGATTTGAAAATAGAAAAGTTCAGAGCCAATTATTTTGAAGAAGTTAATGTTAATATATATATATATATATATATATATATATATATATATATATATATATATATATATATATATATATATATATATATATATATATATACATACATATATATATATATATATATATATATATATATATATATATATATATATATATATATATATATATATATATATATATATATATATATATATATATACATACACACACACAAGGCTTGTTCAAAAGGAAACCCATCCCAAAACCAGTGGATTTCTTACAAACATGTGTAAGATACTTCAGTAGGTGTGGCAGACTTAAACAAAGCAATTGGTACACACCAAGGCTCTTTAGAAAAAAAGTCACCATAGGCATTTAGGCACGCCTAGTATCTTAGACACACTTGTGTCACTATACACTGAGTCTTAGACACACACGTGTCACTATACACTGAGTCTTATACACACATGTGTCACTATACACTGAGTCTTAGACACGCTTGTGTCACTATACACTGAGTCTTAGACACATGTGTGTCACTATGCACTGAGTCTTAGACACACTTGTATCACCATACACCGAGTCATAGACACACTTTTCTCACCATACACTGAGTCTTAGACAAACTTTTCTCACCGTGCACTGAGTCTTAGACACACTTTTCTCACCATACACTGAGTCTTAGACACACTTTTCTCACCATACACTGAGTCTTAGACACACTTTTCTCACCATACACTGAGTCTTAGACACACTTTTCTCACCATACACCGAGTCTTAGACACACTTTTTTCACCATACACTGAGTCTTAGACACACTTTTCTCACCATACAGTGAGTCTTAGACACACTTTTCTCACCATACACCGAGTCTTAGACACACTTTTTTCACCATACACTGAGTCTTAGACACACTTGTGTCACCATACACTGAGTCTTAGACACAATTGTCTCACCATACACTGAGTCTTAGACACAATTGTCTCACCTTACACTGGGTCTTAGACACACTTGTGTCACCATACACTGAGTCTTAGACACACTTTTCTCACCATACACTGGGTCTTAGACACACTTGTGTCACCTTACACTGGGTCTTAGACACACTTGTGTCACCATACACTGAGTCTTAGACGCACGTGTCTCACCATACACTGCCTGTATTCGATGATGAATACGACATCCTTCAGCTTTTATGAACTGAATCACAATTTGCTGATCGACATTGAATGCTCTGTGTGTTACACCAGCCATTTTTCCATTGCTCGGAATCTTGACTAATGAATTTTACGTAGAGAATGAACACGTACACAATTGCACATTCATCATTATCGAATATCTTGCCTGTTGGTGTATGTGATAATGTCACTCCACAACTTTTGATATGGACAGTTATTTATCATTTCTGTTGTTAACCTTCTGCTAAGCCATTCTCTTAAGCTGTCTGGTATCTTTTCTCTTTTGCTTCCCTCTATAGCGTCATCCCTCAATCTTCCCAGTTGTCACGATATATTCCAGCTGTTCCCTTCTCATTACATGGCCAAGAATGGTGATTTTTTCTTACTAATATTAGGGGAAAAAACGCACACGCACACACACGCACGCGCACACACATACATATGTAATATGTGTAAGTCCGTGTGTGGACATGGTTTTCCGTTACAGAGTGTTTTGTTTAGAAATATGTCGGTTACCCGCAGTGTGCTGTTTGGATTGATTGTTCTGTTTATGCTTGCTGTGGTTGTTTAACTTCTGGCAGGCTGGTAGACGGTGACATTCTTGTTAAGTGGATAGTTGTCTTATTTTCAATCGGAATTAATATATCAGTGATAGGTCATTGTTTTCACTCCTGCACCGGCGAACGCCTATTTTCGACAGAGACCTTTTATAGTCCAGCTCGTTCATTGCCATGTGAGAGGGCTGGGGAGAGTTCGAAGGCTACGGGAGTAAACTCACATATAAAATCATGAGGGACGGACTCTAAGGCAGTCGGTGCCGTATTATCCATCTTCGGGTTTCCCTACAACTCAGCGTAAGAAGTTGGCTGCACATACCACGTTGCATTTAGAACAGGAGTAAGACAGGGGTACTTACCATATCCCGTATTGTTTATTACCAACATGAGCTACATATGTAAGCTAGCCAATCCTTCGGACACCGATGAGATTAACTAGCTTCTATATACAGATGAAAAGTCACTAATACATGGAAAGGCGTAGAGGGCGTACAAGAACACTTAAATAGACTTAAACAGTACAGGCACTGAATGCAACATGAACAAACATATCAACAAAACAGAAGACAAGAATATCAGAAAAGAGAAACAGAACATGAACATAACAATGGACAATCAAAACAAGTAGATAAGTTTCAATATCTAGAAAGTCTAATGACAAACGGCAATTCACAAATAGCAAAAGTAGACTCAAGATGCAACAAACCTTGTCAAATCATCTGACAACTATCACCACTATTGTCCAACAAGGAAATAACTCTAGAGGCAAAACGGACACTCTACAATACAATCGTCATCCCAACGTTGTGCTACAAATGTCAGTCCTGGACCCTACAATACAATCGTCATCCCAACGTTGTGCTACCAATGCCAGTCCTGGACCCTACAATACAATCGTCATCCCAACGTTGTGCTACCAATGCCAGTCCTGGACCCTACAATACAATCGTCATCCCAACGTCGTGCTACCAATGCCAGTCCGGAAACCCTACAATACAATCGTCATCCCAACGTTGTGCTACCAATGCCAGTCATGGACCCTACAATACAATCGTCATCCCAACGTTGTGCTACCAATGCCAGTCCTGGACCCTACAATACAATCGTCATCCCAACGTTGTGCTACCAATGCCAGTCCTGGACCCTACAATACAATCGTCATCCCAACGTTGTGCTACCAATGCCAGTCCTGGACTCTACAATACAATCGTCATCCCAACGTTGTGCTACCAATGCCAGTCCTGGACCCTACAATACAATCGTCATCCCAACGTTGTGCTACCAATGCCAGTCCTGGACCCTACAATACAATCGTCATCCCAACGTTGTGCTACCAATGCCAGTCCTGGACCCTACAATACAATCGTCATCCCAACGTCGTGCTACCAATGCCAGACCTGGACCCTACAATACAATCGTCATCCCAACGTCGTGCTACCAATGCCAGTCCTGGACCCTACAATACAATCGTCATCCCAACGTCGTGCTACCAATGCCAGTCCTGGACCCTACAATACAATCGTCATCCCAACGTTGTGCTACCAATGCCAGACCTGGACCCTACAATACAATCGTCATCCCACGTCGTGCTACCAATGCCAGTCCTGGACCCTACAATACAATCGTCATCCCAGCGTCGTGCTACCAATGCCAGTCCTGGACCCTACAATACAATCGTCATCCCAACGTCGTGCTACCAATGCCAGTCCTGGACCCTACAATACAATCGTCATCCCAACGTTGTGCTACCAATGCCAGTCCTGGACCCTACAATACAATCGTCATCCCAACGTTGTGCTACCAATGCCAGTCCTGGACCCTACAATACAATCGTCATCCCAACGTTGTGCTACCAATGTCAGTCCTGGACCCTTATGCAGAAACAATAAGAACAGTAACCGCTATCGAGATTAAATGTGTTAGACAAATGACAGGAAATAGCCTGAGAGATAATATCAGTAATGAAGAAGTGAGGAAAACAAGCTAGGAATATTTCCTCCCAATGCACACATAACGATGCAACTACTATAATGGTTTGGCCAAGTGGTAAAACAGAAAGATCAACACACAACATAACAAGCCTTTAATAAATGTTGCAAGAATACCAAACTTAACGGCCGGCTGTGAAAAGGATGGATTGTTGGGATATTAGAAAACTGAGAAACATACCAGTAAGAAAAGCGAACAGAAGAGCAACAGACATTAGATTATGTCTCCTCTCGTTGATGAAAGGCAAATTACAACGAAAAAAAAGAAGAATGCACACAATAGCTGACATTTCTTACACATGACAGAATGACTAACTTGTTTAGTGTGAGAAAACAAAGGCATAGTTGGACGGTTAAAAGTAGCTCATATGTCCAGATGGCAGACACATCTCTGATATGTCCAAATGTTACTTTTAGCTGTCATTGTCGCAATGGATAACCGCAAAAATTAAATATTGAAAAGACTGAGTTCTCTCTATTCAAACTCATATCACTCAACAACCTATGTTGATCTATTTCTGAAAGTTAACCAAGTCCTCTTTCACGCCATATACGAACTTCACAAATCAGGGCTGCATCATTAGAATGTAAAGTGGAAGGAATGAAAGTGGGAGTCTTGTCTTGTAACAAGGTCGCAGTATTAGAGAAGTTAAAAGAGATAAATGTAGCCAATTAATACATTGTGTGTGTGTGTGTGTGTGTGTGTGTGTGTGTGTGTGTGTGCGTGCGTGCGTGCGTGCGTGCGTGTGTGCGTGCGCGTGCGTGCGTGCGTGCGCGTGCGTGCGTGCGTGCGTGCATTCTTGTGCATATGTCTGTGTGCAATCGTCTGTGTGCAATCATGTGTTTGTATGCGAGGAGTGGTGCTATTTGTAAGCTTCATGGTACATTTGAAAGAAAGTCATTGTGGGTATTTTGTTGTGTGTTTGCTTTGTAAAATGATTATAGGTGTATTAATTGTTGTTTACTATTTCTTGTTAAAGTTTATAATTGCAGTGTTTTGTTTGTTCAATAGTATGTGTTTGTGTAGATGTTAAAATCATGTTCAGATATAGACTTGAACTTTTGTTATACAGTTGTCATTAGTAGTTCTAAGCCAATGTCCTTGAAATTGTGCATTTTCCCCAAAAAATATTTCTCAATAAATGGTGTCAGTAATCTAGGTTCAATTGCAGCTGAAGTTGTTTCATCAATCCTTCCAGATGTCTGACTGAGTAATTTGATTTTTTTTGTTCATTCCTCTCGTCTTTCATTGCTTTGCCTCCAGTCGTATTCTGGTAACCGTTGAAGACAGGGCATCTGTCAGCAGAGGGTTGGATCAATGTGCAATATTCTGAGTGTTTTGTTCAGCTATTGACAAGACAAAGGATGTGTTGTATCTCAGTGCCAATAAAGTTCTCAGCATTAAGTGTTGAGGCAATACAAATTGCAATGGGAGGTGGGATGATGTTAGATGGGTGTGCCAATATTGTGAGTATTTTGTTCAATTATGTTGATACATGTCGTTGAAGGTCACTTCCCTGGGAGCCGCATGAGCGTGAATGTTATTTCGATAATGAAGAGTTACCCAATGTCAGCATCCCCGTGTCTCTCAGGCTCAACGGACCCAGTGACGACAAGTCGGCTTGAATAGGGAATGGATGCAGTCACCGGTCAGACCGCCTGGTCTTATTATAAACCTCTCGCTAGAAATGATATTGTGTCAATTAGTCATTTTTACTAATGTTCCCGTTCGTTTTGCTCAATTCACAGAATGTTCCATAAACTGACAAAGTTGTCTTTTACAGTTGTCTGAGATGCATCAACATTTGTTTTAGTCCGCTACAAGAAGCGGCTGTTGTTTTGGTCGATGTGCATGTTGTAGCTGGGTTGTTCCGCAAATAAAAGCTGATTCCCAGCTGGAACCAACCATGAATCAAGCTGTTCCCCCATAATAAATGATACAACAATATGAAATGACTGAACATTATTGTAACATTGAATGTTAGTGACACAAACAATTCGTAGTTAAACCAAGTTTACACTACAGAACTAACAGCATGCCACGACTGGAACTAAGGGGGTACGTTTTGTTCTCTCTTCCACCAAGGAGCTGTGTCGCAGGTGCTCGACTCCCTTGAAGAGATCCAGCTTCTCACTGATTGTGTCCATTCCAAGACCATACCGATTTCCTCCTGCAAGTCTTCCAAGATTCCAAACTTGTGGCCTTACTTAATGTAAGTACATCTCCCGTGCCCCCCCCCCTCTCTCTCTCTGTGTCTCTATCCTCTCTCTGTCTCTCTCTCTCGCTATATTTTTCTCCTCACATTATCTCCCCCCTCCCAAACATATGTCAGTGTTTACTGCCGCTTTGATCCATTCATGTGCGGGCTTTTGAAAGCAATCATATGTTTATCATTATATTTGTTGTTATCATATTGTATTCGTATGTATTGTTTCCACTCTTATTTTTTTTCTCTCTATTATCTTACACACGAATATGCACATACACAAATATGCATTCATTGTTTGTTTGTTTGTTTGTATATGTGCCTGTCGAGTGTCAAAGGAAGGGGACAAAATCTGGCCCTAGTTTCAATACCTTCAACGTAGTAAGATGTATTCATTTATTACATCCCGATCTTGTATTACATTCCACTCTTTTATTATATCCCTTTTTTTTAAAAAAAGTACATCCCGATCTTGTATTACATTCCACTCTTTTATTATATCCCATTTTTTTAAATTACATCCCGATCTTGTATTACATTCCACTCTTTTATTAAAACCCAATCGTTTATTACATCTCAATTTCTGAGATTTTTTCTTTGTTCTTTTTTTTGTGTGGTGCCCTCTGTAAAGGTAGTATGAATTTTTGGACGAACTCTGTCCACCATATTTGAAGAACGGTTGATTTAATCCATTCGGCGGGCACCCGCACTCTCAATATTTCTAATGTCGCGACAAGAATCCCCAAATTAAACTCTGACCGATAACAATCTTCTTACTCTATGTACTGTAGGTCTGATCAAACACCACACTACAGTCTCATTGTATACTATCATCGATAGTTATCTCTGCTTTCCTCTGAGTAATTCATATCAATTGTTTTATCTGACACTTTCTATCACGTTGCACCTCCCTCTTATCTGTTCTTGTTTGTAAACGGTGTCCGAACAATTTACCTGCTCGGTGAACACGGCAGTTTTAGTCAAATATAATTTACTAATAAGATATATCCTTGCAATTTAATTAGCATCATATTCGCAACGTCGCATAGGCGGACACTTAATATAGCATATAGAAAGTGCTTAGATTTGTACTTTGTATTGGTATATTGTTACTAAATTAAACTATGTCGACTTCAGTCATACCTATTTGGTGTGTGTGCTTTTTTGTTTAATTGGCTCGCGTTTAATGAAATAATGTTCTCGCCCCTGCCTGTTGCCAGCAAGAGGCCGTGATTTACCCAATGTAAGAAGCAGATGCTGATAACAGATTCCGTTACATAATACCCTGTTTGTATGTGGGTGTGTGAGTGGATGTGTGCCTGCGTGGCGGACGTGTCTGCGTGCATATGCATGTGTGTGTGTGTGTGTGTTCGAGCAGCAGGTGAAATAGTACTCTTCATGATGAGTAGTACCGCTCATGAACCAAAGGGCAGCAATTTGACAGGAACATATAGAAGTTGAGAGGCATCACAGAAGCCAGAATTCTGACATTAAAGACCAGCATCTTATTTATGGATGCATTGTTTTTCTTGGGATAAGTTCGATTTGAAATAACCGTTGCAGCTCTAGAAAACACACCCTAACATCCATATTATTGCAGTATATTGTGGGGATTTTGCAGTTCTGTCGATGCACGAGACTTCCTAACGCCAGCTCCCTGCATCAAATCAGAACAAAACTAGACTGATGATGCTGCGTGGGAACGATTGATCTCTCTCACACACACACACACACACACACACACACACTTTCTATATCTTCCATAAACCCACACAATCGTGATCTATTATTATATTTTGTATACATTCTCACAAACTCCGTGAACAAAATAAATTCGCTGAATATGAATAGGCCATCAGAAATATAAAAACTGCATCGTTTCAAAGGGCTGGCTAAATCTTATTTACATTTTTTTAAAATGAATCCATCTCTATATTCCCCATTCCCTGTGATATATGCAAGGGGAATTGAGATTGTAGAATACAGTTAGTTATTTGGATTGCTTCGGCCAGGGAACACGACTATGTCGATTAAAACGATTTTGACGGTCTCTCTGTCACAGCCGCTCATCTGTCACCATTGTTGTGTTATCGGGCTGAGTTCCTTTGTCGCATACCTTCATGTCGTTAATAAGATGGATTAACCATTTTTTTTTTTCAAATTTGAGCTTTAAAAATCCCTTTTAATGACCCCTTACATCATCTATATTTCTCTTTCATATTACAAGTAATCTCTCTTACACTCTCCTCTATTCATGAATCTCTCACCCCCTTATAAATCTGCATTTTAAATTCATGTTCCTAAATAGATCTCTCAAAAACTCCTTCCTAAATACTTGTATTTCAAAATGATCCATTTGCATCTCTCTCTCTCTCTCTCTCTCTCTCTCTCTCTCTCTCTCTCTCTCTCTCTCTCTCTCTCTTTCTCTCTCTCTCTCCTCCAAATGCTATTCTTAAAATAGTTTATCTCCAAAAACTCTCACTTACATTCCTCCCCCTTATCTAAATATTTAAAAAATTGTTGTTATTTGAAATGATCTCTCTTATATGTCTCTTCTCTCTAAAAGTGGCCATTGAAATTTTGTAACCTCAAATTATTTAACTTAAATCTTACATACGTCACTTTTAATAAATGTATGTCTTAAATTAATGTATACGCATAGCTCCAAGTTATTTATCTTGCATACGTCTCATTCCCTAAATGTTAACTCCAAGTTATTTATCTTACATATGTCTCATTCCCTAAATGTTTACAACTCCAAGTTATGTATATTGCATACGCCCCATTCCCTAAATGCTTACCGTGCCAAGTTATTTATCTTACATGCATCTTATTTCCTAAATATTTACAACTCCAAGTTGTTTATCGTACATACGTCTCATTCCCTAAATACTTACAACTCCAAGTTATTTATCGTATGTACGTCTCATTCCCTAAATACTTACAACTCCAAGTTATTTATCGTATGTACGTCTCATTCCCTAAATACTTATAACTCCAAGTTATGTATCTTATGTACGTCTCATTCCCTAAATACTTACAACTCCAAGTTATTTATCCTACATACGTCTTATTCCCTGGTGTCCGTTAGCGCAATCGATAGGCGGTTGGCTTACCACGGCAACAGCCGGGTTCGTACCCTGGCGAGGACACCTGGGTTTTACTAATTCCCTAAAAATTAGTAGGAGCCGCGATAGCTCAGTGGTTAGTGAACTGGACTACTACGGACAAGGGGTAGGGTTCGATCCCAACCGACGGCTCCGGGTTCACCCAGCCTTAAATGGGTACCGGATTTTTTTCTGGGAAAGTAAAAGCAGCACGGGCGTAATACCGACCACATTACCCCAAAAATCATGTGCTGAAGGTCTGTAAAATATAGGGTCACTAACACCATATTTCCCTATACGCCACTCGGCGTGACGGGGGTACTTTACTTTTTTACTTACGTCTTATTCCCTAAATACTTACAACTCCAAGTTATCTATCTTACATACGTCTTATTCCCTAAAAGCTTACCACTCCAAATTATTTAGATTGCATACGTCTTATTCCCTAAATACTTACAACTCCAAGTTATTTATCTTACATATGTCGTATTCCCTAAATACTTACAACCCCAAGTTATTTATCTTACGTCTCATTCCCTAAAAGCTTAAAACTCCAAGTCATTTATCTTACATACGTCTCATTCCCTAAATACTTACAACTCCAAGTTATTTATCTTGCACATGCCTTATTCCCTAAATACTTACAACTCCAAGTTATTTATCTTACATACGTCTCATTCCCTAAATGCTTACCACGCCAAGTTATTTATCTTACATACGTCTCATTCCCTAAATGTTAACTCCAAGTTATTTATCTTACATATGTCTCATTCCCTAAATGCTTACAACTCCAAGTTATATATATTGCATACGCCCCATTCCCTAAATGCTTACCGTGCCAAGTTATTTATCTTACATGCATATTATTTCCTAAATATGTACAACTCCAAGTTGTTTATCGTACATACGTCTCATTCCCTAAATACTTACAACTCCAAGTTATCTATCTTACATACGTCTTATTCCTAAAAGCTTACTACTCCAAATTATTTAGCTTGCATACGTCTTATTCCCTAAATACTTACAACTCCAAGTTATTTATCTTACATACGTCTTATTCTCTCAATACTTACAACTACAAGTTATTTATCTTACATATCTCATTCCCTAAATGCTTACCACTCCAAGTTATTTATCTTACATACGTCTCATTCCCTAAAAGCTTACCACTCCAAGTTATTTATCTTACATACGTCTCATTCCCTAAAAGCTTACCACTCCAAATTATTTAGCGTGCATACGTCTTATTCCCTCAATACTTACAACTCCAAGTTATGTATCTTACATACGTCTTATTCCCTCAATACTTACAACTCCAAGTTATGTATCTTACATATGCCTTATTCCCTAAATACTTACAACTCCAAGGTATTTAAGTTGCATACGCATTATTCCCTAAATGCTTACCACTCCAAGTTAGTTATCTTACATATGCCTTATTCCCTAAATGCTTACAACCCCAAGTTATTTATCTTACATACGCCTTATTCCCTAAAAGCTTACCACCCCAAGTTATTTATCTTACATGTGCCTTATTCCCTAAAAGCTTAAAACTCCAAGTTAATAATCTTACATATGCCTTATTCCCTAAATGCTTACCACTCCAAGTTATTTATCTTACATACGTCTCATTCCCTAAAAGCTTACAACTCCAAGTTATTTATCTTACATACGCCTTATTCCCTAAAAGCTTACCACCCCAAGTTATTTATCTTACATGTGCCTTATTCCCTAAAAAGCTTACAACTCAAAGTTATTTATCTTACATACGCCTTATTCCCTAAATGCTTACTACTCCAAGTTATTTATCTTACATACGCCTTATTCCTAAAAGCTTACCACTCCAAGTTATTTATCTTACATACACCTTATTCCCTAAAAAGCTTACAACTCAAAGTTATTTATCTTACATACGCCTTATTCCCTAAAGCTTACCACTCCAAGTTATTTATCTTACATACGCCTTATTCCCTAAATGCTTACTACTCCAAGTTATTTATCTTACGTACGCCTTATTCCCTAAAAGCTTACCACTCCAAGTTATTTATCTTACATACGCCTTATTCCCTAAAAGCTTACCACTCCAAGTTATTTATCTTACATACGCCTTATTCCCTAAAAGCTTACCACTCCAAGTTATTTATCTTACATACGCCTTATTCCCTAAAAGCTTACCACTCAAAGTTATTTATCTTACATACGCCTTATTCCCTAAAAGCTTACCACCCCAAGTTATTTATCTTACATACGCCTTATTCCCTAAAAGCTTACCACTCCAAGTTATTTATCTTACATGTGCCTTATTCCCTAAAAGCTTACTACTCCAAGTTATTTATCTTACATACGCCTTATTCCCTAAAAGCTTACCACCCAAGTTATTTATCTTACATGTGCCTTATTCCCTAAAAGCTTACCACTCCAAGTTATTTATCTTACATGTGCCTTATTCCCTAAAAGCTTACCACTCCAAGTTATTTATCTTACATGTGCCTTATTCCCTAAAAGCTTACCACTCCAAGTTATTTATCTTACATGTGCCTTATTCCCTAAAAGCTTACCACTCCAAGTTATTTATCTTACATGTGCCTTATTCCCTAAAAGCTTACCACTCCAAGTTATTTATCTTACATGTGCCTTATTCCCTAAAAGCTTACCACTCCAAGTTATTTATCTTACATGTGCCTTATTCCCTAAAAGCTTACCACTCCAAGTTATTTATCTTACATGTGCCTTATTCCCTAAAAGCTTACCACTCCAAGTTATTTATCTTACATGTGCCTTATTCCCTAAAAGCTTACCACTCCAAGTTATTTATCTTACATGTGCCTTATTCCCTAAAAGCTTACCACTCCAAGTTATTTATCTTACATGTGCCTTATTCCCTAAAAGCTTACCACTCCAAGTTATTTATCTTACATGTGCCTTATTCCCTAAAAGCTTACCACTCCAAGTTATTTATCTTACATGTGCCTTATTCCCTAAAAGCTTACCACTCCAAGTTATTTATCTTACATGTGCCTTATTCCCTAAAAGCTTACCACTCCAAGTTATTTATCTTACATGTGCCTTATTCCCTAAAAGCTTACCACTCCAAGTTATTTATCTTACATGTGCCTTATTCCCTAAAAGCTTACCACTCCAAGTTATTTATCTTACATGTGCCTTATTCCCTAAAAGCTTACTACTCCAAGTTATTTATCTTACATGTGCCTTATTCCCTAAAAGCTTACCACTCCAAGTTATTTATCTTACATGTGCCTTATTCCCTAAAAGCTTACTACTCCAAGTTATTTATCTTACATGTGCCTTATTCCCTAAAAGCTTACCACCCCAAGTTATTTATCTTACATGTGCCTTATTCCCTAAAAGCTTACTACTCCAAGTTATTTATCTTACATGTGCCTTATTCCCTAAAAGCTTACTACTCCAAGTTATTTATCTTACATGTGCCTTATTCCCTAAAAGCTTACCACTCCAAGTTATTTATCTTACATGTGCCTTATTCCCTAAAAGCTTACTACTCCAAGTTATTTATCTTACATGTGCCTTATTCCCTAAAAGCTTACCACCCCAAGTTATTTATCTTACATGTGCCTTATTCCCTAAAAGCTTACTACTCCAAGTTATTTATCTTACATGTGCCTTATTCCCTAAAAGCTTACTACTCCAAGTTATTTATCTTACATACGAAAACTGAACGAAAAGAATCGTAGACGCTCTAGGAATAGTCTCCAAAAGCGAGCAACCCGTCACAAAAATGAGAGTCATGTCACTAATCATGCTCCAATAAAAAATACCCCAGCGATATATGGACACGAGTATTCACAGATGGATCCGCAACTGAAGCATCAAAAAAGGGAGGCAGTGGCAGTTATATAACCTACCAAAATGGACAGACATAATCACGCCCTCTTCCAACCGAAGAAGGTGCACTCATTTCAGAGTAGAAGCAAGGACACTCAATACAACCCTACACGCTCTCAACAAATCAAGAAGTGATAACTCTAAAAAAAATGTCGTCCTCGATGGTGCTAGGTTAGTAATACAGACTCATTCAGAAAAGGAGGAAAATACGATGTCAGAAAAGACAGAACTAGTCCTACAGTAAATACCAGCACATTGTGGCATCCCTGAAAATTAGAGAGCAAGCGAATTCGCAAAAACAAGTGGGAACCTTCCAGTCCAACCAACCCTAGAGCTTCAAAGAAATAAAACAGTCATGGAACAAGCTAAAGAAAACAGAATATAAGGAGTTACATGAAACTATAAGCCTGAACACTACAGCTAATGAGACATCAGAATCGTGTGGAAGGAGCTACAAGAAGGGAGCGGAGAACATCAAGTTCTGCTGCTATAAAGGAGACTTGCCTTGCTATCCCAGAATTGCCTTAAATGGAATCACTGTAGTTGAAAACTTCTCCTCTTGTGTAAACTACACATTCACATCTAAGAGTGAATCAGTGAAGGTCACAAAATCATATTCTCTCTGTGGTTTTACTAACTACAGGTCATGTGGCTTCTGTTGGATTGGAAATGACAAATTACCACCACTGTGTGTCTATATGTTTGGAATTGGAGTCATCAATGACGGCCTAATATCATCAAGTGCTATGACGATCATCAATTTCGGGAGGACGTGAACTCCCATGGTATATGGTGGATAGGCGGCAGGAACCATTGAAGGCTATTTCTGAAAAGTGTTCCTTCTTGCAGTTTCCTCATATTCCAAGTCCGGCTTGTTGCAGGAGCTACTGAGTTAAGTGCTCTGTGCACACCGTGAGCTGTGTGTCTCATCCGTTTTGATCCTGCTTCGATATCCCGCTTGTTTACGATGAATGATGATATCGTATGACATGGAACAGTTGGCTGTGTTCACTTTCTGCGCGGTTTCGCCTTATGTCTTTTGGCGTGTGCTGAGACTGCTACGATGGGGACTACAGTTACCTTTCTTTGGGAGATGAGTTGGTAATTCGGATGATTCCACTGGCACGGGCGGTTGAGCAATTATGGATTTTAATTCGTTTGCTGTGATGCCGAGGCCTTCAATAACCAATAACCAATAACACTACAGCTTTAAAACAAATGTAGCAGACTTGAGCAGACCAAGATACTCAGAACAGGTCACTGTAGCCTCGGCACACCTACACAATATAGAAATCAGTGACTGTGTTGCATGCAACCGTGGAGCATCTAAACTCCGGAACATATCCTACACGACTGCACTACCATTAACACCCTAATAACATAAATACTGCATGCAGAAGCAACTCTGCATGGTAAACTATGGGGAACCGGTGAAGACCTCAAACCTTTTTTGTGACTCATGCTGGTCTAAATGCATAACAGTAGCTGGTCGATGAAGAAGAATGATTGATCTTCACCAAGTGTCCTAAATACATGCTTATACCGCCACATGATCGCACTTATGCTTCTCTATTCCCAAATGCATGTATTTGACCCATGGACTCTCCACATGATCGCACTTAACGGCTGTTTTTCTTAGAATGCATTTCTTGGAAACTCCACTTCCCAAACATACCTACGTACATCCTCCTTTTCCCTACGATCTGTATCATGTGCTTCCACCTACAAACGATCCTACTTGCTTTTTGTGTCCAAATGATCCTACCAGCATTATGTCTCCAAATGATCTAATCTTTGATCATTCGGTATCCAAGTTGCTTTCGCTATCCTCGAATAATCCACCCAATACCAGCCCCCCCCCAATCTCAGTCCTCCCTACACTGTCAAGGACAAATATTATTGAGCGCAAGAACTCGCTTGCTGGTCACGCTTAGACCCCACAGACATGTGATTAATCGCAACTATATCAGCCCTCGCTTAAAACCGACTTTCTACAAAATTCTGCTCACACTGCCCATATCTAAATGTCGTGAATGTCTTGGCTAATCCTACAGGAAGTCTTGTGAATAATATGTAAGCTTTTATTTTTTTTTTGCTTTCTAGTTTCTTTCCCAAGAACGTCTTCGTGATTGTGTCCCCCATTGTGCCCATTACCATGTACTTACAGTATGTTATTTTACTAGTGCACGTTTTAGTGAATACCAGTGCAATTGTACTCCCAAAATGACACAGTTCAAGTCATGTTTTTGCTTGACAGCTTTGACACGATATTGACAGTATCGTCAAGCAGAGTCGACGTCACGAGTAACTGAGCAGTGATCATTACATGGATGACGTCACTCTGCTTCGTGTCTGAATGATTATAATGGAAGCAACGGTTAATGCTGCAAGCAGGGGCGTGTGTTTATTTGCTGGAAATGATCAGCTCTCTCGAATATAAATCGTTTGTACTTTAATCACTGAGATACCAGACCTTTCATAAGAAAAGCGATTGACTTAATGTTGAGTTTGTGCTCCGAAAAAAAAATGAAAATAAAGTATTTATAATGTTCGATGTGCAATTTTTGTGGATATTTTCCATTTGCAATGAGAATGATCCGTCAACTAAACTAAACTAAACTAAACATGAATAAAATATAACTAAATATAACTAAATATAGAATAAAGGGATGCAATTATTTCTGAATATAACAATGTTCACAGACTCCCCACCCTGCCCTCATGTTGTATGGAACCATAGTGGTATGTTCAGTTACAAGCTTGGAAGCCGACACCAGTGTAGTTAGCTGTAACTAGATAACCTTGACGCATCGTCCTTCCTCTGTCTCTCTTTCAAGGGAATTATTGGCTATAATTTGCTGTTTTGCTTCCTTGGTCCACACTGGATCTGTCTCTGACATCAGTACAATCTGGCTGATGTGCTCCAGCACTTTGGTTCAAATGTCTACTAATCGCATCAACAAGGTCAAACATAGGTATGTCTAATTGGCTCTATCTAGCTATAGTTCATGATATTGTATCTATCCTTAGCTGCCTTCACGTTCTGTCTTCCGTCCTACTGATTTAACACATACTAGTGTCGTTCGTCAAGTCTAGGCGTCTCTGTTTCAATGAAAAGATAGTATTTTAATGTCCCCATCCGTACTGCATAAGTAATTCGTTAAGGCATAGAAGTGCAAATGAATGCATACAAATGCAAAGCTGCAGTCAAAGCTAAATGTGAGGGAGAATTGAAAAAAAAAAGAAGAAAAAATGGTATGGTAAAAGCTTTACGTGAGTGATAGACGACACCGATTTGAACGACGTTTCGGCTCAATAGGGCTCAGCAGGAACAAACAAACAACACGCACACACAGATATGTAAATAAATACAACTAATCCTACATAGCTAACTAGTAATGAAACATCCAAAACAAAATAATCGAAACTAGTTTAAGAAATAACACATTTCTTCTATGTGTCGTGGACCGTGGTCAGAATGGGAAAGAGAGAATCACACGGGTGTAGCTGTAATTATACCCTGCTGGTCAAGACCGCGTGAAGGGTTCTAAAAATATGCGAGTGGGGGGAACGCTATCAACTGCAAAGACACTGACAATGTCTAAAAATATCAAAGGGTCCACAAATACATGTATGCACACACGCACACAGATGCGTGTATACATGTATACACGTACAAACAGACATATATATATATATATATATATATATATATATATATATATATATATATATATATATATATATGCATATGCATACCAATACCCATACATATGAACACATACATGCATATGCACACCCATACGTGGACAATCATATATGTGTAGAAACGTGCGCATAATGCCCACATTACCAGAAGAGTGCACACCGAGGTCAGTGTGCAAACACAAAGGAGAAATAATAGAACAGTAGAATAACAAGTACTCAAAAGGCGGAAAGAGTGAGATGTCTGAGAGTGAGGTACAGTAAAAACATATAAAGGCACCGAAAAAGGGGTATAGGAGACCACCAAAGTGTTCCAGTGTGGACTAGTGGTGGAGAATTATGAATAGCATGGCATAGTGGATAGACTAAAGTGCCCAAACATGGGCAGCAGAGAAGGCTATGCAATAGGGAAGGAGCAACTAACGGGAAACTATGTGTACGAATGAGATAGATTCATGCCTCATGGAGTCAGCGAACCAAACTGGACTATGAGGCGATTCTCCAAGGCAAACCGGCTGCGGTCGCCAGAGTGACAAAGGATAATACCAGTGATACGAATGTCGTCTCTGACCTTATGGTCTGAGAAGTTGAAATGGGAAGACACTGGGGTACCAGTATTCTGTTGAACATCTCGAAGATGTTCACAAAATCTTTCTCCCTAATCACTTCCCAGACTCGCCAATATAAGTCATGTGGCATCGTTGACATATGATGGCATAAATGATGTTACGGGACACACATGTGAAGCCATGCTGACCTCGAACCGTCCATTAGGGAATAAGACAAAGTCAGTGGCCAAATTTCTGTCGCGTTTGAAGGCGATCATAGGGGGATCAGAAAGGAGAATGGAACGATAGCGGTTGAGTATCTTCACATCAGCCAAGTTGTGAAGATGATAGGTGAGGGAGAGTACAGTTCTCTCGGGGACTGGGGGGGGGGGGGGGTTGGAAGGAGTGAGTGCCTCGGGGACGAAAGATAAGGAGGACCTGCTAGTCGATTTGAAGGCAAACTGGAGGATCGAATCTGGATAAAGCCGGTGGCTAAAGAAACATAACCTAAGGTGAGCCTGTTGGAGGAAATCTTGGTCATCCTGGCAGATGCGACGAAGACGCAATAACTGTGAGAACAGAATCGAATCGCAAGAAGGTGATGAAGTATAGAGAAGATAGCAATGGGCGTCTGTGGGTTTATGGAAAACCGAGATGTGGAGGCCACAAGTGCCCAGGGAAACAATAAGTTCTAGGAAGGTAACAGAGAAAGTGGATATGCAAAATGTGATCATGATAGCTTTGTGTTAGCTGCCGATGTAGTCGATAAACCTGGAGACGTCATCCTCAGGTAGATTGGTAAGTCCGAAGCAGTCATCAATGTACAGTATCAATGTACAGGTTTATAATGGGAAAGGGACCTTGATACGAATTGAGAATTTGATATTCAAAGTAACCCATAAATAGGTAAGCATAGCTTGGGCCCATCTTAGTGCCCATGGCTACTCCACTAACTTTGTCATAGAAGTCACCATTGAACTCAAAGGTGTTGAGGTTGAGTACTAGCTCAGTAAGGTGGAAAAGAGTGGCAGTATCAACAGAGGGGTGTTGCCTCTGTTCAAGAAAGAACCGTAGAGCTAGGAGGTCGTCGGAGTGAGGAATAGAGGTGTAGAGAGAACAAACATCAAGGGCGAAAATTCGGTAAGAGCAACCCAGGGAGAGAGAGATGGAAGAGAAGATCCTCAAGGCATGATTATTGTCTTTGAAATATGAGGGACGACTAACTACCATGGGCTGGAAGACACTATCTAGATAGTCAGATATGTGTTCAGTCGGGCAAGTACTCGCTGACACGATGAGACGTCTTGGATTGTCGATTCAGTGTCTTTGCAGTCGAGGTAAACTAGACAGCGTTCCCCCTCCCCCGCGCATATTTTTAGAACCCTTTACACGGTCTTGACCAGCAGGGTATAATTACAGCTACACCCGCGTGACTCTCCCTTTCCCATTCTGACCACGGTCCACGACACAGGGAACAAGTGTTTCATTTCTTAAACCAGTTTCGACTATTTTGTTTTGGAAGTTTTATTACTAGTTAGTTATGTAGGATTATTTTTATTTACTTACATATCTGTGTGTGTGTGTGTGTTGTTTGTTTGTTCCTGCTGAAGGCCTATTGAGCCGAAACGTCGTTCGGTGTCGTCTATCAATCACGTAAAGCTTTTACTATACCATTTTTTTTTAATTTTGTATTTTTCAATTCTTCCCCCCCCCCTTTTGCATAAGTAATGCTAGCGTTATTTGGCCACCAGTCAGACTTTTTGCAAGCCGATATTGTAGCTAGCATTTCTCACCGCTCTAAACACACCCCCCCCCCAAAAAAAAAAAAAAAAAAATAATAATAATGATAATAATAATAATTTGTAATATGCATTGCCTTCCGTTCTCTGCTCCGATGAGCAATCACGCCTTCTAGCATGTATCATTGAACAAACGTCTCTTGCTTGCAAGTGCATCTGTCACCACCTTTTCTCTCCTTGCTACCTTGTCTATTGAAGTGTCACAATGTATATTTTGTATGTACTCTTTTGTTGCATCTGTAGTTGTTTGTTCACTCATAGTTCTTCTCTCTCCCCGTCTTTATATTTTCATCTCTTTGTGTATAAATTTTTCTTTACCAAATGCGTGTGCATCTACCCTGTATTAGAACGATGCCAGCGGGACTTCAACTCAATACTAACAACACAGAACCTCACATTTCCTGATAATAAATAATTGATCAAGTCTATAGCATCCTTTTATTGAAGGAATGTCAAATGTTAATTCAGCTGAACATTACTCCAGTTTATCACTGTTTGCCATTTAGTATGTTTTCTTCATCATGGCTCTCTCCTGCTGGGAACAATAAGCATAGATGCCAGCAACATCAAGAACGCTGGCCCACAGCGTCCATTAATAGTCAAAGATCGTATCGTTGGACAAAGTGCCTAACATGTGACTTATAATATGTTCAGACTATTTTTTTAATTGAATTCTGACAAATTTGAAACCATGTTTCCAAAAAAAAAAAAATGTATATGCTCGTGGCTATTTACCTGAAGATAGGATTCACTAAATCTCTAATAGCTGCCAATGTGTTTACTATGCGCCTATATGTGTGGCACAGCTGTCAATGTGTTTACTATGCGCCTATATGTGTGGCACAGCTGCCAATGTGTTTACTATGCCACTAAACATTTTCTAATGAAACAATGAAGCCAAGTCGATTACAAGAGCATCTTGCAACAAAATATTCAAATGATAAAGATAAGCCCTTGGTATGTTTTCAAGTATTGTTTAAAAAAACTTCAAATCGGTGTACAATAACGAAAATCTTCAATGTGATCATAATCTTCGATTGACTTTATGAGATCAATAGTAGACACACACACAAGAAAATGAAGCCAACAGTCACAACATAAATGATTTCGATATTTGGATGACACAGTCTTAATAGCAGAGACAGAGAATGAACTGCAAGAAATGATAGACATAATAGTAAAAGAAAGCAACAAGAAAGGTCTCAGTCTGAATAGTAAGAAAACAGAAGTAGTGGTCATATCGAAGAAACATTCACCGCCACCATGCAGCATAAAAATAAACTGGACAAATTTGAAACAAGTGCAACGTTTGAAATAACTAGGCACGATAATAACATCAGATGGAAGACGCACCACATAAATAAATAGCAGAATAGCTCAGACCAAAAAAATATCATTTCAGAAAATCGAAAATATTTTATGCAACAAATCTATGTCAATAGAAGTGAGAAAGAGAGTTCATCGGTGCTATATAGAACTAATTCATACCTATGGAAGCGAATCATGGACAGTAGAAAAACATGAAAAGATGATTAGAGGCCACTGAGATGGGAGTTCTCAGAAGAATGTTGAAAGTTCTCTAGACAGCTAAAAAGACCAATGAGGAAATTCTCAAAGAGGCCAACACAAAAAGGGAGCTCCTAAGAAACATCAGAAACAAACAATAAACATTTTTTTTCGGGCACATCTTGAGAAGAGGAAAGTTGGAATACTTGGTTACAACTGACAAAACAGAGGGAAAGAGAGATCACGGACGACAAAGAGATAAAATACTGGATAGTTGTTTGGTATCATGGCAATGTAAACAGTCAACAGCAGAACTGATACAGTGTACGGTAGATAGAAGATTGTGGAAGGACATGATCACCTACGCCAACCGGTATGGCACATGATGATGCTGATGCTCACTCTGTCGTCAACTCAGATCGCAAGTTTGGAAGGGTTCAGAATAGAAGTCTGAAGGTTGGTCTCGGTTCCGTTCAACGAGGTACTTACTTGATTTACGGAACATTTAGAGTGCGACATATATCTGCTCAGGTTCGGGCTTATTTGAACGTTGTAAGGAACATTAATCATATCTTTCATTCAGAATTGGGTGCAACCAGGGGCAGGTGCCTCAGGCGTGGAAAATCCTGGATGGCCGAGGTTGAGGAATTCATAAGAAGATTATGTGACCTCAATGACGTTAGGACTGGCAATGATTTGCTACCAGTTACAGCGTAGAAAAAGGTTGAAGAGTTATGTGTTAGACAAAGGATAGGAAACAGCCTGAGAGATAAGATCAGAAATGAAGAACTGAGAAAAAAGTTAGGAATAACTCCCGCCATGGAATACATAAATAAACAACAGATACAATTGTTTGGCCTCGTATCAAAGTAGAAAGATACAACACAACGAGCATTCAATAAACGTTGCGAGAACACCAGACCTAAGGGTCGACCACAAAAAAAAAAACATAGATTGATGAAATATAGAAACACTAGGAAACATAACAGCAGCAGAGGCGAACAGATGGCCAGGGAACCGCAAATTGTATCTCACCTCGACGCTGAAAGGCAAATGAGGAAGTTGAGGAAGTAAAGAAGAAGAATTTCTTTAATTTACTAAACCACAGACAGACACACATATAAAATGTCAGTTTGACAACCCTTAATAATGCCCAGTCATAAGATTGTTTAACACTTTGAACACTTCCTGAGCGTACATTATGTGTAGTCAAAATTGATAATTAGGAAGGGATATTAATGGGTGTTTCCGACGAATGCAGGCGCATTTTAGCGTTTAGGTGCGGTGTTGATATACATGTTGAAGTGAGCGCTGTTGTGTAATGGGAAGTGTAGTAGGAATGGACAGGTGTTTCCTTTCTGGTGAGAACTTGTGTGAGAGAATGGGTCATAATTCAAATGTGTGTATGTCGGTGTGTGGCGGTATAGAGTATTAATTTCACATTCATCATCACCATGTGCTATACCGGTTGGCGTAGGCGATCATGTCATTCCACAATCGTCTGTCTACAATGTATCGTATCAGTTCTCTTGTTGACTGTTTTCCATGCCATGACACCAAGATATACAGTATTTTCTCTCTTTGTCGTTCGCAATCTCTCTTTCCTTTTATTTTGCCAGTTGTAACCAAATTGCTGTTGATATTGGTGTTTGTTAGAGATTTATAGGTGAGAGTTGTTTAATGCTGTTGTGTTATATTTAAATGTATATAAGTTGGTGGTGTGGTATTGTTTTGTTAGCGTTTTGTGGAGTGACTGAGTGCCGTTTTGTTACATGTGTACATGGAATTTAGCGTGGATATATTGTGTTTCCCGAAGGAACTTGTTGAGGTATTGTTATGTGTGAATGTATGGATATACCACGTTTAATCATGTTAGTAGTTAGTAGTCGTACTTCTCTCACGTTTTGATTTGTTGTATGTTTGACAAGTAAATTAGTGGTGCTTTGATTAGAGACTGTATCTGTACAGATGGGAATGTTGTCGCGTAGGATATGACGTCACGGTTAGTAGTATATGAGAAGAGTATTGGTCACGACATGTGGTGATACTTATTTTCAGAGTTAGCGGTGATTTAAAGATTTAAGAGTATAGTTCGGTATATTTATAAGATCGATCAATAGATATCGTTTGTGAGATAGTTCTAGTTCTTCTTATTCTTTCCTTCCTCATTTGCCTTTCAGCGTCGAGGGGTGTGAGATAGTTTGTAGACTATAATTTAACAGACTTTAGAAAATATATCGTTTGTTGAGATAGTTTGAAGGTTGTACTTTGAGAGACCGTTCAATAGATATCGTTTGTGAGATAGTTTGAAGGTTATACTTTGAGAGACCGATCAATAGATATCGTTTGTGAGATAGTTTGAAGGTTATACTTTGAGAGACCGTTCAATAGATATCGTTTGTGAGATAGTTTGAAGGTTATACTTTGAGAGACCGATCAATAGATATCGTTTGTGAGATAGTTTGAAGGTTATACTTTGAGAGACCGATCAATAGATATCGTTTTGAGAAAGTTTGAAGGTTATACTATGTAGGAACGGGCGAAGGCTATAGATTTGTGTTATGTCGAAGTTTATAATGTTTTGTTAGGTTGAAGGTTATATAGTTTTGGTTTATGTTAAATATTATGTCAAAGGAGATTTGCCAAGAGGACACCAGCCCTATAAATAAGAAGGAAAGTGTTTTGTGTGCTATAGTGTTCTCGCAAGGACGTTAAAAAAAAATATTCACGAAATTGAAGTGTGAATTTACTAGAGCCAGTCATCAATGCGACGAGATTTCATTGTAATTGTTACTGCAACCCAATACACTGGAACACCCCCTGGATAGAAATAGAACAAAAGAACATGTCTTTAATGTGACACTTTCTAAACGTTGTTAGCAACTGGGCCACGTTAAGAGAGCTACAAACTTTAAGACAGCTAAGAGGTGTGTGCTGGTCAAGTTCCATGTACAAGGAACACTTATCACGTCAACAAGAGACAGTCGTATGTATTTGATGTTATTTATTTATTGTTTGTGATATGTCTTGCAAAACGGAGGTATGAAATACGTAACGAGCACACAGGTAAGAGATGTAGGCCAGATTGATGTCTTGACACAGAAATAACGCATATATAACAACATAAATTACGAAATTTGTGCGTTGAACGTGCTTTTTTTTTTTTAAATCTCCGAACACCTTTATTTTAATGATGTTATTTTTTTTTTTTTTTTTTTTTTTTTTTTTTTTTTTTAAGTTATGCCTCCGCCGTTAGCTTTTTTGAAATTATAAAGTGTTGGTTTAGAGTATTGATGTTAAAACATCTCTGTGCAGACGTCAGTTATAGTTTCGATTTTAAAAAGTACAAAGTGTAATGAAAGTATCAAGAAATAAATATACAAACTTAACGTGCATTCATCACTTACAAACATTACGTACATTGGCTATGTACAAACAAGCGCTACGTACAAACAGGATACGCAGACACCTTACTAGCAAATGTAAGGTATACAAACACAGCAGAAGACACGGTATGCCTATTCGTGTTGTTATGTGGTTTAATGGCGCTCACCCGGCAGTGACTTCCCTCCTGCCTAAGTACAGGTTAAACGGGTCTACGTTTCATTCTCTCTCGGTTCTACTTATCCGACTTTAGCACTGGTAAAAACCGGACTTTTCTCCCATCTTCAGTCCTCACTCCCCTCATGGGACTAATCAATATGTTTTCAAGGCCATCACTGGTATGTGACAAAGGGTCTTCATTGGTCCGTGATCATGCCACTCACAGTCATGTATAAACATCGGTCCGAGTTAAGGCCTTCGGTTCGACATATGTTAACGGTCATCCTGCCATGTACAACTAACAAATGCATGTTATTTAATCAGGAAGAACGGACTACTGCCATTCTGAAGGTGTAGCGATACATATGTCACATAAAGGAGAAAGAAACGCCAATGAGAGAATCATAACAAAATATGCACCAATAAACGAAGGTCATCATCATCATCAACGCGTGCCGTCTCCGCAACGAAGGTTGGCTACCATAGGTCGCCATTCCACTCTGTTTCTTGCTTTGATGGTGCAGGTGGTCATAGATTGACTTGTCCACCTTTTGATGTTACTCGTCCATGTTAGTCTTGGTCTGCCTCTGCCTCTTTTCCCTTGCATTTTCCCTTCCAATATTACTTTTAGCAGGCTGTTGTACCTTTTAACGTGCCCCAAAAATTTCATTTGTCTTGTCTTAATTGTATTTAGTAGTTCTCTTTTTTTATTTTTAGTTGTTTTAAAACGTCATAGTTTGTTTTCTTTTCTTTCCATCCAATTCTACCTATCCTTCTATACATCCACATTTCAAAGGCTTCAATTTTGTGTTCTATTTTCTTGTCTAATGTCCATGTTTCTGCACCATACAGGAATATTGAGAAGATGTAACATTTTGCTATTCTTAATTTCAGCCCTACTGTATTTGTTTTGTTGTTAGTATATTTTTCATGGCATTAAAATTACTTTTTGTCATATATATTCTTTTGTTTATTTCAATTTTACATTTTCCATCATTGGTTATAGTATGTCCAAGGTAGTTGTTGTAGCTCTGGACTGTCTCCAGATGTATTCCTTCAACTATGATATTTACTTGTAGGTCTTGAGAATTTTATTTGTTTATGATCATAGTTTTAGTCTTTTTTGATATTCATATCTAGTCCATATTTTTTGTTTGTTATGTTATCACATTAAGCAATTGCTGTGGTCTTTAGGATGCATCCTTGTAGTTTCGCCCAAAAAGAATTATTGATGATTATGTATTAGACATCTTCAACAAAACACCCACATATAACGTTCTTATCATGGGAGATTTTAAAGACAAAATTAACAGATGGTGTAAGATGAACAGAAGAACAGATGGACAGAACATTGTAACTAAATATTAAATAGATTGCAAACGTTAAATGCGCATGCCTTCAATGAATAAACAATTGTGTCTCATTTGAATGCATCATGTGAGAAGTTCCCACTTGAAGAAATGAAGATATCCATTAAAGTAAATAAATAAAATGAACAACAAAACAGCTGGATGTTATGGGGAAATGCTACAAGCAGCAGATAATAGCGCTCTACAAGAACTGCTAACGTTATCTAACAGACTTGCAAATTGAATCTCCACCATAACAGTGGACGGATGGCATCATAGCAGAACTCCCTAAGGAGTGAGACCTATCAGATTTCAACAACTAGCATGGAATAATGTTATTTTCAGTGGCGGGATTACTTCTTAGCGGCATGTTGTTAGAACGATTGAAGAAATCAGTGGACGGAAAACTTGGAGAACAACCTGCTTTAGACCACAATAGGTATAATTGTATCAATCACATTTGTACACCGTCGAAGAATCAATAGAACAGTAGTCACCACACACTTGTAACTTTGTGACAATTTTCAAAAGGTAGTTTACACGGCCTACACTTTAGACAATCTTCAAAGTTTGCATGCACCCACCAAAATATGTCAATAATATCAACAGTTCTATACTCAGTACATTAAGTTTGTTCTTTTAAAATAGAGGCTGGAAACTCAACTAGTTCCTACAAGAGAGTGTCATGAAGTTATGTTGTGTTATGTTATCATTGTTTTTTTCAGAATAGCAATTGATGGCTTGCAATTGAGCATCAAAAGGACAAACGGTAGAATATATTGATTTCACTGATGATCTGGTCCTCTTGAACTCAACACACTCACACGAACACCGAAAAATAGATCGACTCCATAACTTTGCAGGGTATTTTAGCAACCAAACAATAATATATAAAATGTTTTAAAAAATATATATCCTGCGAAATACTATCTACTTCACCTACCTATTTAGCCAAATATAACGGGATTGAAGCACAACTGAAATTATGATCCATTTTACGGTGCCATTATGTGCCTTTTTATACACTGACAAGTATTTGGGGATAAATATTGAGCAAGCACACGAAACTCACTGTTCAACTCATGTGTGGAACTTGTACTAACACGTGCATGCGAGTGCTGGAAGACCATCAAGATTTAGAAAAGAGACGTATTGCCTTAGAAAATATAATTGCCTCCAAAGACTAACATGAAGAGACTTTATATCAAATGAAATTATAAGAGAGTAAACCAAACAAAAATACACTATAGACGGTGAAGATGTCGGAAGTACATGTTGCTAGAATGGAGGAGAGAAGACTCCAGCTCCAGAGCTTTAATTATGGGCTTAAGAACTAAACGATCAGTGAATCTCAGACATGAAGAGTTATGATCTGTGTCCTGTCTTCGTCACGTTGACCTAACCTAACCAATTATATTGCGGAGTGTTGTAGTGAATTGAGGAATGGCTCTTCACCACAGGAAGGGAGCAGCGATAGCTCAGTGGTTAGTGAACTGTACTTCCAATCACAAGAAATTGAGTTCGATCCTGATCGACGGCTTCCATGTTCACCTAACCTTAAACGGGAACCGGAATTTTTTTTTTTTTTTTTTCAAAGGCGTGAGGTTGGGGGGGGGGGGGGGGAGAGCGAGGGAGAAAAAGAGAGAGAATAAAGCGGCACATAATTTACCGAAGATTCTATATTCCCTATACGCCACATTGCGTGACGGGGCTCTTTACTTTACCACATACGGTTTACATTTGAAGACGATAAGCCAGTTCCCAACCTCGCTGTTGTTAACCTATCTTATTATCTTCTCTTATTACCCTTCTCTTATTATTTTCTCTTACCGTCTTCTCGTATTATCTTCTATAATTATCTTCCCCAACTCAGTGAGCCAGAAACGTCTCTCTTGAACGCCAAGAATCTAGCGCATAACACTATTGGCGTTACAAAATGAGAGTGTAGACGCGATAAATGTACAATTAGTAAACATAACATGCATACATATGTATGTTATTCATTGTTTGTAAATTGACTGCAAAATCTTTATGTCAAAGCAATGAATCCGTTATAACTGTTATAGTGTACGGTTTTAATTATCAGTCGTTGTAAACTGTGACCACTCTTAGCAGTATACACTTTACACTTACTAGTAACTTACTTTTCACATGTAATGCACCGCTGCATGCATTTGATGAACGCGGACTATTTGTTATGCTTCTTGTGTCGTTTCTTCTTTTCTTGATTGTGCATCGACACCTCCAGGATACCCATGAGCTCTTGGCACAGCTCTTTCCCTGTACATGCGTAACTATATTTAATCGTAAACATCATCTCTCTTCTTCTCACGATATGATTGCCAAGTGGGGTTTTACCTCGTCACGTTTTGCTCACCTGCCAACACACTAACTGTTTGACTTATGTTATTGTTGCCCTCAGCTTCACATCGTCCATGCAGTCTCTCGTGAGGTGCATCAGACATGTTTATCAGAAAACTTAATAACTTCGCAATGGTGTGTATGCACATCAACGTTTCATCTCGGTGTTCGCATCTTAGTTTATTTTGGAATTAGGAACAGATGCCGGAGAAAAAATACATGATACACGTGGGGGGATGAATGATGGAAGGTAAAGATAACGCTGCCGTGTGTATACTGTGCTGTGTTTTTGAGCTAGGTAAGGTGAGAGTGCTTCCCCACCAGGTATAGCGGCAGTTTTGTGTTAGGTTCTGAGGAAGTATGCCTGTAATGTGGATGTCGCCGAAATCGGTTTGTTTAGCTACGAACAATAATGACTGTGTGATTAATAATATATGTATTCTAGAAACGGCGTATGACCAGTAACGTGTATGCATGTCTAGAAGCTAGGGTCGTTGATGCATATGCAATTATGGCATGTGATTCATCAACTGTCTGGACCGGTACGTCACTGTAACGTGTCTGCACTTTAATTGGCTCATATTCTTCGCGCGCATTTTATTGTGAATAGATTAATAAATGTCACCCTAGTTCTGTTTTATCGATAACCAACTTCATGGCAACAGCCACCGGTGGGTTTTATGTGAACTATTTGGGAGTCGTGATTTTGTGGCATATACAAGTGGCATTTATGCCTTGTGTGTGTGTGTGTGTGTGTGCGTGCGTGCGTGCGTGCGTGCGTGCGTGCGTGTGTGTGTGTGTGTGTAATGACGTGTGTGAGTCTCATCGTCAGCAGAACGATATTTTAAATATTTTATAAAATAAAAATAGCTTAGACTGTTAGGAGTGATAACTTTGATGCAGTATAAAGTGTTACCGCTGCCACACGTGGTAGCATTGCTCCTTACCTACGATGTTACTCATTGACCACCAGATTTATTTTTGTTCACATATTATCGTGCGGACGTCACAACATTGTAGTTTTTTTTAATTACAAAACAAAATACATTAATTAAAAATTAAAATAGAAAAAAATAATATGTTTGTGCCTGCCGGGAAAGTCGGGGGAGCTCGGAAAGAGAATATAGGACCGTAGATTATGATGTTGTGAGCAGTCGCCATGAGATATTCGGGTCTGTGTATTTAGTTCCTCCCCGTTAGATAAAGACAATAAAATATATAATTACCCTGGTGGTATTCGAACCCACGATCTCCAGGTTTGGAGAGCGACAAGTTACCGGTTCCACCACACCTTGTAGTGAATTCTTGAATTAAAGTGGCCACGCTCTCCTCATCTCCATCAGCTTTTCAGCCGATCCTGCAATAAAACAGCTCATGACAAACGTCAACTTGAAGCGGTATGTTTATAGAGATCGTTGCCTAGCACGAATTTTTCTACCAGTCAGTTTTCGTTAAATGAAGTGGGTCATTAGTGTACCATCCTACAAAAGTAGTTCTACAATTCTACATTGCCTTAAAACGTGTATGTGCCTGTGCCATTGTGTTGATAATAGCGCCGCACGTTTTTCTTAGTCGTGCTATAAAACAGGTGCTTACGCAGCAGATTGAGGGCAATGTCTTCACGCATCCATTGGTAAGGTACTTTGGAAATCAGTTTCCGAAACGTTCCGTTAGATTGTTATTGTTGGCAGCGTGGCCTCATCGTTTCGGTAGTCAACCTCCATGCCAGTGTACGGTAGCCTGCTCAGTTTATAGCACAGATGGATCATAAGAGTATACGACAGTGTGGAAGATTTCTTTATAACAATCTTTGCGTGACTCTTTTTGTCATTAATATTGTATTGGTATACCTATTTTGCTCATGAATACATTACTATAATGTGTATATGGTTTTGTCGTGGTACATTCGAGCTCGTTAGAAGAAGTTAAATCTTAAATATTAGAAAATTAATGGTTTGAACACTAAGTGTTAAAGAGCGGCAATCTTAGAAATATGTATTGTTGTTAATGCACTATAATGTCACATTGGTTTATATGTTAATTAACGAAAAAAATAGCACGATAATAAGTGGCATGTAGTAAACACTACATCAAGTAATAAAAGAAAAGCTGACATGTAAATTTGATTTTAAAACATGTTCAGTATCATTGTTTGAGTGATTCGGATCCAGAAAAAATGGATGCTGTTATCACCACCTCTAATTTGGATAGCTACGCTAATTTTCTGAGAAGAATGAAATCAGAATATTTGATAAACTAGAGTAGAGATTTTGTTATGAAAATTCATGCGTTTGAAATATTGTTTGTCTCACTATGTGGAGAGGGGTGGTTGATCAAGAGAACGAATTGTGTGTTTTTACTAATGTCGCCCAAAAACCTTGATCTTTTATACCCAACACCATGTAGAAAATAAAGGTAGGCACTTAACGGGCTGCCTGTTATGCTGTTGCATTGATTATTCTAGCTAGTAACCAAATTATATTGTCATTCATAGCTTGTGTTTTAGCGCTGAGCATTTCAGCAATACATAGGGAATGTGCTGAACATTTAAGGAGTTTTCCTAAAATGCACAACTGTCTGGTCGGATAATACGTACCAGAGTTAGTTTTTATGTGAAAGAAAATAACTAAAGATGATGGAACTGACATGAGGATTTGTGATTAGAACATTCATATAGATAGTAGTAGTTGTGGTGATGGTGGTAGATTATAATAAGAGGTCCAATAACAGTAATCGTTGTTGTAGGATTAGCAGTAGTAGTTGTTATGGTTATTGCTGCTGCTGAAATAATCATTTAATAATAATGTAATGCTGAAATCCAATGACTGTAGTGATTTACTAGTGATAGTATTATGATTGCTGGTGATACATTTATGATAAGTGATGTAGTTATGATTGCTAGTGATATAGTTATGATTACTAGTTGTTAATAATACTACAGTAGTTGTGATTGTTGTAAGCAGTGCCGTGTGGGTGATTGTTTGTATGGGTAAGCTCTGACGTTTACCGACCCGTTATTTTAAGTATTACGTTAAATATAACTAATAAACTACCACCTATACTCTAAAAACTAATATTATGCTACGTGTATTTTAAATGTTAGCTAATACCAAGAATCAATCAACATTAAACGGCGTTACAAAATTATGTTACAGTTGGCATGTAAGATGGTGATGAACATATGCAATGTCAGCAGTAGACATGTCTTGCTAAAGGGTATTCTTTTTTTTTTTTTTCTGGACGTTCAGTAATTAATCAATAAGACAAAAGACGAGTCACCCATATTTCACACAATACTCACTTCACGTCAATTTATATGTAATGAATGATGCCAGTATTAATAGTCTTTCATGAATAAAACCTTTCATAAATAAATAAAATAAAGTTCATAGACATAAACATTACAGCTAATCTCAATTCTTGAACATCGGTAAGTTAACCTACCAACTGTGTGTTTTGCACACACTGAAGGGACTGAAATGTGTCCTCACTGGACAAGCTTCTGTTGAAAAGCTGTGAACGCAGCGCTTATTCGTGACGTTATGCAGTCACGAAACTTAGCCCCCGACCTTGTCTGCTATTCGCGCATGCGCCAGCAAAGCAAATTGTGGTCTGTAGCCAAGCGATAAATACGAAGCTTTCTGGGCGGTGAAAACACCATATTTAATGATATTTCATTTAACAACGTGTGTTAAGTTGAGCCATATATTGAAAGTAGGATCTCTAATTTGACTCATGATGAAAGTTAGGAAAACAACACTTATCTAGCTTACCCTGAATGCACGCCACTGATTGTAAAGGCTACTGTTGTAGCAGTATTTTCAGCAGAGAAGATGTGTAGCTAGTATTAATCATTGGCTTTATAGCGACTTTTTAAATATCTTCATGTGGTGGTGGTGGTAGTGATAACGTCCGTTAGCAAAAGCGGCAACTTGAAAAATAGATTACTCAATGTGTCTGAATTCAGAAGCAATGCCAAGAGATGTCAGTGTTGAGTCTCCTTATAGACATATTAAGAGAAATGGTGAAGCATCTTTCGGCCTATTATCTAATTACTTACCGTTACGGGTCGCGCCGTACAACAGCCGTTATGGAGGTCCGTTCATCACTGCTGATGGACACAATCCACCTCAGCAACATCACCATTTCTGGTTTTCACGAGAGCGTAGCAGTGGGTGCTATTTTATGTCAGTTTATTCTGAGCGAGCTGTGAAAACCGTTTATGTTCTAGTGATTCACTCACAATTATAGTTGATTGTGGTTCATTCACAGATATAGTTAGCGTGGTTCACTCACAGTTATAGTTGGCTATGGTTCACTCATAGATATAGTTGACTTGGTTCACTCACAGTTATAGTTGGTTGTGGTTCATTCACAGATATAGTTGACGTGGTTCACTCACAGATATAGTTGACGTGATTCACTCACCGTTATAGTTGACTTGGTTCACTCACAGATATAGTTGACTTGGTTCACTCACAGGTATAGTTGACTTGGTTCACTCACAGACATAGTTGATGTGGTTCACTCACAGATATAGTTGACGTGGTTCACTCACAGATATTGTTGACTTGGTTCACTCACAGTTATAGTTGGTTGTGGTTCACTCATATATATATAGTTGACGTGGTTCACTCACAAATATAGTTGGTTGTGGTTCACTCGCATATATAGTTGACGTGGTTCACTCACAGATATAGTTGACTTGGTTCATTCACAGATATAGTTAGCGTGGTTCACTCAGTTATAGTTGGCTATGGTTCACTCATAGATATAGTTGACTTGGTTCACTCACAGTTATAGTTGGTTGTGGTTCATTCACATATATAGTTGACGTGGTTCACTCACAGATATAGTTGACGTGGTTCACTCACATATATAGTTGGCTTGGTTCACTCACAGATATAGTTGATGTGATTCACTCACCGTTATAGTTGACTTGGTTCACTCATAGGTATAGTTGACTTGGTTCACTCACAGACATAGTTGATGTGGTTCACTCACAGATATAGTTGACGTGGTTCACTCACATATATTGTTGACTTGGTTCACTCACAGTTATAGTTGGTTGTGGTTCACTCACAGATATAGTTGACGTGGTTCACTCACATATATAGTTGGTTGTGGTTCACTCGCATATATAGTTGACGTGGTTCACTCACAGATATAGTTGACGTGGTTCACTCACAGATACAGTTGACGTGGCTCACTCACAGTTATAGTTGACGTGGTTTACTCATAGTTATAGTTGACGTGGTTCACTTACAGTTATAGTTGGTTGTGGTTCACTCACAGTTATAGTTGGTTGTAGTTCACTTACAGTTATAGGTGGATGTGGTTCACTCACATATATAGTTGACTTGGTTCACTCACAGTTATAGTTGGTTGTGGTTCGCTTACAGTTATGGTTGGTTGTGGTTCACTCACAATTATAGTTGGTTGTGGTTCACTCACATATATAGATGGTTGTGGTTCATTCACAGATATGGTTGGGTGTGGTTCGCTTACAGTTATGGTTGGTTGTGGTTTGCTCACAGTTATGGTTGGATGTGGTTCACTTACAGTTATAGTTGGTTGTGGTTCACTCACAATTATAGTTGGTTGTGGTTCGCTCACAGATATAGTTGGTTGTGGTTCATTCACAGATATAGTTGAGTGTGGTTCACTCACAGATATAGGTGGTTGTGGTTCATTCACATATATAGTTGGTTGTCGTTCACTCACAGTTATAGGTGGCTGTGGTTCACTCACAGTTATAATTGGCTGTGGTTCATTCACAGATATAGTTGGTTGTGTTTCACTCACAGTTATAGGTGGTTGTGGTTCACTCACAGTTATAATTGGTTGTGCTTCATTCACACATATACTTGGTTGTGGTTCATTCACACATATACTTGGCTGTGGTTCACTTATCTAGCTGCCGTGCGGTGCGTGCGTGTGTGTGTGTGTGTGTGTGCGCGCGTCCGTCCGTCCACCCTCCCTCCCTTTCCCCCAAATTGTCGCAGTTTTTACAAAATGACATTTGCTTTGGAGGTTATGTTGAGAGTCGACGTTTATAACTGAGACAGGAATATGCCCAGATTGGTGAAATATGAGATCGATAGAAGAGTTTGTTGAGGTCATGGCACGTCATTTTGGGGGAAGGTTGAAACATGGCCCCGAGTTTATGGTGTCAAAGATAAAACCAAACAAACTATAAGTCCTGTAGAACATATCAGTGATATGACCAACAAGTGGAATCACAGCTGTTAGTCCAGGCTGGCATTATTGATGCCTTGACCTTTGTGTAAACGCGTTGGTCTGAGGATGATTCCCCCCCCCCCCCCCCCCCCCGGAATGTAGTCATAATACTTTGCATGGCGCTGTTTGAGCCATGTCGTAGTTGTAAATGTGAGCGATCATGCTGTTATGTTATTGTGGAACGATCTTCAAGAGCTTTTTCTGGACACCCACACGTCTCCATATCCACCTTCTCCGAGCTATCTTGGATGACATTGTATATGATCTTCATCGATTTATGTGTAAAGGCAACTTTGTTGATCCTGATACGTGCACTATAATTGCCAGACAGCTAAGATCATATTTCATCGGTGTTGTCAGCCTGTCACAAATACAGCATTAGACTTCTGGGGGAGGCTTGGACTCCACAAAATGAATGGAGCTGTTGCATAAAACTCGTGTTAATATTTTGTCAGCACTTGACAGGACGGTCATTTCTGTGGGGTCCTTCCCAGTTTCCACTTGTATACATTGAATACATGCACATACGAGATAAATGCACGGTACAGACACACATAAATGTGTAAGAAACCGAAATCATTTCAGTGATCATCTTTAGTAAACTCCTTACAGAGCTCGACCTATCAAAAGAGAGGCCTCATTCGCTACAAATCTCCCTTTAATTATATTTAAGCTGATGTTTGAAAGTGGGCGCATAAAGAGAACAAGACAAATGAATGCAAGGACAAGTCTTTGTTAAATAAAATTGGTTAAAAACTGAAGATATGAAGTAAAAACAAATAATTTTGTGGGTTTCCATTAAAATACATTGAAACAAAGCACGGCTTAGCTACATCATTTCTATAAAATGGACAACGTACACTTTCTTTCTCTCTCTCTATCTCTCGCTCTCTCTCTCTCTCTCTGTGTTCATCTCTCAAAATTCGTGCATGCCTGGTAATGATGTTTAGTTTTGGCTCGGCAATTTCCGCCCCAGTTCGCTTCAGAATCGTTAACTCAATGCAGGCTGTCAAAATTTCACATTTGAGCCTACAAATACCACGATCAATATTTCACTGCAAACACAACAACCAAAAGCGTGTCTTCCGAAAACTGTTAGTAGGACACACATTTGACGGCCTCGTCAGGCTTCTGCGTTCTGAACGCAGCGTTTCATCTAGTCCTCAGCGGTAACCCCCATTTAGGGGAGGGGAAGAGCCTAGACATAAAATATACAGTTAACTGACTGAATTGTTGCTATCTAGAGATCATCAAAGTCACGGGGTCCGAAAGTTGTTTACTGTGGTCATTGGCATTGTTAAAGGTGCTCTTTTGGCTGATTGTTGGTTAGTTTTATGGGAAGGGGCATCACATATATCGTCACGGGTGATCATTGGAGAAATTGCTAGTTTTGTAGGAAACATTGTTACAGTTGATCATTAGATAAATTGTTAGTTTTTTTTTTTAAACATTGTTACAGTTGATCATTGGATAAATTGTTAGTTTTGTTGGAAACATTGTTACAGTTGATCATTGGATAAATTGTTAGTTTTGTTGGAAACATTATTACAGTTGATCATTGGATAAATTGTTAGTTTTGTTGGAAACATTGTTACAGTTGATCATTGGATAAATTGTTAGTTTTGCTGGAAACATTGTTACAGTTGATCATTGGATAAATTGTTAGTTTTGTTGGAAACATTGTTACAGTTGATCATTTTATAAATTGTTAGTTTTGTTGGAAACATTGTTACAGTTGATCATTGGATAAATTGATAGTTTTGGTGCAAACATTGTTACAGTTGATCATTGGATAAATTGTTAGTTTTGTCGCAAACATTGTTACAGTTGATCATTGGATAAATTGTTAGTTTTGGTGCAAACATTGTTACAGTTGATCATTGGATAAATTGTTAGTTTTGTCGCAAACATTGTTACAATTGATCATTGGATAAATTGATAGTTTTGATGCAAACATTGTTACAGTTGATCATTGGATAAATTGTTAGTTTTGTCGCAAACATTGTTACAGTTGATCATTGGATAAATTGTTAGTTTTGTCGCAAACATTGTTACAGTGTAATCAATGGATAAATTGTTCGTTTTGTCGCAAACATTGTTACAGTTAATCAATGGATAAATTGTTAGTTTTGTCACAAACATTGTTACAGTTGATCATTGTATAAATTGTTAGTTTTGTCGCAAACATTGCTACAGTTAATCAATGGATAAATTGTTAGATTTGTCGCAAACATTGTTACAGTTAATCAATAGATAAATTGTTAGTTTTGTCACAAACATTGTTACAGTTGATCATTGGATAAATTGTTTATTGGATGAGGTCCAAAACAATGTCACGAGTCCCAATTTAACAGATTCGAAGTGTAATCAGATATCAATACGCATGTTATATATATAATTGTTATTTTACATTGACCAGGGACATTGTTACAGATGGATAAGGGACTAATTGTTAGTTTCTAGGGACCAGGGACATGTTTACAGTTGGTTAAGGGGCTGATTGTTCGTTTATAGGGACCAGTGACATTCCTAGGGATGGTTCTTTAATTGATTGTTACCTTAATTGGATTATAAATTTTCGTTAAAGACGGTCTTTTGACAGATCACTTGTTCGTCTTGGTCATGGACATTATTTTGTTTGGTTATTTTACAGGTCGCTAGTTCAAATGAAGGGGAAACGCTGTTAAACGTAAAACGTGGTCTGACATGGAGGCGATTGCTACACACATGTATCAAACTATAAATGATTGTTAATTCCGTTGCATTGTTTTGTTCATTAGCTGATCTACCGAGACAAGAGACTCGAGGTGGCACAGGTGACCTGCAGCTGTAGAATCGGTGTGTCGGTGTAGTCAGGTCTCAAAGTGTGTCGTTGTAGTCAGGTCTCAAAGTGTGTCGTTGTAGTCAGGTCTCAAAGTGTGTCGTTGTAGTCAGGTCTCAAAGTGTGTCGTTGTAGTCAGGTCTCAAAGTGTGTCGTTATAGTCAGGTCTCAAAGTGTGTCGTTATAGTCAGGTCTCAAAGTGTGTCGTTGTACTCAGGTATCAAAGTGTGTCGTTATAGTCAGATCTCAAAGTGTGTCGTTGTAGTCAGGTCTCAAAGTGTGTCGTTATAGTCAGGTCTCAAAGTGTGTCGTTATAGTCAGGTCTCAAAGTGTGTCGTTGTAGTCAGATCTCAAAGTGTGTCGTTATAGCCAGGTCTCAAAGTGTGTCGTTGTAGTCAGGTCTCAAAGTGTGTCGTTGTAGTCAGGTCTCAAAGTGTGTCGTTATAGTCAGATCTCAAAGTGTGTCGTTATAGTCAGGTCTCAAAGTGTGTCGTTGTAGTCAGGTCTCAAAGTGTGTCGTTTTAGTCAGGTCTCAAAGTGTGTCGTTATAGTCAGGTCTCAAAGTGTGTCGTTATAGTCAGGTCTCAAAGTGTGTCGTTGTAGTCAGGTCTCAAAGTGTGTCGTTGTAGTCAGGTCGCAAAGTGTTTCGTTATAGTCAGGTCTCAAAGTGTGTCGTTATAGTCAGGTCTCAAAGTGTGTCGTTTTAGTCAGGTCTCAAAGTGTGTCGTTATAGTCAGGTCTCAAAGTGTGTCCTTATAGTCAGGTCTCAAAGTGTGTCGTTGTAGTCAGGAGGTCTCAAAGTGTGTCGTTGTAGTCAGGTCTCAAAGTGTGTCGTTGTAGTCAGGTCTCAAAGTGTGTCGTTGTAGTCAGGTCTCAAAGTGTGTCGTTGTAGTCAGGTCTCAAAGTGTGTCGTTATAGTCAGGTCTCAAAGTGTGTCGTTGTAGTCAGGTTTCAAAGTGTGTCGTTGTAGTCAGGTCTCAAAGTGTGTCGTTGTAGTCAGGTCTCAAAGTGTGTCGTTGTAGTCAGGTCTCAAAGTGTGTCGTTGTAGTCAGGTTTCAAAGTGTGTCGTTATAGTCAGGTCTCAAAGTGTGTCGTTGTAGTCAGGTCTCAAAGTGTGTCGTTGTAGTCAGGCATCAAAGTGTGTCGTTATAGACATGTCTCAAAGTGTGTCATTATAGTCAGGTCTCAAAGTGTGTCATTATAGACAGGTCTGAAAGTGTGTCGTTATAGTCAGGTCTCTAAGTGTGTCGTTATAGTAAGGTCTCAAAGTGTCGCGTTATAGTCAGGTCTCAAAGTTTCGCGTTATAGTCAGGTCTCAAAGTGTGATGTTATAGTCAGGTCTCAAAGTGTCGCGTTATAGTCAGGTCTCAAAGTTTCGCGTTATAGTCAGGTCTCAAAGTGTCGCGTTATAGTCAGGTCTCAAAGTGTGTCGTTATAGTCAGGTCTCAAAGTGTGTCCTAATTCGTAGCGGTTCAATGCAATAGCTGTCGGGTACACTAGAACATGCCGGTCCTGCGACAAATAAACAGCTCAGCTCATTAACGGTGCTTTCATCACTTTATATACACACCACATCACCCATAGGTGTGGCCAAGTGCGCTACAGATTTTCTTCTGGAGCGAAACATTTGCCATTAGCTTTATCCTTGAGCTATCTTCTTGTACGCTTCAATAGCCTGCTCTCGGCTTCAAATGTGTGTGATTTGTTGCATGTGCATGTGGTCAATCTAAGCTGCGTGTGTAAGTATGCGCACACGTGTAAGTGTGTGTACATGTGTGCTTGAGGACGTTCGTTTGTGCTTGCGTGTGTGTGACCTCGTATTTACAGATGACTTGAATGAGGCTGTTACGGAATAACATCTGTTCCATCTACGAAATGCTGTTTTATCTAGTTTCTCTCATGGCTGACTTTACCGACATTTGAATTGTTGATCCTGAGCAGAATGGGGACATAATTATATCTTTTGGTCTATCTCCCTCATTTAGTCTCGTTCGCTCTCTCTCTCTCTCTATCTCTCTATCTCTCTCTCTCTCTCTCTCTCTCTCTCTCTCTCTCTTTCTCTCTGTGTATTTATTTTTTAAAAATAATTTACTTCGTTTCATTTGGAAAATATTAATAATGATGATATCATTATATGGCGCGTGTATTAATAAATATCATTGTATGTACTATAATGTGGTATGGTGGTAATTGTAACAACTTGGCGCTAGTGTAGTAATCAGATCAGTCCATGTAATACCAGCATCAATTCATAATATCCATGTTTCCGTCAATAGACAAGCTCACATTATGTTTACAAATGTTTACTAAGTGATAGTGTGATCTAATTCCGCATGTTGTGTACAGTGTATTTCGGTGAAACGACTGAGTTTTCGATAACAAGCAGCTCTGTCAGAAGTGGCAGTTTCAGATTGTTTATGTTCATTAGTGACCTTATGACCGGATACATGTCGGAGATATTGATACACTTTTATCGATTGACCAGTTCTCATTTGCTCTTGACAATTACCGGAATTTGAATAAGCTTGCACAAAATAGCTGGAAGAAAGGCAACATTGACAAGTGATATGCCCGGTCACCCATAGTTCGTGTGTGTATGAATTTTGGCACGACTTGTATGACTGCTGGACGATGAACAATGAACGCAGACGAAGCCAACTGTCTCCTCCATCAGGTGTACTCGTTGTTATGGTTTATGGGCCCTGGTTTCACGGTAAGTACCACCAGTCAAAGTGTGTTAGTTCCCACTCACTCACATACAAAGTATATAGTTCCCAGACGTTGTTTGTCACTACGTCCACCATACACGCTGCTATAAAAGAAATACACATCCCCACCCCCTTCTATTTTGTGTCTTCAGTTTATTATTATTTGTGTGTGGTGTTGTGTACAACGTCTGTGTGGAATAACTTGATTTCTCATGACCAATGTGTGGTGTTGTGTGCAATGTCTGTGTGAAATAACTTGATTTATCATGACCGATGCGTGGTGTTGTGTACAACATCTATGTGAAATAACTTGATTTCTCATGACCGATGCGTGGTGTTGTGTACACCATCTGTGTGAAATAACTTGATTTCTCATGACCGATGTGTGGTGTTGTGTACAACATATGTGTGAAATAACTTGATTTCTCATGACCGATGTGTGGTGTTGTGTACAACATATGTGTGAAATAACTTGATTTCTCATGACCGATGTGTGGTGTTGTGTACAACATATGTGTGAAATAACTTTATTTCTCATGACCGATGTGTGGTGTTGTGTACAACATATGTGTGAAATAACTTGATTTCTCATGACCGATGTGTGGTGGTGTGTACAACATATGTGTGAAATAACTTGATTTCTCATCACCGATGTGTGGTGTTGTGTACAACGTATGTGTGAAATAACTTGATTTATCATGACCGATGTGTGGTCTAACCTTGGTTTGAAGTTTGAGATTTGTGTGGTTTCAATGTTGCAAACAATTGTAGGCATACATTTTTCTTTAGCTAAAAGCTGTCACAACTGAAATGATGAGCCACAGATTTTGCTATAATTGTTTGTATATCCATTTTTTATTAGTATGTTGATTATATGTGTTGTTTATCCATCTTGTTGTGTAAGAAACGTTATTGTTGTCATGTTTGTATCTGTTCCACTACCCACGCATCCCCCTTTCTCTCTCTAATGACATCATTCTCCTCCTGTTTCTTTATTTCAAGATTGTAGTAATGTCATTTATTGTATCTTGCAGCGTTTTTGTTTAATCATAAATGTATCTTGAAGAAATGTGTGGAAAAAAGTAATATGTAACAGTCGCATGCTATGAAGATTAAATAGACGCGCAACTATATATATCTACACACACACACACTTATATGTTTCGCATTGATAGTGAGCGATATTTATCCGTCGATAATTGATCAAATTACTTACTCTCTAGCACCAAATGTCCGAAATGATTTCGTTATCGTGTAAATGACGAGCATTATTGGTTCTTGACAGTTCCACTTGGCTCACCTTCTTTGAATGTTTTGCTAACTGTATGTTAGAAGAATATGTGAGTTTCGTCAAAAAGGTTATAGTATAATAAGTTTATATAAACCAAGACCATATTAGCGAAAAGAAACAGTTTAGTTTTTGAGCTGTGGTAGTGATTTTTTTTTAAACAGACTTTATTGCTCCAAAATTATCTCGTTTCTTCTTGATTAGTGTGACATTTATTATTATTGTTCTTATTTTAACTGATTAACTGTGAAAATCATTATAGTTGATCTAGGTTGAGTCCAAAAACATATTCTTCAGAGTGCAGTCTCCGCATCGAAGGCGGAATGTCATGAGCGCCATTCCGCTCTGTTTCTTGCTTTGATGGTGCAGATTATCATAGGCTGATCTATGTATCTTTTCATGTTACTCCTCCATGTTAGTCTTGGTCTGCCTCCGATACCTCCTATGTTCCTTTCCAATATTACTTTTAGTAGGCTGCTGTGTCTTTTATCATGTTCCAAAAATCTTATTTGACTTATTTGAATTGTATTTAGTAGTTCTCTTTTCATTTTTAGTTATCCAAAAATGGATATCTAGTTTAGTTAACAAAAATAAATATATGGTGTAATTTAATAGCAATCGACTTAGACCGAGTCCAAAATAGATCTCCACTATACTGTCTTTACGGTAGATTTTGATTGAATTCAAATTGAATCTCTAGTTTAATATTGCAAGAACACTGCTGGCGATGGTAATATATCATATTCAAAACTAAATCAACATCCCTCGAGTAATCTTTAAATTGACCACCATTATAACAATAAATGACTGTCCTTAACCTTTACAGCTTCTGCAGTGTTTTGTTGCGAGCTATTATTGACAAGCTGTATCTGCAACTTGTTTTAATAATGAAACTGCAGCAAGGACTTCGATTGAAGTTTCTCGGTGAATGGCATACAACGGAAAAACACAAACACAAGATGAAAGTCTAGATTACTTGCTGCTGAAATCATGGTTTATTCATTGTTCAGAAAGAAATGCTCCGTTGATTTTCTCTTTAATGCCTTTATCAAATGACACAGTTGGGAAAGAAGGGACAATTTCTCCGCCAATACCAAAGAGCCGTTATTAGAGAACGTTTGTATGCGCTGCACGGTTTGCTGGGCAATTGGATTAAAGTACAGACAACGCGGCCATTATTTCACTGCATTAAATATAAGCATGATATGAGCAGCATACAACTCGGTATATCTGGCAATGGTGTGCTTCTAGTGATATACATGGATGTTAACAACGCAGGAGAAAAGAGAGATCATAACTACCGAAATGAGATGTTTCGAAGAAGACGTAATGTAACAATAGAAGACAATGAGATCTGAAGAAGTTAAGAAAAGAGTTGGATTAATACCAGTCCGGAGACTTTAATGGTTTGGGCATGTAGCACGATTACTGGTAAACAGCATTCCTGACAAGTATCAGACACTCTGCAACAATAAAACAATAAGCGAGGTAGTGGAAGACGTTCTGAAAGATAAACACTAAGAATTATCTGAAGGCATAAAAGAAACATGCCGAGGCGAACCACTGAGCTTTATATATATATATATATATATATATATGTGTGTGTGTGTGTGTGTGTGTGTGTGTGTTTGTTTGTTTGTTTGTTTGTTTGTGTGTGTATGTATATATATATATATATATATATATATATATTTAATTAACATATCTCCTTGTAACAATACAACAGACGATGAAGTGTTTGGTTGACAGCTTGTACGACACTTTGTCTTTGTAATACATCGTCGAACATGCACAATAGGCAAGTTCAAGTGTCTTAGTGTTCTTATTATTTGTTTTGACTTGACTTGTCTATGATTCTTTATTGCTAACTTAGATGTTTGTCCTTGACTGTGAGCTTATCACATGTGAGGATTACTCTTACAAAACATTAGCACACTCAGTTGAATGGGCAACTCAACAATGTTTGGATCAAGATCAAACTCAGTCTTTACTCTGATGTCTTCAAGGCTGGATGTAACAATTCGCTCAGAATTGAATCATATATCTGCTATCCTAAATTAGAATTGGGTGAGTCCGCCTAGCCTGTATGCGGTCACGACTTGTCATATCTACTTCTCTTAATGTTGTATCATATCTAGCTTGACACTTGCCTGCACAACTCAATTATCAATATCCTTAGGAATTTTGTAGACAACTCTTCTCTGGTTTGTAATAACTCATTGGTTCTATAATTCACTGATAGCTTATATATCTCCTTCTAACTGTATTACTAGTCGAATGTTTCTACAGTTCTGCTGATAACTGCTAATACTTCCTAACTCTCTATCTACACTTCTCTGCCTTAAGGCGGGTTCCTAAATCAGTCTTACTTTACATCTTCCTGGTATCTCCCGCACGATTTGAAGGACTCCTGAAAAATCTAGTGTAACTTAAAAATTGTAACTCAAGTGTGTCCTATGAAAGTTCCCGCTTGATGTTTTTGTTGCCAGTTTAAAAAAAAAAAAAATTAAAAGAAACGGTAGCCCTCCTTTTTCTTGGGCATTCTGGGTATCGGGCGTGGTCAGTCCTGAAAACTCCACCTGACAATCCTAGGGCTATCTTCTCACTTATTGATAGTCTATCGCCTATCATTTAATGAGAAGTTTACAAACATCGTGTCAATCACTCGTCTCAGTTGACTCATTGAGACAAAGCTGTCTTTGATCGTTTCTGGCACCCAGATTCTATCATAGAAATGTATTAATCTCGTTCACTATCGCTGATATAAGAGAACTCTTCGTGTCCACCACCGCTGGGCATCAGAGGACGTCTTCAGCCTTTGGAACATTCCGTTCAATCCTTGACATCAAACTATCGATCTCTCCGTCAAAGTGTGCCGTCACACGTTGAATCGCCGTCCTTGTGATCGGTAACCTCTTGGTCTCCGTGACTTTTGTTTCTTGTTTCATTCATTTTATGTTTTATCCCTTCGGATTGCTCACACTATTACACAAGCTCGAGCTAAACACTTTTTTTTTTAATTTTTTTTTTTTAATTTTGTGAAGGTGGAAAAAAGCCAATGTTGAGTTTAGTCGAAAGATCAACTTCATAGCCCAACGGGCATATGTAATGAGATCCGCTACGCAGCACGCTCCTCAGTCTGAGGCACGGTCACCATACCCTAGCGAAAGCACCCAGGATGACTTCAGCTGAGATGCATGAACTCCGTAGCAGCGGCGAAGACCTTGTCCCTAAAACATATTTAATTGCCTTTACAACATATGTGGCAGGTGACAGGAACTATACGACATGCGTGGCAAGTTATAGTAACTCTACAACATATGTGGCAGGTGACATGAACTATACGGCATATGTAGCAGGTAACAGGAACTATACGACATATGTGGCAGGTGACAGGAACTATACGACATATGTGGCAGGTGACAAGAACTATACGACATGTGTGGCAGGTGACAGGAACTATACGACATATGTAGCAGGTGACATGAACTATACAACATATGTGGCAGGTGACAGGAACTATACGACATATGTGGCAGGTGACAGGAACTGTACGACATGCGTGGCAGATTATAGTAACTCTACAACATATGTGGCAGGTGACAGAAAATATGCGACATGCGTGGCAGGTTATAATAACTCTACAACATATGTGGAAGGTGACAGGAACTATACGACATGCGTGGCAGGTTACAGGAACTCTACGACATGCGTGTCAGGTGACAGGAACTCTACGACATGCGTGACGGGTGACAGGGACTATACGACATGCGTGGTGGGTGACAGGAACTCTACCACATGCGTGACGGGTGACAGGGACTATACGACATGCGTGTCAGGTGACAGGAACTCTACCACATGTGTGGCGGGTGACAGGGATTCTATTATTTTCTCACTACACTTTGGTTCGGTAGTCGTACGGGTGAATTTGACCTTCATATGTGTGTTTGCTTGGAGCGTGGTGATGTCAACTTTAGCGATAATGAATAATGGTTTCATCTGCTCAAGAGTGTATAATATACCTCTATGCGGTCGAAATAATGTTGACAATGTTCACTTGACTGAAACACTTCGTCCCGTCTTTCCTAATTTGAAGACCATTGGAAGGCCAATTGAGTATTGGGTGCACTTGAAGGTCTTAACTTAAATGTTAGAAATCCACGACCACCACAGACATTTGCAGGCGACTTGTGACACAATTAATGTAAGGTATCTGCATTGATTTGTTTAAAACAAGGTTACCGGTGCCAGACATGGTCACTCACATGTCTAAAAAAGAAGGTTAATTATCACATAAATTTGTTGTCTGAGAAGGCTGTAAGAGTGACAAAACAGAAAATATGAAACGAAGTTATACCAGTTTGTATCAGGCCATTTTTTTTATTTATTTATAAAATAACACATATAATCGTTTGCCCACCTGGAGAGAATGTCTAGTGATGTCATACCATACAAGACATACATACAAATGAGGACAAGGACAGAGACTGCGTTGGAATAACATCAAAGATACTATGTGACAGCATACGTGGTATTGTTACGGTGTTGGTGTTATGGTGAAAGACACAACTGATGATACATGTATTAGTTATGCGACTCACCAATTTTAATAGACATAGTTAAGGTCAAAATATGGAGATCACGGGATCGCTGGGACTCACGGTCTCGAACAAAGACATATCAGGACGAAAAGAGCAAGAAAGAAGTATCCTGCGATCAAAGGCGTGGAAAGAATGGTACCACATGATCAAGAGAGCGAAAAAAGTAGTTATAGAGTTACCTAGGTTGGTCGCTTAGAAGATCCGCCTCTGCCATCGAAGACGATTGGGTACTGAGTGTGGGAACTTGTCTACAAGAGATGAACATCTAGTATAGAGAAGAGTTAGTAAGTAGGAATTAATCGAAGTGTTCAGAACACATACGAGTTACCATTTGTGTCCACATGGGAGTGAAGGAATAGATGAATCCCAGTGAAGGTTATATTAAGCACAACTGTTAGCAGTTGTTAGTAGAATTCAGAATGGCTGTGATGTTGCGGGTCAGTGCCGCATATTACGTGTTGTGATGTCTTCTGTTGCTTAAGACGGAGGCTAGTCTTTAGTTTTGACTCGACATTCACTTGCTACAGAAGAGTTGAGTTACTCTCTTCCTTGTTAATATTGACGTTGATGATACTTAACTAACAGAAGAAATGACAGATCCAGAAGAAGCTCATTCACATCAGAGCGTAGGTCCAACCCTAACATTTGATGTCGTGAATAGCAAAGTCACATTTGGTGGCGCAACAGTAGTGTGTATATCAACACAACGTCACAGTTGGTGGCGCAACTCTCTAGCAGTATATCGACGCAACGTCACAGTTGGTGGCGCAACTATCTAGCAGTATATCAACACAACGTCACAGTTGGTGGCGCAACTCTCTAGCAGTATATCGACGCAACGTCACAGTTGGTGGCGCAACTCTCTAGCGGGATATAAACGCAACGTCACAGTTGGTGGTGCAACTTTTTAGCGGTATACCAATGCAACGTCACAGTTGGTGGTGCAACTTTTTAGCGGTATATCAATGCAACGTCACAGTTGGTGGCGCAACTCTCTAGCGGTATATAAACGTAGCGTCACAGTTGGTGGCGCAACTCTCTAGCGTTGTATAAATGCAACGTCACATTTGGTGGCGCAAATTTAGCGGTATATAAACGCAACTTCACAATTGGTGGCGCAACTCTCTAGCGGTATATAAACGCAACATCACAGTTGGCGGCGCAACTCTCTAGCGGTATATAAACGCAACGTCACAGTTGGTGGCGCAACTCTCTAGCGGTATATAAACGCAACATCACAGTTGGCGGCGCAACTCTCTAGCGGTATATAAACGCAACGTCACAGTTGGTGGCGCAACTCTCTAGCGGTATATAAACGTAGCGTCACAGATGGTGGCGCAATTCTCTAGCGGTTTATAAATACAACGTCACAAGTGATGACGCAATTCGCTCATCATCATCATGTGTCATACCGGTTGGTGTATGCGACCATGTCCTTCCACAATCTTCTATCTACAGTACATCGTATCAGTTCTGTTGTTGACTGTTTCCCATGCCATGACACCAAGCTATCCAGTGTTTTCTCTCTTTGTCGTCCGCAATTTCTCTTTCATTTTATTTTGCCAGTTGTAACCAATTCCAACGTTCCTCTTCTCATGATATTACCGAAAAATGTTGATTGTTTCTTTTTGATATTTTTTAGGAGTTTCCTTGTTGCGCTAGCTTCTTTGAGAATTTCCTCATTGGTCTTTTTAGCTGTCTAGGGAACTTTCAACATTCTTCTGAGAAATCTCATCGCTGTGGCCTCTAATCGTCTTTTCATTTGTTTGTCTACTGTTCATGATTCGCCCCCATGGGTCACAATTGGTTCTATATAGCACCATTGAACCCTCTTTCTCATTTCTATTGATATCGATTTGTTGCATAAGATATTTTTCATTTTCTGAAATGCTATTTTGGCCTGAGCTATTCTGCTTTTTATTTATGTGGTGCATGCTGCATCTGTTGTTATTATTGTGCCCAAGTATTTGACGTCTTGCACTTGTTTCATATTTGTCCTGTTTATCTTTTTGCTGCATGATGGTGATGATTGTTTCTTTGATATGGCCATTATTTCTGTTTTCTGACTATTTAGCGGTATATAAACACAACGTCACAGTTGGTGGTGTTAACTCACTAGCTGTATATAAACACAACGTCACATGTGATGACGCAACTCACTAGCGGTATATAAACACAACGTCACAAGGAATGACGCAACTCACTAGCGGTATATACACACAACGTCACATTTGGTGACGCAACTCTCTAGCGGCATATAAACAGAACGCGACCATTCATTCACAGATTATCCTTCATTTGGTGCACGTGGCAACAACGAAACCTGAACATATTTGTCCCATGAGCAGTTATATATAATGTACATCTAGTGCCATGACATTCAAACCCGCCTTCATTATGATCGAGGCTACAGAAGAATAACCATCACAAGTGCCCTCTTCCCTCAACGCACGAAGTAAAAGATGAAGAAGATATGACGACCAATCACTAGTAGTCAGTCCTGACTTATTGTACTCCTGTAGTAAATGTGGACAAAGCTATTAGACTCGTCAAATGTGAAAAGCAAAAGCTACTTTAGTAGTCAATCACAACATGCTTTCAAGCAACAAAAGCACAAGAGTGACAGTTTTAATGAAGCTGCTTGCATACGCTCTAGAACCAAATTACGCGGTGCTCTGTCAACTGATGACTTATTTATTGCTCTCTCAATCTCTTGATTGCTGTTAGGTGTAAGTAGTTCCAAAGCCACCTCCGGATGTGAGACGCCCACTGCATAACCTAGCAGCGCTTAGCGAGGCCTAACTTGTGCTTGTATCTCAATGTTTTTTTTTTAGTCTATCACGGGCTTATTTAAGAAATATAAATGTTTATGGTCGTTTGTTACGGTATCTTCACTTATAGCATTAACTTACTAAAATACCAGTGGTTAATTCACCTAATCGGGGCGTGGCCGAATATCAACATCAAAGCTAACAGCAGTTAGTGACTCATAGCTGACTGCTTGCACCAGGATCGCTGAACCAGAACTACCGACATCCAATTCTACCTCTTCTCTCGATGCCAACAACTAGCCACTTTCCACAAGTGGGTAGGGACTGAGTGGGAAATGCGGCTGGTACTAAAAAAGAAAGTAATGCTGAAACCAGATGTGGAAAGGTTCAAATGTTACAGTAAACCATAACACTTAGACCCACGTAACGTCCGTCTATGAGCCAGCGATGAAGAGATCTGTCAATGTTGTAGTGGTCGGGTAGTGAACGTAAGAAAGAGAAAGAATTAAACTAAAATAGTACAAGGTATATATCGTGTCACGGATTGTAACCACTCCGATCCAACATGACCATTGGTGCTATTATTATTATCATTATTAGTATTCATGTTGTTATTCTTAATATTGAAAGGAATGTAGTGGGTTCGGGTCATGTTCACCATTAACAAATGCGAAGGTGCTTAAAGGTATAACTAAACTACCACTGAGATTGAAACAGCATGCATCCCCAAGCAGGTCTGGCAGTGCCCATTGTCAAGGAACTAGGAGATCACAAAGACATAATCTCAACCTCAAGTGTTTTTTGAACTCACTATTCAGGTCTAATCGCTAAGAGTGAAAATGAGTTACAAGAAATGTTGGACATTATAGTGAAAGAAAGCACAAATACAGGACTCAGCCTTAATAGCAAAATCACAGAGGTAATGGTAACAACAAAGAAAAAGACATCACCTCAGTGCAAAATAAAGACAAGTGGAACAATATTAAAACATGTAAATGAGTTTAAATATTTGGGAACTTTGTTAACCTCAGACGGAAGATGTACAAAAGAGGTGAGATGCAGAATGGCTCAGGCAAAAGCAGCTTTCCAAAAAATGAGGAAGATACTATGAAATCCATTTTTGACGATGGAAACAAGAAAAAGAGTTATTAGATGTTATGTAGAGTCAGTCTTAACATATGGATGCCAATCATGGACAATAGGACAACAGACAAGAAAATCACTGGAGTCTGTAGAAATGTGGTTTTACAGAAGAATGTTGAGAGTACCATGGACAGCTAAGAAGAGTAATGAAAATGTTCTGAGAGGTCAAAGCAAAATGAGAGCTAATTTCCAATATTAGGAAGAAATAATCATCATTTGTTGGCCATGTAATGAGAAGAGAACAACTGGAATATATTGTAACAACTGGAAAAATTGAGGGACGAAGAGATAGAGGGAAGGAAAGAGAAAAGATACCAGACAGCTTAAGAGAATGGCTTGGCAGAAGGTCAAAAACAGAAATGATAAAGAACTGTCCATAAAGTTGTGGAGAGACATGATTACCTACGCCAGTAGGCCCGGTACTTGATGATGATTCAGGTCTAGGCAAATGATCAAGGATGGTAAATCCGCTCTCTGAAATGAAATGACAAAACTTGATGTGCATGTCGAGCTCAAGGTTGCAACTTCAACACACCGCAATATAGGCTCTTTTTGTGAATAACGACAAGGAAGATAATCAAAATAAATGTTCAAATGTTGTGTTTGTTATTACTCGTAGGCAGTTGGTGTGAGTGTCACATATAGGCAATTGGTTATTGTATCACTTCTAGGCAGTTGATGTGTGTGATACATGTAGGTAATCGATATTTATGTAACTTGTAGGCAGTTGATGTGAGTGTTACATGTAGGCAGTTGGTGTGAGTGTCACATATAGGCAATTGGTTATTGTATCACCTCTAGGCAGTTGATGTGTGTGATACATGTAGGTAATCGATCTTTATGTAACTTGTAGGCAGTTGGTGTGAGTGTTACATTTGGACAGTTGATGTGAGTGTTACATTTAGACCAGTGGTGGCCAACTTGAGGTTGCCCGAGGGCCGGATTAAAGCCAAGGCCAAGACCCGCGGGCCACACTTAAGAATATCGTCAAAAATGACAGTAGGGACCTATGCGATATAGTAATATATACATAATGCTTGCACTTTGACTACATATTTGATTTGTAACAAATCCATTAATTATTCATTTTAAAATTACCTTTAATGTCTCAGTGCGACGATTGTGACTTGTCACAGCTTTCCACCAGAGATTTGAAGTCCACTTCCATTTTTGACGTGGAGATTCGGAGAGTATGGGACAATGTCGAATCGGTCATTCTGTTCCTGGTCTTAGATTTAATTAACTTCATGGAAGAGAATGTTGTCTCGCAGAGATATGTGCTGCCGAATATAGAGCACATCTTTAGTGCCCATTTTCTCAGACACGGGTAACGTTCATTTGGTAGCAATTTCCAGAAGTCAGCTCCTAATGCCTTTACAGTACTGAGGAAGGGGTCACACTGAAGGTCACACAACTCTAGTTGAAGATCTGATGGCTGGCACTCCACTGTGCACTTAATTGGGTTATTAAAAAGTTCCGTTTGCGGACGAAACATTTCAAAATCTTGAAATCGTCGATCAAATTCACAAATCAAATGTTCAATGTCAGCTGCGTACTTACTGAAGTTTGCACTTTCTATCTCTGACAACAACTGCTTACAACTTGAAAAATGGAACAGATCATTTTTTTGCAAAGAAAGTCTAAATAGATTCAGCTTCTTTTTAAAACCATCAACATATCCCATCAATTGAAAAATGGTTTGCTTTTCCCCTTGTAGCTGCAAATTCAATATGTTCAAATGTTGTGTGATGTCTGTGAGATATGCCAGATTATGAATGAAATTAATGTCTTTGAGTGCATGTTGAAGATCAATGGAGCATGGTAAGTTCTCTCGCAGGAAGTCATAAATGTCATTCTTCAGTTCAAAAAATAGTATTAAACATTTCCCTCGACTAAGCCATCTTACTTCTGTATAAAGCAGGAGATCACCGTAGCTAGAATCTACTTCCTCTAAAAATGATAAAAACTTCCTGTGATTTAAAGACTGATGTCCTCCTCTTATCAAATTTGTTATTTTCACAACAGTAGCCATGGTGTCTTTTAGATTTATGGACTTTGCACAAAGGGCCTCTTGATGAATTATGCAATGCAATGTAGGTACGTTAATTTTGTTTTGCTTTAGAAGTCCAACAAAACCAGTATTTGAACCAATAAAAGCTTTGCAACCATCAGTACACAATGCAGACAACTTTCCAAAACCACCTACTTCATCTACGGCACTATGAACTGCAGAAAATATGTCTGTCCCTCTACAAGTGTCATGCAAAGAGCAAACTTTCAACAAATCTTCAATAACAGTAAAATCCTCCTGGATAACTTTAACAAAAATAAGAAGCTGGCAAGTGTCAGTGATGTCAGTACTTTCATCAATCGCGAGCGAAAAATATGAGCAGTTTTCAATACAAGATTTTAAACTTTGAGACAGTTGCAGACTGATGTCTTCTGTTCTTCTGGCTACAGTTTGTTTTGAAAGAGGCACAGATTCAAATTCTTTGGCTATTTTTTCTTGACCGAATGCCTTTGCCATTTGAATCGCACATTTCTTCACAAAATTTCCGTCAGTAAAGGGTTTTTTTAGATTTTGCAAGCTCATAGGTAACTGTATATGATGCAATGATCGATGACTCTTTAATTTTATTGCCCTTTGTATACATACTTTGCTGTTGATTCAACTTTGTCTTCAGCTGTTCAACCAAAAGCTTCCTAGCTTCAATGCTATGTTTCTCATACATGTTTTGATGATGTGTGGCATAGTGCCGTTTTAAATTATATTCCTTCAAAACGGCTAACACTTGAACGCAAATTAAGCACTGAGGTTTACTATCCTTATTGAAGATGAACAAATAATCTAATTCCCATTCAGGTTTAAATATGCGATTTTCACAATCAACTTTTCTACGTTTTAACATGATTTAATACAAAATCTCACATCAAAGTTAAAAGTCACAGAATGTTGGTCCACTATCGAAAATAAGTCCAGATTTGACAGTTATACACAGACTTGTGTTTGACAATGAAATCAAAAGATTGTGACCAAATAAACACTTTGCAGTCATTTTATGGACAAGACAAGACGATGGGATCAAAGGGAATGAAGGCGAACAGTGAAACATTTTGAATGTAACTTCAAAGACAGAATTAGAGCTACGAAGTCCCCTCACCCCTGTCCCTCCCAACCTCATTAACCCCTTACCACGAAATGAAAGAGCCACCACAAGTCCAGACGACAAATGTTGAGCCAAAGATATGACGCTATCACCGCACTGACAATAAAGCAACTTTGCGGTACCAACTCGAAGCAAAGACTTTGAATATTGTCGGCACCATTAGTTGTGCAGTGAGTGTGTGTGTGTGTGTGTGTGTGTGTGCGTGCGTGCGTGCGTGCGTGCGTGCGTGCGTGTGTGTGTGTTATTGTGTGTGTGTGTGTGTTTTATTTGAAATTATGTTGCCAATCTAGCTGTTGCGAGAAATTGACAGAGATTTTCAAATTGTGTATTCTTGAACGATAGAAGAGTTAACTCCGACACGGATTAAAACCAGGAGAAATCCGCTATTAGGGGTAAAAAATGAAGTAAGTCCGTGGAGCTTGGCGGGCCGGATCCGGCCCGCGGGCCGCCATTTGGCCACCCCTGATTTAGACAGTTGGTGTGTCGTTTCACAACCAGTACCACTCAGGGCTTGTATCAGGTTTCACAACCTGTACCACTCAGGGCTTGTATCAGGTTTCACAACCAGTACCACTCAGGGCTTGTATCAGGTTTCACAACCAGTACCACTCAGGGCTTGTATCAGGTTTCACAAACAGTACCACTCAGGGCTTGTATCAGGTTTCACAACCAGTACCACTCAGGGCTTGTATCAGGTTTCACAACCAGTACCACTCAGGGCTTGTATCAGGTTTCACAAACAGTACCACTCAGGGCTTGTATCAGGTTTCACAACCAGTACCACTCAGGGCTTGTATCAGGTTTCACAACCAGTACCACTCAGGGCTTGTATCAGGTTTCACAAACAGTACCACTTAGGGCTGCTACTTGAGGCAAACTCAGAAGTAAATGATGCATGACATACTGATACGCCTAGCTGAAACTCAGTTGTGATACGTATGTACATTATTTCTATGAATGAGCTATATATATATAGTAGATACGATATTTGTATGGTGAAGTTTCATAAATAATTTTCGAAGGATGCACATAAATAAAGTATTTATGTGACGAATTCATATTACTGTCGTTTATTTTTTCAATGATAGAGTGAAACAAATAAAGTTGTTATATGATACATTCACATAAATACAGTATTTGTATATGGTGCAGCCACACAAATAATGCTGTTAAATAAAAAATAAAAAATAAAAAGTACCCCCGTCACGCCAAGTAGCGTATAGGGAATATGGTGATAGTGACCATACATTTTACAGACGTTCGGCACATGATTTGTGACGTAATGTGGTCGGTATTACGCCCGTGCCGCTTTACTTTCCCAGAAAAAAAAATCCGGTACCCATTAAAGGCTGGGTGAACCGGAAGCCGTAGGTTGAGATCGAACCCTACCTCTTGTCCTTTGTAGTCCAGTTCACTAACCACTGAGCTATCGCGGCTCCTGTTAAATAATGGAATCATAAAAAATAAAGTATTTCTAAAATTAAAGTCTCATAAAGCAAATATGTCAGTAGTGAGTTATCATAAATGAAGCATTTCTCTAATGGGACATCATCAACATTTGTCATGGCCGGTCTATAAGTGACGTCTGCATGATCTCATTAAAAAAAAAAAAAAAAAAAAAAAAAAAAAAAAATGAGGCATTTGTCTGTTGAGATCCCTAAATAAAGTTTGTCTTTGTTTGGATCCCCTTAAGGAAGTATGACTGGGATGAAGTCCCACAGATGATTGTTACAAATGTATTTCTACAATTAACTAGCCCTTTTATTTTAAGTACCCCCACCACATCCTCCAATCAGTAATGATTTAAAACCGGTGAAGCTAATACATGTATAATCAGTTGTATAATTTACCAGTTTGGTTACATTCAGATGTAGGAACATTTACCCAGTGAGAGATGCGTTTTATTGTTTGCAGTACATTTCCTGTTCGATTGTGTACAGATAAGAAGGAACATATTTAAATTGAGAGAGAGAGATAGAGAGACAGAGATGGATGGAGACTGAGAGCCAACGCAGAGAGGAAGGTGTAAACAGAACGAGGGCGAATGAGTTCCATGAATCCTAATGGACCATTAGCCTAAATGCGAACACCAAACACAGAAACGTATCTTCAGCCATAACATTTAGGTGGTCGGTCACCCTCCTTGTTTTGTATTTTTTTTTTTATTTGTTCTATTCCCGTTTGTAATCAACATATATTTGTTCTCATTGGCTCCATTGTTTCAATTTATAATCTATCTTCTTTTATATTAATCTTCGCAAGAAAATGGCTTCGGCATGGGCCCCCAAATGAACTAACCAATCATTGCAAGATTGTAAATTTCAAAACAAAAAGTTCTTGCACTAACAGACTGTTGGATTTTCTTGAAATCGACACATCATATTGATCCATTGTGCCACTGTTCTCACCCCCCACCCCCTTTAAAAAAAAAACCCTGATTCCAGTGAAGATAAGATCTAGTCTCTAATCCTATCGGAGAAGAACGTTGAAGCGTGGTTCCCATGCTCCAGTTAGAAACATAAAATAAGTCATGACAGCTGACATTCTAAAAGAACAGAAAGTAGAATTATCTTTTCTATCTTTCGTTCTTCCTCAGTTGCATTTCAGCGTCAAGAAGAGGGAAGATATGTTTCGCGATTTCTTGCTCTTCTATTGGCCTCTTCTATTGTTATACTTCCGAGTGTTTCTAGTATTCCATTTATCCGCCTTTTTCTTTGTCGGCCTCTTGGTCTGGTTTTCTTATATCGTGTGTAGGTAACTCGATGCATTAGATTCAGTTCTTTATGTCTTATCACATGCCCGAACCACTTGATCTGTTGTCGCTTTATGTAATGAATAACTGGTTCCTTTTCTAGGCTTTTTTCGTAACTTCATTTCTGAAGTATCTCGCATGCTGTTTCCTGTCTTGCATCTGAAGTATATCGCATGCTGTTTCCTGTCTTGCATCTGAAGTATATCGCATGCTGTTTCCTGTCTTGCATCTGAAGTATATCGCATGCTGTTTCCTGTCTTGCATCTGAAGTATATCGCAATCTGTTTCCTGTCTTGCATCTGAAGTATCTCGCATGCTGTTTCCTGTCTTGCATCTGAAGTATCTCGCATGCTGTTGTTTCCTGTCTTGCATCTGAAGTATCTCGCATGCTGTTTCCTGTCTTGCATCTGAAGTATCTCGCATGCTGTTTCCTGTCTTGCATATGAAGTATCTCGCATGCTGTTTCCTGTCATGCATCTGAAGTATATCGCATGTTGTTTCCTGTCATGCATCTGACACACTTAATTTATGTGGTAGCTATTTTTCTAATAATTCTTGAGTCTAAGGTCTACGTCTGGCATTGGTAGCACAACATTCAGGTAAATATAGTCTTATAGGCCGCTCGCTTCACTTCTAAAGTTTAGTTCTTTGTTAGACTGTAGTGGTGAAACCTGTCCAATAACTTGACAAGCTTTGTTACATCTTGAGTCCATTTCTGTTGCTTGCATCTTCTTATATGTGACGGTACTGCCTAACTATTTGAATCCCTTCACCTGTTTTGAGATATTGCCATATGTATGTTGATATATAACTCTCTATGAGCTAAATGTCATATATAGAATGTGTACCGCCGTAGAAACGTCTTACATCAATTTTCATAAATTAATACTCAATCGTCGCCGATGTTGGATTCAACACAGTGTGTGCATTTTAAATGTACAGGTTAAATACAAACATGAAAATACAAATGTTCAACCCAATGTCGAGTCAGACCTATATGGTTGTGAAACATAGAGAACAATAAAAATGACAGTCATAAAGATACAGGCCTTCATTAATGGATGCTTGCGTGGAATAAAAAGATGAAAATGGCAGGACAAAATCACTAACTTAGAAATAAGGGAAAGTATCAGTCTAATACCAGTGGGTAAAAGCAGTACAGCGAAAACGATGGCGCAGGATAGGACACACACTGCGGAAGCCAACTGAGCGTATTACACAACATACCTTATTTTTTTAATCCTCAAAGGGAAAAAAACAAAGAGCAAGACCAAACTATTCTTGGAAAAGATAGTTGGAAGCAGAGATGAAGATGATGGAAAAGACATGGAATGATCTTAAAAGAATGGCAAGAAACAGATCGGTTTGGAAAGTGTTTGTTTGAAGACTATGCTCCATAGGGAGCTGAAAGGTAGAAGAAGCTTGTACACTTTGCCGAGATCAGTAAATAGAAAAGAGTATTAATGATCACTGCTCGTTTACTGTGATATTATTTCTAACTAGCATACTATGATAGTGGTTTCATTTTTGTCCCCTCTTATGGTTGATTCAACTCTGAGACATTGCTCATATATAGACTTGCATATATACAGATTCAGTTTCTTTCTTCTTCTCTTCTTCATTCCTTTGTTTCTTCAGTCCTTGTTTTCTTTAACAATATAACTTTAACGTCTTTGCTTCCTTTCTTCATGTCTTCCAGCATTCAATAAACGTAATTAGTTTTCTCTCTGTTTGCGAGCTGACCAAGTCAAGATCTATCCGTTATTTATTGTTATTTTCCCATGCTGTCTGTCGTCAACTTTTGTGCTTACTAGGCCGAACCAACCAGGTGTATTGATGTACACAATAAGTAGAAATGTACACAAAGGGTGACGTTTGAGCGTCGTTTTCCGCGGGCGCTCGACCTTGAGCGAGCTAGTGACTTATTTGTTTACTTGATTGTTTCGATTGCTTGCTTGTCTGGTTGCTTGTTGACATACAAGGTACACATCAATGGCTACCACCGCTGACCACGTATCCACCGTGTGCATAGCATATATATAATGTTCACCTGGATGTACTTAACACATTCTCCTGTTCTGCTCTTCTCGTGATCTATGACTACGATGTACTTCGCGTTGATGTTTGACAGAATTTGGATTGCAGAGTCTGGTACGATGACTCTTTCGCCGCGACACTCCAACTTCGTTCTTCGCCACAGCGTCAGACCACGACAAAGTGATAATTGTAATTCACTGCACACATAATTCTCTCGTGATGGTAACATTAAATGTATTTACCCGTAACATGTACAATACAACTATATATGTACAAGCCAGCGGGTTACAATTCGCGCGGCCGTTCACACATAGAATGTACTGAAGGCAACCTCTACTGCATTCGTGCCTCAGTTCGTCTCTCAAACTCAGTCGGTCCACACTGAATCCCTCTAGTCTGTAACCTAATATGTCATCACTATTCTAACACACTGAACTGTCCCATTAATAAACTCAAGACCTACTTCTGCACTAGTCTAACTCTATGTTTCTACTTGGACTCCACGAGCCACTGGCTTGCGCCTATCTACTGGGGTCTAAAATACTGTGTATGTGACACCGTTTTCCGACAGTTCCCCTGTGTGAACCTCAGTCTCGTCTGAATCTTTGTGTCTGCCGCTGCTGTCTAACATGACTAAAAACTAACTGTGGAGGCCGGTGAGCCCTACATGCTACCACCTCTTGGTGGCACTGTACTCAAGCAGTCCCCCTGTGTGAACCTCAGTCTCGTCTGAATCTGTGTGTCTGCCGCTGCTGTCTAACATGACTAAAAACTAACTATGGATGCCGGTGAGC